>CM055064.1:32746459-32789419 GCA_029204045.2 Tillandsia leiboldiana | reverse complement strand
TATAGTGGATTAGATAAAAACTGTTGATCTATATTACTGTAGTGGATAATATAATATAGTATAACTTTACATATATTCTGTTGATAGAAAAAATTTATTACATTGTTAATTAAACATAGTGTTTGATTATTACACACTTTAATTAAATTGTATAATCTTTGTTGGTTAAATTTAAACCCGTCAACTTAAATTAACTTTTTAAATTTAGAATAATTTGTGACATTGCAGTAGGTTTTTTATTTAAAATATTTGGATTTATGGAGGATTCGTATTCGGCGAAGCCGTTTACTTTTGATGGTCGTAATTTTAGAAGGTGGCAGAACTAAATACGGTTCTGGCTCACCATGTTGGGGCTTGTTTCTGCCATCTCAGATCTTGTTGAGAATGGCAATGAAACTGCACCTGATGGTGCTATTCAGTCTGTGGCAAATCGCCCTCAGACTCGCAGTCAGTCACAGAATGCTCCTACTCCTCCTCCTGTTGCACCTTCACCTGTGCCTGTGCCTCCTACTGATCTTACTTTGATTAATTATTATTATGAACCGGATCCTTAGCACCCTATCTGATAAGCTCTATAAAATTTACTGTAGTATTCAGGCTGCTAGAGAACTCTGGATTTACTTAGAACAAAGTATGGCCAATTGATCCTACTAAGAAGAAATACCAAGCTTCAGATTTGCTTAAGTTTAAATGTGGTAGATAGTAAACCCAATGTCTGACCAACTTCAGGATTTGAGTAATATTGAGCAGCTTAGATCTAGTGGAGTAGATCTAGATGAGAGTTGTTACGGAATTTGAGTTGGCGTAGTTTCGTGAAAGTCTCAAGTCTTGAAGATTGAAGGTGAAGAAAGTTGGATCATTTAACTCAATCTCAAGAAAGAAGAATTCAAAAGGATCAGGTATGTTTAACTAAAGATTTTGTGTGATCCGAATACTTCTTGTAGTGTAGAAACACTTGGAAGAATCTTTCATTGCATAAAAATCAAAAACTGGACTTGGGACATGTTCAGGATCCGGATCAGGTTGTTCGATCCGGATCCCGAAGGTGGTTCGTTCATACACCAGTTCAATCCGGATCGTAGTCTCTTGATCCGGATCCCGAACACTGAGTTTACCATCTTCCTTGAACGATCCGGATCAGGCTTCGCAATCCGGATCCCGAACGTTGATGTTTGGTGAACTGTATGAACGATCCGGATCAGCACTTCGATCCGGATCCCGAACCTTCGTTTTTCTGGAATTGGCTGACTCGTTACGACGATCCGGATCACAGCTATCCGATCCGGATCGCCGTCCGTAAAATTTCCAGAAATGTTAGGTTTTTGATTCTTATCTCCTTCCTAGGGTTTCTAACCTATAAATAGACCCTATGACTCTTTTTCTAGGGTAATCCACCAGTCATAGCCGTCATTTTCATATATCATTTTACGGCTATAGATCCACATATAGAGAAGAAAGGAAATCATTAGAGAATACTCTATGTTTCTTCATCTATATTGATTAGTTTGATTCTAGGTTTTCATACTCACATCTTGAGTTGAATCAAACTAATGAATACTTAGATGGTATTTCCGATCTATCTTTGATCTAAGTATTCGGCGGATCATCACCACCCAAAACAACGATTTACCCCAAAATCGGCGCGTGGATTCGCGTGTCCTTGTGGATTCAAGGTTCAACCGCTCTCGTGGATTCGGAGCGAGGCACGTTCGTGGATTCGAAGGGTGCTATTGGGTGAAGACCGTGGATTCGGTCGGACGTCGTGGATTCGACGTTGGACGCCGTGGATTCGGCGTTGGGCGCAGATCGTGGATTCGAGAAGCGTCGCGGAGCGAGCGGAGAAGATCCTCTAGGAGCGTATGGAAAAGGTTGAGTCGTAAGTGTGTACGGTAAATCACCTTGTACGTGTTTTAATTCTAGTGGATTTCTGCCGTGTTATCGGTCCCGTGGTTTTTTACTCCGGTGATGGAGTTTTCCACGTAAAAATCTTGCGTATTATTTTTATTTCCGCATTGGGTTTTTATCGCAACGATTTTTGAGTGTTTATACGTTTACACCTATTCACCCCCCTCTAGGTGTTTTTTCCCCTATTTAGATCCGTATTACATATAACCCAACAAGTGGTATCAGAGCGGGAATAGGGTTGTAACAATGGTTGAAGGTGGAAACATCAACCGACCCCCGTTCTTCGATGGAACAAATTATGCGTACTGGAAAGTACGGATGAAAGCCTTTTTAATTTCCATCGACGAACGGGTGTGGCAATCAATTGAATTAGGATGGTCTAATCCAACTGAACTTATTGGTGATGTTCGCACCTTAAAACCTAGGTCGAAATGGACCAAGGAAGAGTTAGATTCATCTTCTTACAATGGCAAGGGAATTAATGCTATTTTTAATGCCTTATCTCAAACTGAATTCTCTCGCGTCTCGGCATGTGAGACTGCGAAAGAAATCTGGGATGTTCTTCAGGTTACACATGAGGGAACTAACCTCGTGAAGATTCAGAAACTGCAAATGCTTACGAGCAAGTTTGACTCTATCTTAATGGCAGAAAATGAATCTTTCACGGACTACTATACACGATTGCAAGACATCGTAAACTCATGTGCTAATCTGGGAGAGAAGATTCCAGAATTTAAGATTGTAAGAAAATCTTAAGAACTCTTCCTGAACGATTTCGCCCAAAGGTTACTGCCATTGAAACTATTAAACACCCGGACGAAATACGTGTAGAAGAATTAGTTGGTTCATTACAAACTTATGAAATGACATTTACTACTAACAATTCTTCTGGAAAGGCATCCACTTCTAAGTCTTCAGGTTATGCGTTGAAAACAACTAAGGAAGAAGACGCGGATACATCCTCCTCAGACGATGACGAGAACCTTTCTATGGAGGAATTTGAGAAGCAGCTCGCTCTCTTGACAAGGAAGTTTCGCCGCAACTTTCGAAGGGGTAATTCAAGCAAATCTCCATCCTTCGGAAAGTCGAACAAAGGCAAGGGTACTTCAAGTTACAAGTCAAGAAAGCAAGAGAACTTCTCAAAGGATAAGAAAAGTTCAGAAGGACAACTACAATGCTTCAAATGTCGAGGCTACGGCCACATTGCAACGGAGTGTCCTAACAAGTATCCGGCAAAGAAGAAGGCGATGCAAGTCGTCACTTGGGATGACAACTCAACGTCAAATGAGTCGTCTTCGAGTGATGAAGAAAAGAGCTCCACCGCATTCCACGCGTCCGTATCTTCACCCTTCATGTGCTTTATGGCAAGTACATCCGAGTCGTTGTCCAACTCCACTGGTTGAAAAGAAGGCAACGGACAACGAATTGGATGATTCGGAAGGTGAAGAATTTGCTCTAGCCTATCACAGATCTTTACGGGATTTAAAGAAACCGGCTAAGCAAACAAGGGGTTGAGAGGGAGATTGCAGGTATCTCGAAGAGAAGTAAAAAGGTAACTTCTCTCTCGACCGATCTGAAGTGGAAACGGATAAACTGACAAAGAAAATGTTTCCCTTCAAGAGGTCCCAATGAGCAACTCGAGAAGAACTATAGATATGGTGAACAAAGCGAACTATTTCTTGAAGCTCTACGGCGAGGCCGACGGGAAAAATTGGAAATGACAGAGACCATTTGCCAACTCAAGGATGACTTACAGCAATTTTCCTTAGGAAGGAGTAAGTTGGATAACTCCTTGGTCTAGGTCAAACAAACAAGTTCGGCCTCGGATACAATCGAACTGAAGACAATTTTAGTTCGGTTGGGACAGTCTTTGTGCCTCAGTCGGTATCTCCTCCTCCGACACCGGAAATCATGACAACCAACGACAACAAGCCTACTTCATCCTCTTCAGAATCGTCAAGCACAAAGGTATGTTTTCGTTGTAATTTTGCAGGGCACATTGGAAGAAATTGCAAGATTGGAGCTCAAAGACCAAATCAACCACATCTTGCAACTGCTACCAATAAGTTCACTCCATGGAATTCAAAGAAGGATTTTCCTAAAGAAAAGGACATTGGTAGTACTTCAAACAAGACGATGACAAAAGAAAAGAATCAATCTTGCAAGACGTCTTCATCAAGGAAAACTTTTCAACCATTTGCCAACATACTCCAAAACTCAAAAGGGTTGGATATGCAAAGGTGAAAACCCCTCCTTGTCTTTAATCGTTCTTCGATTAAATCTTGTGTAGTTTATGTATACTACTTTCTTTTCTTCTTTTCCTTTTGGCCGACCCGTCAACCATCTTTGGGAGGTAAATGGTACATTTTTTTATTGGTTGATGATTTCTCTCGGTTTTCTTGGTAGCATTTTTAAAAGAGAAAGCTGATACGTTTGACTCTTTCATGAGATTTGCCATCGTATTATGATTGAAAAGAATGAAAAGATCATTCGTGTTAGAAGTGATAGAGGTGGAGAATTCATAAATTCAAAATTCATTGATTTTTGCACTTCAAATGGAATCAAACATGAATTCTCGGCACCCCTATACACCTCAGCAGAATGGTGTTGTTGAGCGCAAGAACAGGGTTGTTCAAGAGATGGCGCGTGTGATGCTTCATAGCCGGAATTTACCGCTACATTTTTGGGCTGAAGCTGTGAACACCGCTGTCTATGTCATTAATAGAGTTTACTTGCGCCCAGGAACCTTGAATACACCATATGAGCTGTGGTTTAGTAGAAAACCCAATATCAAATATTTTCGTGTCTTCGGGAGTCGATGTTACATTTTATGTGACCGTGAAAATCTTGGAAAGTTCGACTCTCGAAGTGATGAAGGAATCTTTCTGGGTTATTCTACGAATAGCAGAGCATATCGAGTATTTAACCATTGAATCTAAGACGATCGTAGAATCTATAAATGTTAAAGTAGATGAAGCTTTTCACTTTGAAACTGGAAAATCTACCCTCGATATCTCTCTAGATGATGATTCTCCTGCTAGTGCATCTTCTCATAATAATACTTCCAATATTAATGATGCTCTAATGGTTCTTCTAGTTTATCTGATGTGCAGGAATCATCTCAGATATCTCCGAGAACTCCGTTTCAAACAAACGTTACGAATCTCCAAGGATCATCCGGAATCGAATATTATTGGAGATCCACAAGAAGGAGTCAGAACTCGGAGGCAGTTGGTTTGTGGATTCGCTTGCTACGTATCTTTAATCGAACCAAAGAACCTAGATGAAGCTCTTTAGGATGACTAACTGGATTAAAGCAATGCAGGTGAAGAGCTCCATCAATTTGAGCGAAACCAAAGTCTGGGAATTAACGAAGCCTCCAAAGCAACACAATGTGATAGGTACCAAATGGATCTTCAAAAACAAGAAAAATGAGGATGGTACTATCATCAGGAACAAGGCACGATTAGTTGCTCAAGGCTACTCTCAAGTAGAAGGTATAGACTTTGATGAAACCTTCGCCCCTGTAGCTAGACTCGAGTCCATTCGTATACTATTCGCTATTGCTTGTCATTTTAAAATTAAATTATTTCAAATGGACGTTAAGAGCGCATTTCTAAATGGGTTTTTAAATGAGGAAGTTTATGTGGCTCAACCGAAAGGTTTTGTAGATCATAAACAACCTAACCATGTTTTTCGTTTGAAAAAGGCTCTTTACGGTCTGAAACAAGCACCGCGAGCATGGTACGAAAGGTTAACAAAGCACCTTTTGGAGAAGGGCTATACTCGAGGGGGAGCTGATAGGACTCTCTTTGTGAAGCATTTTCAAAGCAATTTCATTGTAGCACAAATCTATGTCGATGACATTGTATTTGGCGCAACAAGAGATAACGATGCTTCTAAATTCGCGGAGACCATGGAAAGCGAATTTGAGATGTCCATGATGGGCGAATTGACTTATTTTCTTGGATTGCAAATTAAACAAAATGATGAAGGTATTCACTTGAGTCAATCCAAGTATGCAATGGAGTTGGTCAAAAAGTTTGATCTAGAAAATTGTAAAGATTTTCCGACTCCAATGGGAACTAGCCACAAGGGACTTGGAAGTGAATCACATAGTGAGAATGTAGACGAGAAACTGTATCGAAGTATGATTGGAAGTCTACTTTACCTCACGGCTAGTCGCCCGGATATATCTTTTGGTGTTTGGGATTTGCGCGAGATATCAATCAGCACCAAAGGAGGTTCACCTGAAAGCGGTGAAAAGGATCATCCGGTATATCAAATGTGAGGACCTGGATCCCCACGTCGAGATTACTGGATCATCTACAGCTCCCGGAGGCCTATGTGGCGTGTTGGTGGGATTTGTGCCCCAATTGGACATTAGTGTTGGGCTCTGTGTGTTTAATGGATCACGTGGGTGATTGGCGGACTCCGTCGGAGTTCCAGAAGTGGTTTCGCGCGCCAAGGATATTTAAATTGGACTCAGTGCGAAGTTTGGACCAAGGATTACCTTTCCGGATGCCTTCGGCAAATTTTGGAGTTGGAATTTGGCGAAATGGACATCAAATTCGGATTCAGCGCGCGAAAACGGTTAAAACGGACTACCCACTTGTCGTTTTTGAGCACCGGACACTGTTCACGCCGGAACAGTGTTTCCGGCGGCGGCGGCAGCGGCGGAGCGGCCGCAGGCAGCGCGGCGGACGGAGGCGCGGGCCGCCCGGTCCACGCGGCAGGCGTGCGCCGGGGGCTGGACGCGTGGTGGCTCGAGAGTGGGCCGGTCCGCGGGGCGCGGTCTACGGGGGAGTGCGGGGCGCACGGTGGACCGGGGGTGACACGTGGCATCATCCTAGAGGAGGGTTCACGGCGGTTGGTCTACGCAGTATTCGGGATGGCTCATGGTTTATGGTGCACCGGGCTTGGACACGTGGCAGGTTTCTATTGGTTCGGTCCACGCGATTTCGTGCACCGGGTTCACTAGGCAGAGGTTTGACACGTGGCGTTCTCCTATTGGTGGGCCTACTGTGCGCGGCAGGGTGGCAGGCGGCGGCGTCAGGCGGGCACGTGGGCGCGGCAGGCGGGCGTTGACCGGGGTGCGTGCCACGTGTCGTCGTCCGCGGGTGGCCACGTGGCGCGACGCGTGCGGCGGGTTCGGCTGTCGCCTGTTTGGCGGGTGACGTGGAGGCCCAGGACGATTTCGGGCGGCTACAGTGTTCGGGCGCGGGGATTTCGGGCTGCTACAGTGCGCGCCCGAAAACTCCCAGCGCCCGGAAATCGGGACTTATCCGGTATTTTCCCATTTGTTTCTGCAGCCTATAAAAGGCGATCCGAGCTCTCTTCTTCTCCCTTTTTCCGCCATTTCCGAGCCTCTTCTCGCCGGGGTGCCTTCAGCAAAGTTGATCCCCTAGTTTGGCTGCATCTTTCTGCAAAGTTTTGGGATTTTTGGTGGCACGCTTATCGAGGTTTCTATTTTTACGGCGCGGCGCGACGCTCGTTCGTTGGTGGTCTTCTTCGTCGCGTTTTGGTGCGAGGACTCCCCCGGCCTACCCCGAGCACCTTTTTCAGTGATTCTTGCGCCGTTGGCTTCACGACAGGTAGGGCTATGTTTCCCATGTTTACTGGTTTTTTCCCATTCCGAGTTTTTCATGGGTCTTTCGGATCATCTTGTAACCCCTTTTTCTGGGCGGAGTTCTGGGACAGCGGCGCGGTGTTTTGGTGATATCTTCGCGCACAGGCATCGGATTGGGGCGATTCAAGAGGCGATTTGCATCTACACATCACGAGGAATATGCCCAAATTTTATTGGAATTTTCTGAATATTTCTCGAAGGTGAAGATTATCTGTGAACAGTAATTGTTGCTACAGTTTTTGAGTGTAGTTTGATTCGGGGTGGTCCCCTTGTCGGAATTGTTTCTCAGTGTAGGAAGCTCGGAATTGGACGTGCAGGTACTCGTTTCGAAGGTATCGACGCGAGGATTACTGTGGTATTTTTATTGGATTTTTCTGGGCACTTGCAGCAGGTGAAATATGCGCGGCTTTGGGACTGATTTTCAGATCGTGTATGTTTGGTTGATTTTGGAATAAAAGTGTAATGTTAAGCCTTATTGTTGTACTCAGGGGTGTTTTCAGCTGTTTGGAGCCAAGGCTTGCGCGACTTGTACCGAGGGTGTTTTGTTGGCAGATTTTGGACCGCGGGCGTCTACCCACTTCACCGACTTCAGGTTTGCCTTGGGTTAAGCGCTTCAGGTGGGTGAGCTTATTATCAGTAATTGTTTAAGGCAATGTTTATGTTGTGGCAAGTATAAGTCCACTTGTGGGGATGTCACCCCTCTATGACTGATGCATGCATGTGTAGGGTACATAGTTTATATTGGTAAGTAGGTAAGCTTGTTATTGATATTGGTATAAATGATTGCAAGAATAGTATTTATGAGGTATACTGAGGACTTGCATGACTTGGACATCCGTGTGATGACTAGTGTAAGCTTACCTAGGATAATGTTACCCTATGAAATTATATAACATGCCATATTAGCACATAGCCTTTCTTGTGGTTGGATTATGATTTGGGACAGGATTTCGTAGCTATGTGCGGATTGGTACTCTGAGGAGTTATTATGATCATTCTATTAATGAACCCTGAGTTGTGGACAGATCTAGTTGTGGGATTCCGGCATGTTGCTTATTCCTAAGGAACTATTATTATGCTTTAGCCCCTTTTATTTCCTTGAGGACAATTGCATGCTTGTATGGTCATGTAGCTAGGCCATCTTTTACTGCTGCACTACTTATTGGAACTTGACTTAGGAGAAACCATGCTTTTCTTTTCTCCTTCTTGTTAGTCAGGTGGTCAGTGTTGCTCGGGTTCGAGCAGGGGGTCTGGGTAGTGTATAGTCGGGACATCGTGTCTGGGCAGGTTGGTTTAGTTGTGGGGCTTTGTGTGAGGTCCTGGAATCCCCCGCGTAGGGTTGCTGGTTGTTGGGCAGCTTTCGGTCGCCGTTGGGGGTGTTGGTGCGTGTGTTGGGGGCCCAGAAATGGATTTGTGATGCAATTTGGGATTTGCTTGCATCACTGGAGGCCTGCGTAGGTTGCGCGCAATTTGGACACAAGTGGTGGACTTCGGGCTTAAATTGAGACCCCGTGGGAAGTTGGAGGACCCGTCGGGTGTTTAGAAGTGTTTTCGCGCGATTCAGATGTCAAAATTAGACTCCGGGTGAAGTCCGGATAAAAGTTTACCTCTCCGGTCGCCTTCGGGAATTTTTAGAGTTGGAATTGGGCAAATCGGACTTTAAAAATGGACCCGGCGCGAAAATCGGATCGAGTGGGCATTCGGCAAATTTTCGGGTGAGAATTTGGAGAAATGGACATCGTTTTTGGATTCAGCGCGCGAAATCGCTAAGAATGGACTATTTACTTGTTGGTTTTGGAGCCCGGATGAAGTGCGCGTTTTTCGAGGCATCACGGCACGAATCTCGAGGCGAGGCGAGGCAAATCCCGAGGAGTGCGGCTCGCGGATCGAGGCGGGCGCGCGGCTCGAGGAGCGTGCGGCGCGGCAGGGGGGGCGCACTGGCGCTTCGGCGGGAATCGCGCAGGGGCCGCCACGTGGCGGCCCCCCGTTGGCGCCCGCGCGGGAGCACGTGGGCGCGCCCGTGTCACGCGGCCGTGTCCCGCGCCTGCGGGCGGCAGCGTGTCACGCGCCCGTGTGGCGCGTGAGCTGCGCGCCCGCGTGGCGTGCGGGGATACGGCCACGTGGGCGCGCGCCTCCTTGCCTGGGCCTGGTGCACCCGGGCGGGTGCGGTGGACCGGCCGGTGCACCGTGGACCGGTGCACCGTGGACCCGCCTTCTCCCCTCTCCCTTTTTTCCTCTTCTTCTTCCTCCCCGCAAGCCACCTTCTTCCCTTTCTTTCTTTCTTCTGCACCCGAGAGCGAGAGGGAGTGAGGGAGGAGGTTGTGGGAGTTGGCGTTTCGCGTCGCGGGCCTCGTGGAGCGCGCGAGGCTTCCGATGGGGGCGTTGCGGCGACGGCGGCGCAGTCGGGTAGGTCCCGTGTGTTGGTTTTACTGTATTTTTGTACAGTTTTTGGGGCGATCTTTTGGACTGTAATTAACCCTCTTGCTCTTTTCTGTGTTGGGCACCGTGCACCGTTTTGCTTGCGGACTCCGGCACCGTGCACCGTTTTGCGTGCGGACTCCGGCACCGTGCACCGTTTTGCGTGCGGACTCCGTTTTGCGTGCGGATCCTGGCACCGTGCACCGTTTTGCGTGCGGACTCCGGCACCGTGCACCGTTTTGCGTGCGGACTCCGTTTTGCGTGCGGATCCTGGCACCGTGCACCGTTTTGCGTGCGGACTCCGGCACCGTGCACCGTTTTGCGTGCGGACTCCGTTTTGCGTGCAGATTCTGGCACCGTGCACCGTTTTGCGTGCGGACTCCGGCGCCCTGCACCGTTTCACGTGCAGACTCCGTTTTTGGTGCGGACTCCGGCAGCGTGCTCCGTTTTGCGTGCGGACTCCGGCGGCGTGCTCCGTTTTGCGTGCGGACTCCGACGGCGTGCCCCATTTTGCGTGCGGATCGCGTGGAGGCCAATTGCAAGTGTCTACGAGCAATTGGTGGCAAATCGAGGTGGGTGGCCTTATCTCCAAGTTTTATGGACTGTACAGTATTTCTACTGATGTAGGACTATGCATGATAGTTTATTTCATTGTGTAGTATGCCAGATTGTAGGAATTGTTATTCCTTTTATTATCTGTTAATATAGTTATTTTGGAACTTGACCTAGCACCCCCGTCATATGTTGTATGTGTAACCAGACTAGTAGAAAACCCTCACTTGGGCTAGGGTTATTTATGCTTAGACATCCACACTGTACCTTCATCCCTGGACATAGTGTTTTCTCGCCCGGGTAGTGGGCCGAGAGGTCGGGACTTGCTTTTAGTGCGGGATGCTTTTACACTCTTGCCTGGGAGCAGAGTGGAGTCTGGTAGTTGTACTGGGTTGCTTATCTGTGCCGGGAGCCGTTTGGGTAAACGGTAGTCCCGGGAGGTCTTGTTTCCCTGTTGTGCCGTCGTGGAGGGAGCCGACGCGCAGACGGCAGTCCCGGGCCGTCGAGTATCTTCCGGACCGTCTTGTTGGGAACCGTTGGGGTTGGCGGTGGTCCCAGGTCGTTGAGTGTTGTCCGACCTGTTTTGTTACCCTGAGTTATGGGTCGTTCCTGGCTGTGGAGTATCTCCAGCCAGTGAGCCTTGTGCTGCGAGCCGTTGGAGAGGCTAGTGTCACGTGTTTCGAGTTAGCCGAGCAGCTGAGTCGTCGAGAGTGCTCCGACTGTTGTGCGAGGTATTTGGGGATCTTGAGTCCTACCGTTCTGAGAGTGAGCGTGGTTTTTGACTAGCCTGCATATGCCAATGTTTGATACTCTATGCCGCGCCGTTCTACTCAGTTGGAATCGCGTCCTGAGATGCCGCTGTGGATACGATGGTTGGCCTGTTGAGGCAGTTTTGCGCGAGGGATGAGTTAGTAGGACAGGACGCCCCACGTAAATCCCGTCCTCATGTGGATGTGTGGTAGTGGGCAGGAGCGTTCCTAGTCGACGGGCGCAGGCTTGACTGGACCTTTGAGGTAGTCAGTTCGTTTGGGTCGTTTGAGCACCTTGGGTGCGAGTGGTCTCATTTACTTTCATCTGTTCCACTTTTTGGAGTATCTAGATAGAGGCATGGTAGCTGTAGAGTAGCTCCAGCTTTTCTTGTTTCAGTTTGCATTGCGTTGTTATCTTTGGCCTCTAGTAGACTTGGTGGGCAGACCGTTGGGCTTGTTGACGGCACCCACTGAGAACTACTGTGGGAAGTAGTTCTCACACCCGTCGTGGTGTCTTTTTCCCCAGGAACTTCTCCTCCTGTTCCTGTTGCTCCAGTTGCTGATCCTTCTGACCGAGGCGAGGGAGTCGCGAGTTAGTTCCCTACCCGTCATTGGAGTGTAGCGGTACCCCTTCAGAGGAGAGCTTCAGTAGATTAGTTTTCTTCTTTTTCCTCTGTTGAGAGACCTTTGTTGTGAGGTATAGAGTTGTACTTTATTTTACAGTTTGAGAGACTATTGTAGTGAGGATATTCTTGTATCGAGAGTCTGTACACTGATGTATTCATTGGAGATACCTCCCTTTTGAGTTTTTGTATCAGAGGACTTTGTATATGATAGTATTTGGGGAGATGGATATTGTATTATTTTCAGTTGTACAGTGGTTGGACTTCAGTTTTAGTCGTTTACTTTCAGCTCTGATATCTGTATCTCTGTAGTTGATTCTTTCTGCAGGTTAGACGCTTCGTCTGTACGGCAGTTTCCGTACAGATGGCGGATCTGTTAGTGAGCCCGGGTCGCAGTTCCGACCCCGGGGCGTGACACTTTGCGGCAACCGCGGATATTGGGCGGTTGACCGGGTGTTTCTCTATGCACCTGATTGGGTATCAGTTTCTTTAGTGGATGGAGTTTCCCACTTATCGTTTAGTGCATCCGATTGAGGTCGGGTCTTTCCTTAGTGGTTGAGCTTTCCCACTTTGATCAGAGTCGTGATCCAGTCCTGCTACATTGAGACACTTGACAGAGATACTTGTTACTGAGATGTACTTTACTCGTGTGGGTCGCTCCCCTCGAGTGCCACTCCGGAGGTAGGCTTGACCGAGCCGTGTGCCGGTCTGTTACTTATATTTTTGACCGAGCCGTGTGCCGGTCCGTTACCTATCTTGAGATCGAGCCGTGTGCCGATCAGTTACTGAGTTCGACAGCAGAGCAGGCAGTACCGGGTGTCATACCGGTTCATTTGATTGGGTTTATTTCGGTCAGATACTTTTATTGTTACACTCGTGCCTGGGGGCCGAGTGCGGACCGGTAGTTGAGTTTAGATCAGTGCTAGTATTGTTGAGAGCCGTCTGGTTGACGGTGGTCCCGTGTTGTTGTGAGTACTTTGACCGCTGTGTGAGAGGTTGAGCATCTTGATTCTATCTGTTCTGTGAGAGAGCATGGATTTTGACCATAGCCTGCATGTTTCTCTCCTCGATAGCGAGCTTGTCCGTTTGGACGCCCTACGTAATTCCTGCCCGTCAGCGGGAGGTGGTTGTAGGTGGGCGCAGGTTTGACTGGACCAGATGTGGCAGTCAGTTCGATTGGGTCGGTGGTGCACTTCATGTGCTAGGGGTTGCATAACACTGTTTGGTTCTCCCCCTTTTAGCCTTTAGTTAGGGGCAGGGTAGCTGTTGAGAGTTTCCAGCTTACTCATTTCAGTCTTATGACTTGGGTTAGTTTTTGTCTCTTGAGGACTTGGTGGGCAGACCGTCGGGTCTGGCGGTGGTACCCACTGAGAACTCCCTTTTTGGAGTAGTTCTCACACCCTTTGGGGGTTTTTCCCCCCTTTTCTCTCCTCTTCCTTGTTTTGCAGAGTCTTAGCAGGTGTTGCCGACTCTGCGGTTGTTGATCGTGGCGAGGGAGTCGCGAGCTAGATCCCTACCCGGCGTTGGAGAGTAGCGGTACCCTTCTGAGGAGATCATCAGTAGATTAGCGGTTTCTTTTCCTCTTTTAAGAGACTTGTAGTGAGGATATTTTGTATTGAGAGACTGTACACTGTTGTATATATATTGGAGTTACCTCCCGGTTGGGTTTAGAGCTTGTACTCGAGGATTTGTATTATTATTATTATTTTGGGAGGCAGACAGTGTTGTTTATTTCCAGTTGTACAGTGATTGATTTTAGTTACAGCAGATTTTTATTTATAGCTCTGATATCTGTTTAGTTATAGTACTTTTCTTGCAGGTAGGACGCTTCGCCTATGCAGGTTGGCATAGGTGGCGGATCTGTTTGGCGGGCCCGGGTCGCAGTTTCGACCCCGGGGCGTGACATCAAAGGATCAATTAATTTCGGAATTTGGTATCCTATGGGAACAAGTTTGGATATTGTTGGATACTCAGATGCCGATTGGGCAGGATCAGTGGATGATCGGAAAAGCATGAGTGGTGCATGCTTCTATCTTGGCCATTGCCTTGTTGCATGGCACAGTAAAAAGCAGAACTGCATAGCACTCTCGACTGCCGAAGCGGAATACATTTCAGCTGGAAGTTGCTCAACTCAACTCATTTGGATGAAAAGCGTATTGAGCGACTTCCGCATTTCAGCATCTTCGGTAACAATACTTTGTGACAACACTAGTGCTATTAACATTTCTAAAAACCCTGTGTTGCACTCTAGAACAAAACATATTGAACTTAGATATCATTTTCTTAGAGAGCTAGTTGAATCAAATACTCTTCAACTCTCATATATTTCAACTGAGGATCAATTAGCTGACATTCTAACAAAACCTTTGGATCAAAAACGTTTTATTCATTTACGAAAAGCAATTGGGATGCTTTCCTTGAAATAATCTTCTTTTTGAAATCTTTGCTTAGGATAGGTTTTGTATTTGTTTTTGTTTTGTTCATTATCTATGTTTGTACATAGGACATTAAGTGAGCATAGATCATAATTGACTTTAATTGCATCTTTTCGCACATTTAGAAATTTATTATGCTTTTGCCATCATAATATTCCACTGTTGCAATGATCATTTATGTTAATTAAATCATCTTCAAAGTGATCAAAGTCAATTTCTCTCTCTCTATGATCTCTTGGTATAGTCATTATCTTATTTGACTGCTTAGTCGAGTATGAAATCGAGATCAATATTTGGTTGAATACTTTATATCTTAAATAATTGATAGCCAATTGAGGGGGAGTCATAGAAAAGGTAAAATGCTCAAAAGATGTGGAAAGAGTTACATCCCAATGAGGAGTGTGAAAACTACCACCACATGGAGGAAAGAGCTACCACCTCGGTCGTCCGAGTATTGTGTGCAGCTACCACATGTATACCAAGCATGGTTGTTCAAATTTTTGATTAAGTAAAATGCATGTTGAAATACTTGACTCCGTCAAATTTCAAGGTTGGTATAAGGTGGGTTTTTAAAGAAAGATGCTCAAAGAGCCACTCTCTTCAACAGATTGTCTAGATACATTATCTATTATATTTGGGATTTCAAACATCTATTGATCTTTGTATTTCATTTTCTTTACTGAATTGATGATTTGATAAAGGCATTACTCATAAGATCAAGTTAGATGTGATTGAAGGTGTTCAACTTTAAGGGATTTAATTCTTGTAAATCCTCGTTTCATTTTTGGATATTATTGATAGATTTGGCATAATCTAATTCTTGTTGTATGAAACGATGATTTTTGTTTAAAGTTGATACACATTTGTGCTTACAATCTTTTTCTGGTTTTTCTTGAATTTCTCTGAAATTTTCTAAAGAAAAGGTTGGGGCCGATCCGGATCGGGCTAGATGATCCGGATCCCGAACGCAGGAATTCTTCTGCGGGCTGACGATCCGGATTGTATCTGCCGATCCGGATCCCGAACGCAGTTTCTTACTGCGGGTAGCCGATCCGGATCGCAGTTATGAACTGATCCGGATCGCGGCTAGGTTTTATAAGGAACGAAAGGGGTTTTTGATTTCTTTACTCCAATCTTTTGTTCCAAAGTTTCCAGAGCCTCTCTCTCTAGATTTCATCCTTCCTGGAAGCTTTCAAACTCAAGTTCTTCAAATCCAAGTAAGTTTTATTGATCAAAATCTCGGTTTTTCACCGTTTTTCTCTTTTCCTCCTCAAACGTGATGAATTTCGTGGATCAACTTTGTTTGTGGATGGTTTTTGATCAAATTTCTTTTGAAATAAGAACTCTGGGTAGATTTGTTTTGATTATATGCTAGGTATTCTTCTGATTAACGGATTTTTAGGCTTCGATTTCTAAAATTTCGGTTTTAGGGCATATAATAAGGATTTTCGAAAATCATGCAATTGATCTAGTTTTTAAAAGTCCTTTTGCAAAACTAATTTGATTCTTAGCTTCTCTACATGATTATGATTGTTTGGGTACAATTTTTTCAATCTTTGAAAATTAACAATTTTTCATGTGTTCTTGAGTTGGTTTTCACAGGACACCTTCTTAACTAAAGCACTAGAATCAATGGCACTCTCTTGGTTAATCCTGTTGCTGGTCACAATGGTGCACAAGAGTACATCTGTAAAAGAGAAACCGGATGTTTCAACAGGAGATAAGACAACCGAAGGCAGGGAGGACAGCTCGGAATACGATACGGAAGAATGGGATGAATTCTTCAAAGATGTTCAACAGAAGATTGATGAGGAAAACAGGAAATCTGTCAAAGGCAAAAGGCTTATGAAATCTGCATCAACAACTAAGCAATATACAAGACGAAAGAATGTCCTAAGAAGTGAAAGTTATCATAGTGGGCGTCTTACTAGAGCTCGCTCACTCTCTGGGGTTCTACAAACTGAATCTCCATGGGTTAAGGGATTGGATGCACCATCTGCTTCTGGACAGCATCCATCACACTCGAAAAGACAGGGTACAGACGCTGCTGTATTGGAATCGCTTCGCCAGGAACAACAAAGACTCTCTGCTGCACAAGATAGGATATCGAAAGAACTTCAGCAAATTTCCTCTGAACACAAGAAGATCAAGAAGAAGTGTTCAACTATTTCGACAATGCTTAAAGGGATTTTGAGCAAGCTGAGTTGTACCAGCTCAGACTCCTCCGACTGAACTGCACCTTCCTTTTCTCTTTGTGCAGGATTTTGACTTTAGGATTTAGTTTTATACTTACTTTAGCGTAGTTCTCAGGTTTTACGTTTTATTGGAACTTTTCACTCTCCTAACATTTCGTAGTCTTAACTACATTTTGGCTTTGTTTTGTGACAAAAAGGGGGAGAGAGTTAGAGAGAACTTTGAACAATGAATGATGAAATATCAAGGTAAGTATGATCTCTACAATGAATGATGATGTGAATGAACATCAAGGTAATGAATGATGATGTGAATGAACATCAAGGTAAGGGAACTTGAACAATGATTGTGTAAATCTTGCTGATGAAGATTTTGGTAAGTATCTCTTCAACTTCAACTTTGGTTTTCATCTTGTGATTGTTTGCATGTCTCGACTAACTATTCGACTAACTATTTGGGCATGTAATATAACTAACAAGTTGATGTTGGACTAATATTTTGTGACATTTGGTTTTTAGTTGCATAGAAGATATGTTGGTTTTTGACTATGATTCTCTTACATATCTGAATTCTCAAATGTCATGGTGATTAGATAAACTCAATCTCTGTACTAGGTTTTGTATGCTAAATATTCTTGAGGTATCTAACGATCTCTTTTTGTCAAGAATGATTTCTTTGTGCAGAGAGTACAGAGGTCTAAGTCTAGAGTCTGTTTTAGGAGTTTATCTCATGTTTTTAAATTTTTTGGATCTCCATTGTAAATTTTTGTTGTATGGTGATAGCAACAAAAATATCTTTTTGAATTTTCTTTAGTGGATCTGTGTTTTGTCACGAAACCGCCAAAGGGGGAGATTGTTACGGAATTTGAGTTGGCGTAGTTTCGTGAAAGTCTCAAGTCTTGAAGATTGAAGGTGAAGAAAGTTGGATCATTTAACTCAATCTCAAGAAAGAAGAATTCAAAAGGATCAGGTATGTTTAACTAAAGATTTTGTGTGATCCGAATACTTCTTATAGTGTAGAAACACTTGGAAGAATCTTTCATTGCATAAAAATCAAAAACTGGACTTGGGACATGTTCAGGATCCGGATCAGGTTGTTCGATCCGGATCCCGAAGGTGGTTCGTTCATACACCAGTTCAATCCGGATCGTAGTCTCTTGATCCGGATCCCGAACAATGAGTTTACTATTTTCCTTGAACGATCCGGATCATGCTTCGCAATCCGGATCCCGAACGATGATGTTTGGTAAACTGTATGAACGATCTGGATCATGCACTTCGATCCGGATCCCGAACCTTCATTTTTCTGGAACTGGCTGACTCGTTACGACGATCCGGATCACAGCTAGTCCGATCCGGATCGCCGTCCGTAAAATTTCCAGAAATGTTAGGTTTTTGATTCTTATCTCCTTCCTAGGGTTTCTAACCTATAAATAGACCCTATGACTCTTTTTCTAGGGTTAATCCACATAGTCAATAGCCGTCATTTTCATATATCATTTTATACGGCTATAGATCCACATATAGAGAAGAAAGGAAATCATTAGAGAATACTCTATGTTTCTTCATCTATATTGATTAGTTTGATTCTAGGTTTTCATACTCACATCTCGAGTTGAATCAAACTAATGAATACTTAGATGGTATTTCCGATCTATCTTTGATCTAAGTATTCGGCGGATCATCACCACCCAAAACAACGATTTACCCCAAAAATCGGCGCGTGGATTCGCGTGTCCTTGTGGATTCAAGGTTCAACCGCTCTCGTGGATTCGGAGCGAGGCACGTTCGTGGATTCGAAGGGTGCTATTGGGTGAAGACCGTGGATTCGGTCGGACGTCGTGGATTCGACGTTGGACGCCGTGGATTCGGCGTTGGGCGCAGATCGTGGATTCGAGAAGCGTCGCGGAGCGAGCGGAGAAGATCCTCTAGGAGCGTATGGAAAAGGTTGAGTCGTAAGTGTGTACGGTAAATCACCTTGTACGTGTTTTAATTCTAGTGGATTTCTGCCGTGTTATCGGTCCCGTGGTTTTTTACTCCGGTGATGGAGTTTTCCACGTAAAAATCTTGCGTATTATTTTTATTTCCGCATTGGGTTTTTATCGCAACGATTTTTGAGTGTTTATGCGTTTACACCTATTCACCCCCCTCTAGGTGTTTTTTTCCCCTATTTAGATCCGTATTACATATAACCCAACAGAGAGTTTCTTAGTTGCCACTCTCATAGATAAGTTGCCTTCTTCCTGGTCCAACCATGCTAATGATCTGAACCACAATTCAAGAGAACTTTTCCTGAATTTTGTTCTAAGATCCCTTAGGATAGAAGAAACTAACTGAGCTAGGGATAAGAAGCCTAGCGAGCCTTCTACCCAAGCCAACCTTGTAGAAAATACGAAACCTAAGGGTAGAAATTTCCAACCCTTTAGGAACTTTAAGAAAAAACCTTTCCAACATAGAAAGATCGACCCAAACTTTAAGAAGCCTTCACCTAAGGGGAGTGGAGTGAATTCTGGTTGCTTTGTGTGTGGGAAGACGAACCACTTTGCGAAGGACTGCTATTATCGCAAGACTCGGCCTTCCGCGCCAAAGAAGAAGGGAGCTCCTCCTGAGCGTCAGCTGAACATGTTGGTTGTTGTACCCAACCCTTCTGACTTCACTATCAGGTTACCAACTGTAGTGTCCCAGTTTTCCCCTGTGTTTTTCCCCTGTTTCGGGGTGTGGAACACCTGTTAGTGGTGTGTGGGGCCCCAACATGTCAAAGTGATATGTTGATTGGAACCAGAGAGGATTTGGGAGCAAGCCTGACCTTTGGTTGCCTTTACCGAATTTTAGGAGTGGAATCAGGCTAATCGGAGGCCGTATTTGAATTCAGCGCGGAAAAACGCTTGAAAACGGCTATTTACTTATTTATTTTGGAGTCCGGATGCCCAAAAACGGACCCCCGGAAGTTTTCTGCGCAAAATGGTGCACGGGGGGAGCTGTGGACCGGCCGGGGACACGTGGCAGGCTCTTATTGGGCCGGCGCACGGCTCTCGGTCCACGGAGCTGGCCGCCGGTGCACGGTGGACCGGCGGGCCACGTGGTAGCACACGGTTGGCCCGGTGCATTGCGCGCGGCGCTCGGGGGCAGGCGCGGGCAGCTTGGGCAGGCCGGGCAGGTGCGGAGCGTGCGCGGTGCACGGTGGACCGGGGCGCGCCACGTGGCGGCCCCGGATTGGCCGGCCCGCGTGGCGCACGCAGCACCGCGCGACTGCGGCCGTACGCGCACGTGGGCGGCGCGTTGACTGACCGGCGGTCGCGTCTGGCGGCGCCGCCCCACGTGGCACCACGCCAGTGGTTGGTGCCGCACGCCGCGCTGACCCAGGGAGGGGGCACGTGGCGCTTCCCCGTTGGGCCCGCACGGCTGCCGCCTGTTTGGCGGACACGTGTCGGGCCCTTAGCCGGGTCGGACGGCCGGTTGGACGCGGCGGGATCCCGTGCACGAGTTGGGCTGGGCTGGGCTGCACTGTGCGCGCCCGGAAATCCTTGGGCCGGGCCGCATTGTAGCCGCCCGAAAGTGCCGGGCCGCACTGTAGCAGCCCGAATCTGGGGACACGTTGGGTATTATCCCAATTGTTTTTGTGGGCCTATATAAAGGCCTCCCCTCCCTTCTTTTTCTCTGTTTTCCGAGAGATAGAGAGAGAACCTGTGGGAGGGGCCTTAAGAGAAGTTTTTCATCTTCTTATTTTCTACCTCGTGGTGCATTCCCAGATTTTCTGGAAGTTCGACAGCGGCGATCCGGGTTTTACAGTGTGCCTCGTTTTTCCCCAATCTTGGCCCGTTATCGTCGCATTTCAGTCCGAGGAGTCCCCTGCGCAGTACAGGAGTCTTCTTTCGACGATTTCTCCGCCGGTGTGTTCCTAAGAGGTAGGGCTTCGTTTTCCGTGTTGGTGGTTTCTCTGGATTCCGATTCCTTGGCACGATTCCCGAGGTGTTTTGACCCCCTCTTTTGCTGTTTGGGTTTTTGGACAGCGGCGACTTCGACGAATTATTTCTCAGCGTAGGAATATCAGATCGAGGTGATTCAAGAGTCGATTTTGGGCTACTTTTCGTGAGGAACGCAACTGTGATTTTTTTGAGATTTTAGGAGCTCGAGACAGAGGTGAAATTCCTCGTTTTACGTGCTGATTGTAAAAACAGCAATTATGTGTTTGGAACTTGTAGTTTTTACACCGTGTACACTTGTGTGATGTTGTAGGATACTGTTTCAGCTGACGGTGTGCTTAGAGGACAGCAGGTATTTTCTGGGTGTATTGTGCATGCTTTTCGAGGTGGGTGGTTGCGTTTTCCTCTTTGTTGACTTGCTCACTAGGAATTGTAGAGTTTCCCAATTATAAATGTGACAGTTAACTCGTAGTATATGAACCTATTGCATTGGCCCCCTAAATTAATTGATAGCTTCTATGTGATCAATCTGGGACAATGAAGTTGGACAATTGCTATATCTTAAACTGCATGCAAATAAATAATCCAATAATGTTTTAAAATGATTCTTTACAAGAAACCTTAGTCACTTTTCTAATACTTTTTAAAGGAATAATTGTATGTCTAATTGGACATCTAGTTAGGCCACCATTTTACTGCAGCACTATATTATGGGATTTGACTTAGGAGAAAATATGTTTTATTGTTATTCTTCTCTATCGATGCATGACGATCGAGTCAGATCTGGAGCTTGAGATAGTGTAGTTGGATCTTGAGTCTGGGACAGTTTAGACTCTTCTTGGGGATTGTGGGAGATAGTGGCAACCGCGAATTTTGGGCGGTTGACCGGATGTTATTATCACATCAGATTGGGGATCAGGGTTGCATTAGTGGATGGAGTATTCCCACTTTGATCATGGTCATGATCCAGTCCTGCTATTGTGAGACATCGGTTACAGAGATGATTGATACAGAGATACTTTACTCGTGTGGGTCGCTCCCCTCGAGTGCCACTCCGGAGTAGGCTTTTTGACCGTGATGGGTGGCGGTCAGTTGGTGAGTTATGAGTGATGACAGAGCAGGCAGTGCCAGTATTTCCTGGCCCTCTGATTGGGTTTCTTTGGGCAGTCAGCTTTATAGTTGCATATATACAGTTATCTTTTGGCACTGCATTTAGAGGCATAGTAGTGGTAGTTCCTTTTCCAGGAGTCTTTATTACATACCACTGTTCTTTTCTTTTGCCTCTTTATTCCCAGTAGGTGCGTCAGCATTAGAGGTTTTACCCACTAGGGGAGGCTACTGGATGTCTAGTAGTTCTCACCCCCATTATTGTTTTCTGTCCTCCTTTCCCTTGGTTTTGCAGAGTCATCTGTGGTAGCTGCTGGGCCTTCAGCGGCAGAGCGAGGTAAGAGGATCGCCGACTAGCTAGATCGTCTACCCCAAGTGAGAGACTAGCGAGGTTTTTATTGTACCCCCTTTTGTATCTCAGACTTCAGTAGTTTCCTTTTGGGTCTGGCTTTTGCCAGCTGGTTGTATACTTATGGTGAGCTGGGAGTATATTGTACTTTTATTTCAGCTTGTAGCTTATTTCAGTCTGAGATTACTTTTAGTTCTATTAGTTCAGCTCTGTTTATGCTCTTTTATTGTATATTATCTATCTGAGCAGGTTACCAGCGCTTCGTGCACATAGAAAATTCTGTGTGCGCGGCGGATCTGTTGGCGGGCCCGGGTTCCGGTTTACACCCGGGGCGTGACAGATGAAGTTGGTATCAGAGCTTAGGGATAGGTCAGTTGGGACTTAGGAAACCCTAGGCTTTTGGCAGACCCTAGGATGATAGGGCGCGAGAGGCGTGACACTTCGCGAAAGTAGTTGATTTATTTATTGGACTCTTCCAGTGAGTGAAGAGGGATCGACATACCTAATTTCTGGTGGACCGTTATGTTGGCTGCAGACAACATAAAGTCGCAGAAATTGGGGGATGTCTTTGACTTTCGCTAGATTGGGTCGTGTGGGGTTATTTTACTTATTCGTGATTTCTTGTGGCAGGATGCCTCCCCGACGTCGGATCCCTACTCGGGGTGTCCCGTTACCCCCTGATGAGCCAGAGCAGCCTACCCCCCCTGAGCTTACTGAGTTGAGGGCCTTGGTGGCCCAATTGGCGGAGGGTCAGCGCCGCCAGGGGCAGAGGATCGATCAGCTGCTTGCTCAGAGAGAGGCACCACCCCCAGCTGTTTCTCAGGCCCTTGTGCCTCCTGTTGCACCTTTTGTGCCGTCAGCGCCATCTTTGAGTAGCGGGGCTCCTGGAGCTATTCAGCCTTTGACTGCGGAGGAGGAGCAGGATATCGCTAACAAACTCTCCAAGTTTGTTCAGCGGGGACCCCCTAGATTCTCAGGGCGGGATGCGCAGCCCTGGGCTGTTGGGAGATGGCTTTCTACGATGGAGAAGCTTTTTCGGGACTTCTTCATCGACCCGAGGTATCGAGTGCACATGGTGGTGCACTGTTTGGACGGAGATGCTGATTTTTGGTGGCAGCGGGTAGAGCCCCTGGAGTTCCAGATTACTCGGCAACTGCCTTGGGAGGAGTTCCGACGGATGGTGCTGGACACCTATTTTTCGACCAGTGTGAAGAAGAAGTTGGAGGACGACTTGAAGAACCTGCAGCAGGGCGATCGATCGGCTCATGCCTATTTCCAGGAGTTCACGGAGTTGCTGAACTGTGTGCCCTTCGTCGCTCGTGACGGTCCGCACCAGGTTGAGTTGTTCGAGGGAGGCCTCCGTCCAGAGATTTACACACTGGTGCATGCTCAGAGATTTCAGACTCTGGAGGCAGCCGCAGAGCATGCACAGTGGGTGGAGAGAGGTGATCAGGTGGTGGCCAGACAGAGGGCTACGGTCGCTCAGAGCTCCGACAGAAAGCGACCAGCCCAAGACGAGGGGGGACAGGCCAGTACTTGGAGGCCGCCCCGACCGCAGCCGCCTCAGTTCCCAGGCCGTGGGTGTTCGGAGCGGCGAGGGCCTAGTGGTTCCCAGAGGCCCCCACAGCAGCAGCAGCAGCACCAGAGATCGCTGTCATGCCCCGGGTGTAAACCAGAACCCGGGCTCGTCCACAGATCCGCCGTGCACACGGAATTTCCCGTGTACACGAAGCGCTGGTAACCTGCTCAGATATGAAGATATAATAAAGGAGAATAAAACAGAGCTAAACTAAAACTAGTACATCTCAGAAGAATACTGGAAAGTAAAGTACAACATAACTCTCAAAAATATACATGTCTCTCTCCCAGCTCACTAAATAAAATACATCCAGCTGGCCGCAGCCAGACCCAAAATAAAAGGGGAAAACAACCGTCTGAGTGTACTGGGGATACATCAAAATCTACTGTATGCTGTATCAGGGAAGAAGCTACACTAGTCAACGATCCTCTTACCTCGATCCTGGGAAGGGGGACCCGCAGCTCCTGCCGAGGACTCTGCAAAACACAGGGAAAAAGAAAAGGGAGAAAGGGTGGGGGTGAGAACTACTATAAAGACAGTAGCCTCCCCTAGTGGGTAAACATCAACTCGAACCTGCCCACTAGGACTACTAGAGGCGAAAAGAATAAAAATGGTAAACTGAAAATAAAACTACTGATAAAAGCTACCACTAGTATGCCTCTACGTGCCCAGCTAAAAGATAGCTACATATATGCATCAGAATAACAAAGCCTGCCTGACCAAACCAATCTATACTCCAGTATACACTGGTGCTGCCTGCGGTGCCTGCCAAATCGGGTATGCCAGCCTACGCATAACACCGATAGGGGATAGGAGTCTCAAGGACTCAAGTCTGTATAACGCGCACTCCGGAGTGGCACTCGAGGGGAGCGACCCACACGAGTAAAATGCCTGAGTAAAAAGTCCGCAGGACTGGATCATGACACTGATCTAAATGGAAATAACCATCCACTAAAAGAAACCCCAACTCCTCTCCCCGATCTGATGCAATAACAACTGTCCGGTCAACCGCCCAAAATCCGCGGTTGCCGCAATACCCTGCCATCACAGCCTGTCCATCCCGAATCCCAAGTATCTGACTACACTATCCCAGCCCCTGCTCTGACCTGAGCATGACATCCCCTATGTCAAGATAACTGGAGAAAATGAAATCATGGTTTCTCCTAAGTCTATTCCAGCATGATAGTGTAGCAGAAAAAGGTGGCCTAACTAGGTGACCATTCCAAGCATGCAAGAGTCATTTACTTATCAAAATAATTTCAGTGTTCCAATTCTACAAGAATTACAGTATGCCTTTGTTTGAAATATCTGAGGTACTAACATGCCATAAGCTAATTTATACATGTGCATAGGTTTCTCAATTAAACACAAAGCAAGATATGGGTTAAGCCGATAATTATCAACATATTTAAGCAATTGTTCCCAAGGATTTTAATCAACTTAACATTTGCAAGAATTTACCATTTATTAGTATCTAGCCCTCTAAAGATACAAATATCAGTTACAAGCCCTTTTCTTTTCATGAAGCATGCTATGTTCATTCAACTAGTATAATAGCAACATTACACCGGATTGACTCCAATATGCCTAGTGGGGTATCCCAAGTAAGAGGTTAACAACGGTACCCACCTCGAGCGCTAAAATCCTGTCCCAAATGTGAAAACCCGCGCTCGCACCAAAACTCACCGCAATGCCGTGCCAAACCTCCAAGAAGAACATACATAATTTTAGTCCTTCAAACATCACAAAATCTGTCCCAAAATTACCGATCTAAAGATCTCAGATTTTCACCAGTGAAGGGTGCTCAGAAAATTCCAAGAAAAATACCGTCGCGTTCCTTGCGACGAACCCGTCGAAACGAGTACCTGCACGTTCAAAACCGAGCTTCCTTTGCTGAGATACAAATTCGGCAAGGGGAACACCCCAAACAAAATTGTGCAGAATTTCTGTACCAAAAGTTACAGAGAAAGGAGATTTCCACCTTCGAAAAATATTCAGAAAAATCTGAGAAAATTCCAGGAGATTCCTCGCGAGATGTAGATGAGAAATACCTTCTGAATCGCCTCGATCCGTCGCCTGACCGCGAAGTTATAGCCAAATCAAGCAGGTGCTGTCCAAAACTCCGCGAGGAAAAATGGGTCACAAATAAGCTCGGGAAACTCAAAATCCACATGAAAACCAGGGGCTACTCAAAATACCAAAAATGAAGCCCTACCTGCCGAGAGTCCAACGGCGCAAGAATCACCCGAATCGGAGGTCGGGGTGAGCCGGGGGAGCCTAAACACTGCGAAGGGATGAAACGGGTCGTCGAAGAACGAGTGTCGCGCCGCGCCGAAAAATGGCCAACCTCAAAAAACGTGCTCCTAAAAACCCAGGAATACTCAGCAAGGAAGGTCTCTGGTAGAGGAATATTTTTCCTTAAGGTTGCTCTGTGAAAATCTCCACAGAAAAGGGGCAAATGGCCCTCCAACAGCCTATTTATAGGCAAAGAGCCCACCCCCAGCCTTTATCGGATTCGGGCGCCTCATTTGAGCGCCCGAATCCGAAAAAGGGTCGGACGGGGGGTCCGTCTGACCGCCCGGAAGCACGCGGTGCGGCCACGTGTCCCGCGCACAGCAAACAGCTGTGTGGGGCGACCGGCCGCACGCCGCGTGGCGCAGACCCGCTGGGGGCGGTGCATGCACCCGCCCCCTGGTCGGCCGACACGTGGCCCGCACTCGAGTGCGGGCCATGTGCGGCCGACCGGCCGCACTGTGCCCCTGCGCTGGCGCGCGCCCCGAGGCACCGCCTAGCGCACCAGTGGACCGCGCCTGGGTGAGCCCACCAATCCCCGGGCGACACGTGGCCTACGCCCGGTCCACAAGATCCGCGCGCACCCGCTGAGCCGTGCCGCGTGAACCCGCCACTCCGCGCATGCCACGTGGCCTGCCACGCGGTCCACGCACCGGCCGCGCCTCCCCGTGGACCGAGCGACGTGGGCCGGCCAATGAAGGGCCGCCACGTGGCTCAGGCCGGTCCACGGAGTACCCCCATGCACCAGAAATCCCCCGAAACTTCCGGAAGCCCGCATTTGGTCATCCGGACTCCAAATTCGACAAATAAATAGTCGTTTTCAAGCGTTTTTCCGCGCTGAATCCAAATCCGAACTCCGCTTGGCCCAGTTCCTTCTCTAAAATTCAGCAAACACAGCCGAAGACCAAATCAGCTAAAATACCACACAGGGTCCAACTGTGGCACCCCTTTGATGCACCATGGGCCAGACACACCAACACTAGGTGTTCTACACAGTGGATTCAACGGAAAAATTGTACGGGAAAAACCAGAACATTACAATCGCAGTCGTCGCAGCGCGGGTCTCAGCGGCAGCCACAGCGACAGCGACAGTCTCAGCAGCAGCAGTCCCGACAGTCACGGGCTCCCAGCAGTTGTATCTTCTGTGGAGGTCCGCACTTCTCTGGCACTTGCGACCAGCGGTGGGGTCGCTGCTACGGATGTGGACAGCCAGGGCACATTCGAGCTGCGAGCCCCTTTTCGACCTCAGCCGCTCCTTCTTCAGCATCTGCCCCAGCATCATCGCAGCACCGGTCGACGGCTCAGCGGCCTTATGCTCTAGCGAGCAAGCCATCTTCTTCCCATCCCACCGATTATCGCCCTCCAGCTCAGAGTGGGCGAGTGTATGCTGCACAGGTAGAGGATTCTTCAGCAGCGGACCATGTGGTGGCAGGTATCACCTTACTCTCTGGCATTAGGACTCGTACCTTATTTGATACTGGAGCATCGCATTCTTTCATTAGTAGATCTTTTGCATCATTACATGGGTTAGAGGTAGGATTTTTGCCACGTGCACGACAGGTTCAGATTCCCGATCACACTTTGCTCGTGGAGGAGTGTTGTTGGTCCTGCCCGATGCAGATCGAGTCCTGGATTATGCCAGCAGACCTGTTGGTCTTGAGACAGCTGAGGGACTTTGATGTGATTCTTGGAATGGACTGGCTGGCTCGGTATTTCACGACTATTGATTGTGCCGCGAGGACTGTCACTTTTAGAGAGCCAGGCCAGGAGATGTTTGTATATCGGGGATGTCAGAGTGCTTTCTTTGCCTCTGTGGTTTCGACTTCCCGAGCGAGGCGGATGATTCATCGAGGATGTGTAGCCTTTTTGGCTAGTGTTGTTGAGGGGCCTACGGCGACACCGGGACTCGGGGATATTCCTATTGCCTGTGAGTTTTCGGATGTTTTTCCACCTGAGCTGACTAGTATGCCGCCAGACAGAGAGATTGAGTTTGTGATTGACGTAGTTCCAGGAACTGCGCCAATCTCTAAGGCTCCTTATCGGATGGCACCGGCTGAGCTGCGAGAGCTTAAAGCACAGCTGTAAGATCTGATGGATAAGGGCTTTATTAGACCAAGTGTGTCGCCTTGGGGATCACCGGTGCTATTCGTGAAAAAGAAGGATGGGTCACTTCGGTTGTGTGTGGACTATAGGGAATTGAACAAAGTGACCATTAAGAACAAGTACCCTTTGCCGCGCATCGATGATCTCTTTGATCAGCTGCAAGGGTCTTGTGTATTTTCCAAGATTGATCTACAGTCTGGTTACCACCAACTGAAGGTGAAGGCCGAGGATATTCCTAAGACTGCTTTCAGATCACGGTACGGGCATTATGAGTTTACAGTTATGCCGTTTGGATTGACTAATGCCCCTGCCGCCTTTATGGACTTGATGAACAGGATATTTCGGCCATTTCTGGATCGCTTCGTGGTGGTGTTCATTGATGATATCCTTATTTACTCCCGAAGCGAGGCCGAGCACGAGGAGCACTTGAGGACTGTGCTACAACTTCTACGAGATAAGAAGTTGTATGCCAAGCTGTCAAAGTGCGAGTTTTGGCTTCGGGATGTTACGGAATTTAAGTTGGCATAGTTTCGTGAAAGTCTCAAGTCTTGAAGATTGAAGGTGAAGAAAGTTGGATCATTTAACTCAATCTCAAGAAAGAAGAATTCAAAAGGATCAGGTATATTTAACTAAAGATTTTGTGTGATCCGAATACTTCTTGTAGTGTAGAAACACTTGGAAGAATCTTTCATTGAATAAACATCAAAAACTGGTGTTCGGACATGTTCAGGATCCGGATCAGAGCCAGCGATCCGGATCCCGAAGGTTGTTGTTTTATACAATACTTCAATCCGGATCGCAGCATCTCACGATCCGGATCCCGAACGTTGAGTTTTCTGAATTGTATGAACGATCCGGATCAGACAATCCGATCCGGATCCCGAACGTGTGATTTTCTGGAAACCGTCTTTATTGCTACTGCAATCCGGATCGCCCAAATCCGATCCGGATCGCCGTCCGTAAAATTTCCAGAAATGTTAGGTTTTTGATTCTTATCTCCTTCCTAGGGTTTCTAACCTATAAATAGACCCTATGACTCTTTTTCTAGGGTGTGAATCAAAATAGCCGTCATTTTCATATATCATCTTATACGGCTCTAGATCCACCTATAGAGAAGAAAGGAAATCATTAGAGAATACTCTATGTTTCTTCATCTATATTGATTAGTTTGATTCTAGGTTTTCATACTCACATCTCGAGTTGAATCAAACTAATGAATACTTAGATGGTATTTCCGATCTATCTTTGATCTAAGTATTCGGTGGATCATCACCACCAAAAAACAACGATTTACCCCAAAAATCGGCGCGTGGATTCGCGTGTCCTTGTGGATTCAAGGTTCAACCGCTCTCGTGGATTCGGAGCGAGGCACGTTCGTGGATTCGAAGGGTGCTATTGGGTGAAGACCGTGGATTCGGTCGGACGTCGTGGATTCGACGTTGGACGCCGTGGATTCGGCGTTGGGCGCAGATCGTGGATTCGAGAAGCGTCGTGGAGCGAGCGGAGAAGATCCTCTAGGAGCGTATGGAAAAGGTTGAGTCGTAAGTGTGTACGGTAAATCACCTTGTACGTGTTTTAATTCTAGTGGATTTCTGCCGTGTTATCGGTCCCGTGGTTTTTTACTCCGGTGATGGAGTTTTCCACGTAAAAATCTTGCGTATTATTTTTATTTCCGCATTGGGTTTTTATCGCAACGATTTTTGAGTGTTTATACGTTTACACCTATTCACCCCCCTCTAGGTGTTTTTTCCCCTATTTAGATCCTTATTACATATAACCCAACAAGTGGTATCAGAGCGGGAATAGGGTTGTAAACAATGGTTGAAGGTGGAAACATCAACCGACCCCCGTTCTTCGATGGAACAAATTATGCGTACTGGAAAGTGCGGATGAAAGCCTTTTTTAATTTCCATCGACGAACGGGTGTGGCAATCAATTGAATTAGGATGGTCTAATCCAACTGAATTTATTGGTGATGTTCGCACCTTAAAACCTAGGTCGAAATGGACCAAGGAAGAGTTAGATTCATCTTCTTACAATGGCAAGGGAATTAATGCTATTTTTAATGCCTTATCTCAAACTGAATTCTCTCGCGTCTCGGCATGTGAGACTGCGAAAGAAATCTGGGATGTTCTTCAGGTTACACATGAGGGAACTAACCTCGTGAAGATTCAGAAACTGCAAATGCTTACGAGCAAGTTTGACTCTATCTTGATGGCAGAAAATGAATCTTTCACGGACTACTATACACGATTGCAAGATATCGTAAACTCATGTGCTAACCTGGGAGAGAAGATTCCAGAATTTAAGATTGTAAGAAAGATCTTAAGAACTCTTCCTGAACGATTTCGCCCAAAGGTTACAGCCATTGAAACTATTAAACACCCGGACGAAATACGTGTAGAAGAATTAGTTGGTTCATTACAAACTTATGAAATGACATTTACTACTAACAATTCTTCTGGAAAGGCATCCACTTCTAAGTCTTCAGGTTATGCGTTGAAAACAACTAAGGAAGAAGACGCGGATACATCCTCCTCAGACGATGACGAGAACCTTTCTATGGAGGAATTTGAGAAGCAGCTCGCTCTCTTGACAAGGAAGTTTCGCCGCAACTTTCGAAGGGGTAATTCAAGCAAATCTCCATCCTTCGGAAAGTCGAACAAAGGCAAGGGTACTTCAAGTTACAAGTCAAGAAAGCAAGAGAACTTCTCAAAGGATAAGAAAAGTTCAGAAGGACAACTACAATGCTTCAAATGTCGAGGCTACGGCCACATTGCAACGGAGTGTCCTAACAAGTATCCGGCAAAGAAGAAGGCGATGCAAGTCGTCACTTGGGATGACAACTCAACGTCAAATGAGTCATCTTCGAGTGATGAAGAAAAGAGCTCCACCGCATTCCACGCGTCCGTATCTTCACCCTTCATGTGCTTTATGGCAAGTACATCCGAGTCGTTGTCCAACTCCACTGTTGAAAAGAATGCAACGGACAATGAATCGGATGATTCGGAAGGTGAAGATTTTGCTCTAGCCTACCACAGACTTTTGAGGGATTCAAAGAAAGTGGCTAAGCAAAACAAGAGTTTGAGAGGGAGAGTGCATGATCTCGAAGAAGAAGCAAAAAGAGCGACTTCTCTCTCAAACGCTCTTGAAGTGGAAAGGGAAAACCTGATAAAAGCAAATGTTTCCCTTCAAGAGTCCAATGAGCAACTTGAGAAGGAACATACAAATCTGGTGGATAACGCCAATCACTTCTCAAAGCTCTACAACGAGGCTCGACAGGATAACCTGGAAATGACAAAGACCATTTTCCAACTCAAGAATGACTTACAGCGATTCTCTTCAGGAAGGAGTAAGTTGGATAGACTTCTTGGTCTTGGTCAATCAAATCGGTTCGGCCTCGGATACACTCAAACTGGAAACAGTCCAAGTTCGAGTGGGACAGTTTTTGTGCCTCAGTCGGTATCTCCTCCTCCGACACCGGAATTCAAGACAAACAACGACAACAAACCTACTTCATCCTCTTTGGAATCGTCAAGCACAAAGGTATGTTTTCGTTGTAATTTTGCAGGGCACATTGAAAGAAATTGCAAGATTGGAGCTCAAAGATCAAATCAATCACATCTTGCAACTACTACCAATAAGTTCACTCCCCGGAATTCAAAGAAGGATTTTCCTAAAGAAAAGGACATTGGTAGTACTTCAAATAAGACGATGACAAAAGAAAAAGACCAATCATGCAAGACGTCTTCATCAAGGAAAACTTCTCAACCATTGCCAACATACTCCAAAACTCAAAAGGTTTGGGTATGCAAAGGTGAAACCCCTCCTTGTCTTTAATCGTTCTACGATTAAATCTTGTGTAGTTTATGTAGACTATTTTCTTTTCTTCTTTTTCTTTTGGCCGACCCGTCAACCATCCTTGGGAGGTAAACGGTACATTTTCTTATTGGTTGATGATTTCTCTAGGTTTTCTTGGGTAACATTTTTAAAAGAGAAAGCTGATACATTTGACTCTTTTCATGAGATTTGCCATCGTATTATGATTGAAAAGAATGAAAAGATCATTCATGTTAGAAGTGATAGAGGCGGAGAATTCATAAATTCAAAATTCATTGATTTTTGCACTTCAAATGGCATTAAACATGAATTCTCGGCACCCTATACACCTCAGCAGAATGGTGTTGTTGAGCGCAAAAACAGGGTTGTACAAGAGATGGCGCGTGTGATGCTTCATAGCCGGAATTTACCGCTACATTTTTGGGCTGAAGCCGTGAACACCGCTGTCTATGTCATTAATAGAGTTTACTTGCGCCCAGGAACTTTAAATACACCATATGAGCTGTGGTTTAGTAGAAAACCGGATATCAAATACTTTCGTATCTTCGGGAGTCGATGTTACATTTTACGTGACCGTGAAAATCTTGGAAAGTTCGACTCTCGAAGTGATGAAGGGATCTTTTTGGGTTATTCTACGGATAGCAGAGCATATCGAGTATTTAACATTGAATCTAAGACGATCGTAGAATCTATAAATGTTAAAGTAGATGAAGCTTTTCACTTTGGATCTGGAAAATCTACCCTCGATATCTCTCTAGATGATGATTCTCCTGCTAGTGCATCTTCTCATGATAATACTTCCAATATTAATGATGCATCTAATGGCTCTTCTAGTTTATCTGATGTGCAGGAATCATCTCATGTATCTCCGAGTACTCCGTTTCAACAAACGTTACGAATCTCCAAGGATCATCCGGAATCGAACATCATTGGAGATCCACAAGAAGGAGTTAGAACTCGGAAGCAGTTGGTTTGTGGATTCGCTTGCTACGTATCTTTAATCGAACCAAAGAACATAGATGAAGCTCTTCAGGATGACTACTGGATTAAAGCAATGCAGGAAGAGCTCCATCAATTTGAGCGAAACAAAGTCTGGGAATTAACGAAGCCTCCAAAGCAACATAATGTGATAGGTACCAAATGGATCTTCAAGAACAAGAAAAATGAGGATGGTACTATCATCAGGAACAAGGCACGATTAGTTGCTCAAGGTTATTCTCAAGTAGAAGGTATAGACTTTGACGAAACATTCGCCCCTGTAGCTAGACTCGAGTCCATTCGTATACTATTTGCTATTGCTTGTCATTTTAAAATCAAATTATTTCAAATGGACTTTAAGAGCGCATTTCTAAATGGTTTTTTAAATGAGGAAGTTTATGTGGCTCAACCGAAAGGTTTTGTAGATCATAAACAACCTAACCATGTTTTTCGTTTGAAAAAGGCTCTTTACGGTCTGAAACAAGCACCGCGAGCATGGTACGAAAGGTTAACAAAGCACCTTTTGGAGAAGGGCTATACTCGAGGGGGAGCTGATAGGACTCTCTTTGTGAAGCATTATCAAAGCAATTTCATTGTAGCACAAATCTATGTCGATGACATTGTATTTGGCGCAACAAGAGATAATGATGCTTCTAAATTCGCGGAGACCATGGAAAGCGAATTTGAGATGTCCGTGATGGGCGAATTGACTTATTTTCTTGGATTGCAAATTAAACAAAATGATGAAGGTATTCACTTGAGTCAATCCAAGTATGCAATGGAGTTGGTCAAAAAGTTTGATCTAGAAAATTGTAAAGATTTTCCAACTCCAATGGGAACTAGCCACAAGGGACTTGGAAGTGAATCACATAGTGAGAATGTAGACGAGAAACTGTATAGAAGTATGATTGGAAGTCTACTTTACCTCACGGCTAGTCGCCCGGATATATCCTTAGTGTTGGGATTTGCGCGAGATATCAATCAGCACCAAAGGAGGTTCACCTGAAAGCGGTGAAACGGATCATCCGGTACATCAAAGGATCAATTAATTTCGAAATTTGGTATCCTATGGGAACAAGTCTGGATATTGTTGGATACTCAGATGCCGATTGGGCAGGATCAGTGGATGATCGGAAAAGCACGAGTGGTGCATGCTTCTATCTTGGCCATTGCCTTGTTGCATGGCACAGTAAAAAGCAGAATTGCATAGCACTCTCGACTGCCGAAGCGGAATACATTTCAGCTGGAAGTTGCTCAACTCAACTCATTTGGATGAAAAGCGTATTGAGCGACTTCCGCATTTCAGCATCTTCGGTAACAATTCTTTGTGACAACACAAGTGCAATCAACATTTCTAAAAACCCTGTGTTGCACTCTAGAACAAAACATATTGAACTTAGATATCATTTTCTTAGAGAGCTAGTTGAATCAAATACTCTTCAACTTTCATATATTTCAACTGAGGATCAATTGGCTGACTTTTTAACAAAATCTTTGGATCAAAAACGTTTTATTCATTTACGAAAAGCAATTGGAATGCTTTCCTTGAAATAAACTTCTTTTTGAAACCTTTGCTTAGGATAGGTTTTGTATTTGTTTTTGTTTTGTTCATTATCTATGTTTGTACATAGGACATTAATTGAGCATAGATCATAATTGACTTTAATTGCATCTTTTCGCACATTAGAAATTATTATGCTTTTGCCATCATAATATTTCACTGTTGCAATGATCATTTATGTTAATTAAATCATCTTCTAAGTGATCAAAGTCAATTTCTCTCTCTCAATGATCTCTTGGTATAGTCATTATCTTATTTGACTGCTTAGTCGAGTATGAAATCGAGATCAATATTTGGTTGAATACTTTATATCTTAAATAATTGATAGCCAATTGAGGGGGAGTCATAGAAAAAGTAAAATGCTCAAAAGATGTGGAAAGAGTTACATCCCAATGAGGAGTGTGAAAACTACCACCACATGGAGGAAAGAGCTACCACCTCGGTCGTCCGAGTATTGTGTGCAGCTACCACATGTATACCAAGCATGGTTGTTCAAATTTTGATTAAGTAAAATGCATGTTGAAATACTTGACTCCGTCAAATTTCAAGGTTGGTATAAGGTGGGTTTTTAAAGAAAGATGCTCAAAGAGCCACTCTCTTCAACAGATTGTGTAGATACATTATCTACTATATTTGGGATTTCAAACATCTATTGATCTTTGTATTTCATTTTCTTTACTGAATTGATGATTTGATAAAGGCATTACTCATAAGATCAAGTTAGATGTAATTGAAGGTGTTCAACTTTAAGGGATTTAATTCTTGTAAATTCTCGTTTCATTTTTGGATATTATTGATAGATTTGGCATAATCTAATTCTTGTTGTATGAAACGATGATTTTTGTTTAAGGTTGATACACATTTGTGCTTACAATCTTTTTCTGGTTTTTCTTGAATTTCTCTAAAATTTTCTAAAGAAAAAGTTGGAGCCGATCCGGATCGGGCAAGATGATCCGGATCCCGAACGCAGTTTCTCACTGCGGGCAGCCGATCCGGATCGCAATCATGAACTGATCCGGATCGCGGCTAGGGTTTTATAAAGAACAAAAGGGTTTTGATTTCTTTTACTCCAATCTTTTGTTCCAAAGTTTCCAGAGCCTCTCTCTCTAGATTTCATCCTTCCTGGAAGCTTTCAAACTCAAGTTCTTCAACTCCAAGTAAGTTTTATTGATCAAAATCTCGGTTTTCACCGTTTTTCCTCTTTTCCTCCTCAAACGTGATGAATTTCTTGGATCAACTTTGTAGGTTTTTATAGGATCCACAAGGATCTAAATAGGTACTATCAAACACTAGAGGGGGGGTGAATAGGTGTAATACTTAAAAACTCAATCTCAGTGCAAAATAAAAACCAATGCGGAAAATAAAAACAGCACACCGAGATTTACGTGGAAACTCCAATCCAGGAGAAAAACCACGGGACCAACACGCAATAACAATCTAATAAGAATAGAAGAATAACAAGGTGATTACCGACTCCACGGACTCAAACCCCTCCTTCAGCTTCTTCGGACCTTGCGCTGACCCGGTTGGATATCCACGCAATAACAATCCCTAAGAAAAGAAGAATAACAAGGTGATTACCGTCTCCACGGATTTAACCCCTCCTTCAATTTCTTGGACCTCGCGCTCCACCGATTTTGCACGCCCACTGCACACGTTCGAATCCACGAACGCCACTCGAATCCACGAGCACACGTTTCGAATCCACGAAACGCCTTTAGCACACCGAATCCACGATGCCACTTCGAATCCACGACGCAAACTCAGTCGATAAGAATATTGACTTCGATGGTGATCCTTTGCTTAGATTCTCATTGAGGAACCGTAGAAGAAATCTCTAAGCAAAGATTAGATCAATTCGACAAAAGATATGTTCTTGAAAAGAACCATCGAATTGACCTAAAAGAGGCTATAAAGAAGATCGATAAAAACCTAGCCTCTAGGGTTGCTCTCAAGAGTTTTATAAAAAGATCGGCCGTAGCTCCCACGTTTTTGAGAAACCCTAAATGTCTATTTATAGGTTAGAAACCTTTGGAAAGAGATAAGAATCAAAAACATACCATATCTGGAAATTTTCAGGACGGCGATCCGGATCGGATTTACTGCGATCCGGATCGTCGTAACGAGATTGACGATTCAGAAAACCAAGGGTTCGGGATCCGGATTGCAAGGTCCGATCCGGATCGTTCATGCAATTCAGAAAACTAACATTCGGGATCCGGATCGGAAATTGCATGGATCCGGATCGAAGTCTTGTATGAAGCAACAACCTTCGGGATCCGGATCGTTGGCTCTGATCCGGATCCTGAACAAGTCCGAACACCAGTTTTTGATTATTATGCAATTAAAAGTTCATCCAAGTGTTTCTACACTATAAGAAAGTATTCGGATCACCACAATTATTTAGTTAAACATACCTGATCCTCTGGAATACTTTCTTCTTGAGATTGATGTAACTGATCCACAATTCTTCAACTTCAATCTTCAAGATTCAAGACACTGAGTGTCAACTTGAGCTCTTGTTGAATCTTCTCTAAGTCTTTGATTGCTAATTGACAATTTGATCCCTTTAAGACTCCGACTCAACTCACTGACTTGACTCACGAAATATGCCAATACCAAAAAGCTGTAACAATCTCCCCCTTTGGCAATTTCGTGACAAAACCCAAAAATACATAAAAGCGCTCAAGTCACTCATCTTAAACCAAAAGTCAAAATTCAATGTTATCACCAAAACATTGATTTTCTTTGCGTGAAAGATCCAATAAATACAAAATTACATTTGAACCAAACAGTCCTAGAACATACTCTATGACCTAGGACTTGGAGTCTTAAAGTGGATGTAATTCCTGCAAAACAAAACTCCAAACAAAATCAAACGTTAGTCGTTAGAAATTAGAATCCTACATTTGATTCGTCCTTTTTGGTTCTTTTGTTTTTCGGCTTTTTCAGTCCTTTCTTTATCTCCCCCTATCATGAGCATCTCTAACATGTTCTCCATGTTGTCCATGTTCTTCCCCTGTCTTGAGCATTTATGTTCTCCCCCTTTGTGATACGATCATTAAATTTCTGTTCTCCCCCTTTTTGTCACAAATTGTCAAACAGTGAACATACTAGACAAAAGGAAATCACTAACAACATTAGTTCATAGAGAAAGAGAGATAAATGCTCAGTTCTGGTATATAACAAAAATGCAGATTGCGTACCTGTACCAGAAAGCAAAATCAAATAATTTCTTGAAACAAATCCAGATTCTGGAATCTTTCAAATACCGATTTGTATTCCATCAAGAAATCAATTTAAGTGCTTTAAACAATGAATTCAATCCAATTAATTTCACGAAATTAAAAAGATTTACTCCTCAATCATGAAAATAAAGGTAAAGCATTATAAACAGTTTTTTCATGTTGTCCATAAGAACCAGAAAAAGGTATGTAAGCACTTTAGCGCATCAACTTTAAACAAAAGTCATCGTTTCATGCAACAAGAAATAGATTATACCAAATCTATCAAAAATACTCAAAAATGAAACGAAAATTTATGGAAATTAAAACCCTTAAAGTTGATCAACTTCAACACATCTAACATGATCTTATGCGTAATGCCTTTATCAAATCATCAATTTGGTAAAGAAAATGAAATACCAAGATCAATAGATGTTTGAAATCCCAAATAAATTATATAATGTATCTAGTCAATCTGTTGAAGAGAGTGGCTCTTTGAGCATCTTTCATTAAAAATCCCACCTTATACCAACCTTGAAATTTGACGGAGTCAAGTATTTCAATCAGCATTTTATTTAATCAAAAATTACAAAACCCATGCTTGGTATACATGTGGTAGCTGCACACAGTACTCGGACGACCGAGGTGGTAGCTCTTTCCTCCATGTGGTGGTAGTTTTCACACTCCTCATTGGGATGTAACTCTTTCCACATCTTTTGAGCATTTTACTTTTCTTTGACTCCCCCTCAATTGGCTATCAATTAATTTAAGATATAAAGTATTCAACCAAGGATTGATCTCGAATTCATACTCGACTAAATAGTCAAATAAGATAATGACTATACCAAGAGATCATTGAGAGAGAAATTGACTTTGATCACCTAAAAGATGACTTAATTAACTTAAATGATCATTGCAACATCGAAATATTATGATGTCAAAAGCATAATAGATTTCTAAATGCGTGAAAAGATGCAATTAAAGTCAATATGACCAATGCTCCAAGATTATGATTATGGAGGTAAGTTGATAATCCATATAAAATTAATTTGGAAGTGAATGAACGTGAAACCCCTTTTTAATCAATGTACTTGTTCGTTAAAAAACCTTTTGTACAAGAACAAAACATAAAACCAAGAGCATTGAAAAAACATGTAATGCAAAGATTAAGAAAAATATGAAGGGAAAACCAATCAAAGCATTACATACAGTCAAAAGCTATTTAGAACTTAAGACAAGGAAAGATATCACCTTTCCGAATCCAAAATTGTCGAATTTTGGGTTGTCTTGATTCACTGTGGTTTGGGAGTTGATAGCTTGGACTGTTGATTCACCTTAGGTCTTTGCCTCGCAGTGTTCCACTTGAATGATTGATGTTGTGGCTCGGAACCTTTGGTGGGTGAGTGAACTCCATTGACTTGATGTGTCTTTTGATTCCGTTGAGTTCGCTCCGTAGATGAAGTTGCCGAAGGACTCTTTTTTTCTCTTTTTCGGGCAATTCTTCACCAAATGTCCTTCAAGTCCACATAAGTGACAAGTTCTTCCTTTCAATTTCATTGTGGAACTTGAGAGCATGCACAGTTTGGTCCTTTTTGAATCCCAAACCAACCTTGCTTGTTTGACCTAATCCGGAACATACAATCTAGTTTCTTGGAACCTGTTGAAAGCCTTTGTATGTCCGAATTTGAGTTCATGGACTTGCTTGGTCAAAGGCTTGGTTGGTCAAATGAATCTCCTCAAACTGCTTTTCAAGATAAATCAATCTTGTTAATATGGGAATTAACGATCGTTTCCGATTTGATTTATCTTTTCCTGGAGGATTTTATTATTATCCAATAAAAGCTCTCGTTCCTCCTCGAGATCATGAAGTTTGATCTTAAAGCAGTGATTCTCGTCTTGATTCTCAAGTCGTTGCTTCCTCAACTTCTTGATAGTCTTGGCCATCTTCTTAGAGATTCCGCAAGAAGTTGTTGATATGCCTCAACGAGTTCTTCTTCGTCCGACTCCCCCTCACTTGATGACTCTCCATTGGATGTTGATGTTTCATGCAAAATCAAAGGAATAGAGTCAGTGATTAAAGATGATAAACAAACATTAGAAGAGGGAATTTGAGAAGCATGTAAGGCAACGACTTTTTCCTCTTTACTTGAGGTCGATTCATTAGAAGTAGAATCGTCCCAAGTTTCGCTTGCAAAGCCTTCTTTTTATATGATTTCGGAGAAAGGCAATCTGTTGAAAAAATGGCCGTAGCCTTTACATCTATAGCATTGGATTTCCCCTTCGAAATCATCTTTTTCTTTTTCTTTAGAAGGTTTTGCAAAGCTTTTGAGGTTAGAAGATTTAGAACCCGAGGATCCTTTAGAAGGTTATCGTGGATGATAGATCCATCGGTTCGATTCTTCCAAATTTCCGACGAAATTTCTTTGTGATCCGCGCCAAATGTTCTTTCAAAATCGGCAAAAGAGATTTCATCGTCGGAAACTTGATTCGCTATCTTCTTCCTTTGGTGATTTGAATGCAATACCTGTAAGCTTAGAAGAAGACTTGGAAGAAACTTGATTAGTAGGAAAAGTCATTTCATAAGTTTGCAAAGCACCTACTAATTCCTCTATACTCATCTCATCCGGATGACTAACGGTTTCAATGGCGGTAACCTTTGCCCTAAACCGTTCCGGAAGAGTCCGAAGTATCTTTCTTACAATTTTCGACTCCGGGATCTTTTCTCCTAAATTAGCACATGTATTATTACATCTTGAAGTCTAGTGTAATAATCTGTAAACAATTCATGCTCTTCCATATGAATAGAGTCAAATTGACTTGTAAGCATCTGGAGCTTTTGAATTTTTACAAGATTAGTACCCTCATGTGTAATTTTGAGAATATCCCAAATTTCCTTCGCGGTTTACACACGCGGAAATTCGTGTGAACTCAGTCGAGGAAAGAGAATTAAATAAAGCGTTCATACCTTTCCCATTGTAAGAAGATCTTTCAAATTTCTCTTTGGACCATCTAGAGCGAGGTTTTGGGGTAGTAGAATTTCCTACTTCCTCAACAGGATGCACCCAACCGTATTCCACGGATTGCCATACCCCGCTCATCAATTGCGATGAGAAAAGCTCTCATCCGCACTTTCCAATAAGCATAATTAGTCCCATCAAAAGAGGAGGTCTATAAATATTACCACTTTCACCCATCATGATAGATAAACCTAAAACCCTCTCTGATACCAATTGTAGGTTTTTATAGGATCCACAAGGATCTAAATAGGTACTATCAACACTAGAGGGGGGTGAATAGGTGTAATAACTTAAAAACTCAATCTCAGTGCAAAATAAAAACCAATGCGGAAAATAAAAACAACACACCGAGATTTACGTGGAAACTCCAATCCAGGAGAAAAACCACGGGACCAACCCGCAATAACAATCCAATAAGAATAGAAGAATAACAAGGTGATTACCGACTCCACGGACTCAAACCCCTCCTTCAGCTTCTTCGGACCTTGCGCTGACCGGTTGGATACCACGCAATAACAATCCCTAAGGAAAAGAAGAATAACAAGGTGATTACCGTCTCCACGGATTTAACCCTCCTTCAATTTCTTGGACCTCGCGCTCCACCGATTTTGCACGCCCACTGCATACGTTCGAATCCACGAACGCCACTCGAATCCACGAGCACACGTTTCGAATCCACGAAACGCCTTTAGCACACCGAATCCACGATGCCACGTCGAATCCACGACGCAAACTCAGTGATAAGAAGATTGACTTCGATGGTGATCCTTTACTTAGATTCTCATTGATGAACCGTAGAAGAAATCTCTAAGCAAAGATTAGATCAATTCGACAAAGATAGTGTTCTTGAAAGAACCATCGAATTGACCTAAAAGAGGCGATAAAGAAATCGATAAAAACCTAGTGTAAAGTAACCGGGGCTTTGTATAGCGCGCCGACCACACAGATGGCTTGGAGCAGAGAGTTGCCTTGGGCATGTTGCATTTGAGGTTACTGTTGATGCCGAGTCGATTCGGATCAAGTGGAAGCTCCAGCTCGGATTCGGGGTTTTTCCGGGCTTTGTAGGCCGATTGGGGATGAGATTGGGAATTTCCGACTTCACCGTGGAGTGCCGGAAATTCAGGAACGCGTGGAGCAGGTGTACTTTCAGATTACAGCGAGGTTCGGGAGGTTCCGGACTGACGCGGAGGACCCGGAGGCAAAAAGTGAGTCGGAACTGGCAATTTTGGAGCCGGTAATTGATTTGAGCACCCCGACTCAACGGATAAGGTTTTTGAGGAGAAAAAGCTGTGGACACGTGTACTTTTGATTTACAGCGAGGTTCGGGAGGTTCCGGACTGACGCGGAGGACCCGGAGGCAAAAAGTGAGTCGGAACTGGCAATTTTGGAGCCGGTAATTGATTTGAGCACCCCGACTCAACAGATAAGCTTTTTGAGGAGAAAAAGCTGTGGACACGTGTACTTTTGATTTACAGCGAGGTTCGGGAGGTTCCGGACTGACGCGGAGGACCCGGAGGCAAAAAGTGAGTCGGAACTGGCAATTTTGGAGCCGGTATTTGATTTGAGCACCCCGACTCAACGGATGAGCTTTTTGAAGGGAAAAAGCTGTGAGCACGTGTATTTTTGATTTACAGCGGAGTTCGGGAGGTTCCGGGCAGCGGCGGAGAGCCCGAAGGCAAAAAGTGAGTTGGAGTTGGATTTTGGGAATTAATTAATTAGTTAATTAATTAATAAAGCTTTTGCTTTATAAAAAGCTTCCACCCTCCCTATGCAGCAGGAAGAAAGAAAGAAAAGGAAGAAAGAAAGAAAGGGAAAGGAAAAGAAAGGAAAAGGAAGAAGAAGAAGATGAAGGAAAAGGAGTTTTGAGCCGATCGTGGATTTTTGGACTCGCCGTTGGAGGCCGCGTGGAGCTCGTGGGCGTGCGGCGGGCGTCGACGAGGTAAGCAATTTCTGATTTTTGAGGTTTTCTCGGGTTTTGAGAGCTTTTGGATTTTTATTTGGTTGTTTAAAAAGCTAAAATTGGGATTTTTGGATTAATTGGATTTTATTGGGGTTTTTTGGAATTTGCCGTCGCCGGCGGCCGCGCGCGCGCGCAACGGCGCACGCGCGGCGCCAGGGTGCTGCTGTTGGCAGCACCCTGCGGCGACTTGCCGCTGGGCGCGGCGCCGCGTGCAGCAAAGGGCGGCACGCGGCGCTGACAGGCCGGCGCGGGGGCGGCGGCAGGGCCGCGCGCAGGTGCGCGCGGCAGGGCCGCGCGAGGCGCGCGAGCGGCAACTCCTGGCTGGGCCGAGGGGCGCGCGGCAGGCCTCGCGCAGGTTGGCGGGGCACGCGGCACACCTCCTGGCCGCGCGCAGGCGCGCGCGGGCAGGGACGCGCGCAGCGTCGCGCGGCAGGGCACCGCGCGGGGCTGCGGGCGCGCGGCGGGCGCTGACCGCTGCGCAGCGCGCAGGGCGCTGCGCGCACCGCCGCTGGGCGCCGCGCGCA
>CM055064.1:32629810-32746359 GCA_029204045.2 Tillandsia leiboldiana | reverse complement strand
GGTGGTGGCTCTTTCCTCCATGTGGTGGTAGTTTTTCACACTCCTCATTGGGATGTAACTCTTTCCACATCTTTTGAGCATTTTACTTTCTATGACTCCCCCTCATTGGCTATCAATTATTTAAGATATAAAGTATTCAACCAAATATTGATCTCGATTTCATACTCGACTAAGCAGTCAAATAAGATAATGACTATACCAAGAGATCATAGGAGAGAGAAATTGACTTTGATCACTTAGAAGATGATTAATTAACATAATATGATCATTGCAACAGTGAATATTATGATGGCAAAAGCATAATAAATTTCTAAATGTGCGAAAAGATGCAATTAAAGTCAATTATGATCTATGCTCAATTAATGTCCTATGTACAAACATAGATATGAACAAAACAAAACAAATACAAACCTATCCTAAGCAAAGTTTCAAAAAGAAGATTATTTCAAGGAAAAGCATTCCAATTGCTTTTCGTAAATGAATAAAAACGTTTTGATCCAAAGGTTTTGTTAGAATGTCAGCTAATTGATCCTCAGTTGAAATATATGAAAGTTGAAGAGTATTTGATTCAACTAGCTCTCTAAGAAAATGATATCTAAGTTCAATATGTTTTGTTCTAGAGTGCAACACAGGGTTTTTAGAAATGTTAATAGCACTAGTGTTGTCACAAAGAATTGTTACCGAAGATGCTGAAATGCGGAAGTCGCTCAATACGCTTTTCATCCAAATGAGTTGAGTTGAGCAACTTCCAGCTGAAATGTATTCCGCTTCGGCAGTCGAGAGTGCTATGCAGTTCTGCTTTTACTGTGGCCATGCAACAAGGCAATGGCCAAGATAGAAGCATGCACCACTCGTGCTTTTCCGATCATCCACTGATCCTGCCCAATCGGCATCTGAGTATCCAACAATATCCAAACTTGTTCCCATAGGATACCAAATTCCGAAATTAATTGATCCTTTGATGTCACGCCCGGGGTCGAAACTGCGACCCGGGCCCGCAAACAGATCCGCCACCTATGCCAACCTGCATAGGCGAAGCGTCCTACCTGCAAGAAAAGTACTATAACTAAACAGATATCAGAGCTATAAATAAAACTCTGCTTAACTAAAATCAATCACTGTACAACTGGAATAAACAACACTGTCTGCCTCCCAAAATAATAATAATATACAAATCCTCGAGTACAAGCTCTAAACCCACCGGAGGTAACTCCAATATATATACAACAGTGTACAGTCTCTCAATACAAAATATCCTCACTACAAGTCTCTTAAAAGAGGAAAGAAACCGCTATCTACTGATGATCTCCTCAGAAGGGTACCGCTACTCTCCAACGCCGGTAGGGATCTAGCTCGCGACTCCCTCGCCACGATCAACAACCGCAGAGTCGGCAACACCTGCTAAGACTCTGCAAAACAAGGAAAGGAGAGAAGGGGGAAAAAACCCCAAGGGTGTGAGAACTACTCCAAAAAGGGAGTTCTCAGTGGGTACCACCGCCAGACCCGACGGTCTGCCCACCAAGTCCTCAAGAGACAAAAACTAACCCAAGTCATAAGACTGAAATGAGTAAGCTGGAAACTCTCAACAGCTACCCTGCCCCTAACTAAAGGCTAAAAGGGGGAGAACCAAACAGTGTTATGCAACCCCTAGCACATGAAGTGCACCACCGACCCAATCGAACTGACTGCCACATCTGGTCCAGTCAAACCTGCGCCCACCTACAACCACCTCCCGCTGACGGGCAGGAATTACGTAGGGCGTCCAACGGACAAGCTCGCTATCGAGGAGAGAAACATGCAGGCTATGGTCAAAATCCATGCTCTCTCACAGAACAGATAGAATCAAGATGCTCAACCTCTCACACAGCGGTCAAAGTACTCACAACAACACGGGACCACCGTCAACCAGACGGCTCTCACAATACTAGCACTGATCTAAACTCAACTACCGTCCCGCACTCGGCCCCAGGCACGAGTGTAACAATAAAAGTATCTGACCGAACTAAACCCAATCAAATGAACCGGTATGACCCCGGTACTGCCTGCTCTGCTGTCGAACTCAGTAACTGATCGGCACACGGCTCGATCTCAAGATAGGTAACGGACCGCACACACACACGGCTCGGTCAAAAAATAAGTAACTACCGGCACACGGCTCGGTCAAGCCTACCTCTCGGAGTGGCACTCGAGGGGAGCGACCCACACGAGTAAAGTACATCTCAGTAACAAGTATCTCTGTCAAGTGTCTCAATGTAGCAGGACTGGATCACGACTCTGATCAAAGGGGAAAGCTCAACCACTAAGGAAAGACCCGACCTCAATCGATGCACTAAACGATAAGTGGGAAACTCCATCCACTAAAGAAACTGATACCCAATCAGGTGCTATAGAGAAACACCCGTCAACCGCCCAATACCGCGGTTGCCGCAAAGTGTCACGCCCCGGGGTCGGAACTGCGACCCGGCTCACTAACAGATCCGCCATCTGTACGGAAACTGCCGTACAGACGAAGCGTCTAACCTGCAGAAAGAATCAACTACAGAGATACAGATATCAGAGCTGAAAGTAAACGACTAAACTGAAGTCCAACCACTGTACAACTGAAAATAATACAATATCCATCTCCCCAAATACTATCATATACAAAGTCCTCTGATACAAAACTCAAAGGGAGGTATCTCCAATGATACATCAGTGTACAGACTCTCGATACAAGAATATCCTCACTACAATAGTCTCTCAAACTGTAAAATAAAGTACAACTCTATACCTCACAACAAAGGTCTCTCAACAGAGGAAAAAGAAGAAAACTAATCTACTGAAGCTCTCCTCTGAAGGGGTACCGCTACACTCCAATGACGGGTAGGGAACTAACTCGCGACTCCCTCGCCTCGGTCAGAAGGATCAGCAACTGGAGCAACAGAACAGAGAAGAAGTTCCTGGGGAAAAAGACACCACGACGGGTGTGAGAACTACTTCCCACAGTAGTTCTCAGTGGGTGCCGTCAACAAGCCCAACGGTCTGCCCACCAAGTCTACTAGAGGCCAAAGATAACAACGCAATGCAAACTGAAACAAGAAAAGCTGGAGCTACTCTACAGCTACCATGCCTCTATCTAGATACTCCAAAAAGTGGAACAGATGAAGTAAATGAGACCACTCGCACCCAAGGTGCTCAAACGACCCAAACGAACTGACTACCTCAAAGGTCCAGTCAAGCCTGCGCCCGTCGACTAGGAACGCTCCTGCCCACTACCACACATCCACATGAGGACGGATTTACGTGGGGCGTCCTGTCCTACTAACTCATCCCTCGCGCAAAACTGCCTCAACAGGCCAACCATCGTATCCACAGCGGCATCTCAGGACGCGATTCCAACTGAGTAGAACGGCGCGGCATAGAGTATCAACATTGGCATATGCAGGCTAGTCAAAAACCACGCTCACTCTCAGAACGGTAGGACTCAAGATCCCCAATACCTCGCACAACAGTCGAGCACTCTCGACGACTCAGCTGCTCGCTAACTCGAAACACGTGACACTAGCCTCTCCAACGGCTCGCAGCACAAGGCTCACTGGCTGGAGATACTCCACAGCCAGGAACGACCCATAACTCAGGGTAACAACAGGTCGGACAACACTCAACGACCTGGGACCACCGCCACCCCAACGGTTCCCACAAGACGGTCCGGAAGATACTCGACGGCCCGGGACTGCCGTCTGCGCGTCGGCTCCCTCCACGACGGCACAACAGGGAACAAGACCTCCCGGGACTACCGTTTACCCAAACGGCTCCCGGCACAGATAAGCAACCCAGTACAACTACCAGACTCCACTCTGCTCCCAGGCAAGAGTGTAAAAGCATCCCGCACTAAAAGCAAGTCCCGACCTCTCGGCCCACTACCCGGGCGAGAAAACACTATGTCCAGGATGAAGGTACAGTGTGATGTCTAAGCATAAATAACCCTAGCCCAAGTGAGGGTTTTCTACTAGTCTGGTTACACATACAACATATGACGGGGGTGCTAGGTCAGTTCCAAAATAACTATATTAACAGATAATAAAAGGAATAACAATTCCTACAATCTGGCATACTAACACAAGGAAATAAACTATCATGCATAGTCCCTACATCAGTAGAAATACTGTACAGTCCATAAAACTTGGAGATAAGGCCACCCACCTCGATTTGCCACCAATTGCTCGTAGACACTTGCAATTGGCCTCCACGCGATCCGCACGCAAAATGGGGCACGCCGTCGGAGTCCGCACGCAAAACGGAGCACGCCGCCGGAGTCCGCACGCAAAACGGAGCCGCTGCCGGAGTCCGCACCAAAAACGGAGTCTGCACGTGAAACGGTGCAGGGCGCCGGAGTCCGCACGCAAAACGGTGCACGGTGCCAGAATCTGCACGCAAAACGGAGTCCGCACGCAAAACGGTGCACGGTGCCGGAGTCCGCACGCAAAACGGTGCACTGTGCCAGGATCCGCACGCAAAACGAGTCCGCACGCAAAACGGTGCACGGTGCCGGAGTCCGCACGCAAAACGGTGCACGGTGCCAGGATCCGCACGCAAAACGGAGTCCGCACGCAAAACGGTGCACGGTGCCGGAGTCCGCACGCAAAACGGTGCACGGTGCCGGAGTCCGCAAGCAAAACGGTGCACGGTGCCAACACAGAAAAGAGCAAGAGGGTTAATTACAGTCCAAAAGATCGCCCCAAAAACTGTACAAAAATACAGTAAACCAACACACGGGACCTACCCGACTGCGCCGCCGTCGCCGCAACGCCCCCATCGGAAGCCTCGCGCGCTCCACGAGGCCCGCGACGCGAAACGCCAACTCCCACAACCTCCTCCCTCACTCCCTCTCGCTCTCGGGTGCAGAAGAAAGAAAGAAAGGGAAGAAGGTGGCTTGCGGGGAGGAAGAAGAAGAGGAAAAAAGGGAGAGGGGAGAAGGCGGGTCCACGTGCACCGGTCCACGGTGCACCGGCCGGTCCACCGCACCCGCCCGGGTGCACCAGGCCCAGGCAAGGAGGCGCGCGCCCACGTGGGCCGTATCCCCGCACGCCACGCGGGCGCGCAGCTCACGCGCCACAACGGCGCGTGACACGCTGCCGCCCGCAGGCGCGGGACACGGCCGGTGACACGGGCGCGCCCACGTGCTCCCGCGCGGGCGCCAACGGGGGGCCGCCACGTTGCGGCCCCTGCGCGATTCCCGCCGAAGCGCCAGTGCGCCCCCCCTGCCGCGCCGCACGCTCCTCGAGCCGCGCGCCCGCCTCGATCCGCGAGCCGCACTCCTCGGGATTTGCCTCGCCTCGCCTCGAGATTCGTGGCCGTGATGCCTCGAAAAACGCGCACTTCATCCGGGCTCCAAAACCAACAAGTAAATAGTCCATTCTTAGCGATTTCGCGCGCTGAATCCAAAAACGATGTCCATTTCTCCAAATTCTCACCCGAAAATTTGCCGAATGCCCACTCGATCCGATTTTCGCGCCGGGTCCATTTTTAAAGTCCGATTTGCCCATTCCAACTCTAAAAATTCCCGAAGGCGACCGGAGAGGTAACTTTTATCCGGACTTCACCCGGAGTCTAATTTTGACATCTGAATCGCGCGAAAACACTTCTAAACACCCGACGGGTCCTCCAACTTCCCACGGGGTCTCAATTTAAGCCCGAAGTCCACCACTTGTGTCCAAATTGCGCGCAACCTACGCAGGCCTCCAGTGATGCAAGCAAATCCCAAATTGCATCACAAATCCATTTCTGGGCCCCCAACACACGCACCAACACCCCCAACGGCGACCGAAAGCTGCCCAACAACCAGCAACCCTACGCGGGGGATTCCAGGACCTCACACAAAGCCCCACAACTAAACCAACCTGCCCAGACACGATGTCCCGACTATACACTACCCAGACCCCCTGCTCGAACCCGAGCAACACTGACCACCTGACTAACAAGAAGGAGAAAAGAAAAGCATGGTTTCTCCTAAGTCAAGTTCCAATAAGTAGTGCAGCAGTAAAAGATGGCCTAGCTACATGACCATACAAGCATGCAATTGTCCTCAAGGAAATAAAAGGGGCTAAAGCATAATAATAGTTCCTTAGGAATAAGCAACATGCCGGAATCCCACAACTAGATCTGTCCACAACTCAGGGTTCATTAATAGAATGATCATAATAACTCCTCAGAGTACCAATCCGCACATAGCTACGAAATCCTGTCCCAAATCATAATCCAACCACAAGAAAGGCTATGTGCTAATATGGCATGTTATATAATTTCATAGGGTAACATTATCCTAGGTAAGCTTACACTAGTCATCACACGGATGTCCAAGTCATGCAAGTCCTCAGTATACCTCATAAATACTATTCTTGCAATCATTTATACCAATATCAATAACAAGCTTACCTACTTACCAATATAAACTATGTACCCTACACATGCATGCATCAGTCATAGAGGGGTGACATCCCCACAAGTGGACTTATACTTGCCACAACATAAACATTGCCTTAAACAATTACTGATAATAAGCTCACCCACCTGAAGCGCTTAACCCAAGGCAAACCTGAAGTCGGTGAAGTGGGTAGACGCCCGCGGTCCAAAATCTGCCAACAAAACACCCTCGGTACAAGTCGCGCAAGCCTTGGCTCCAAACAGCTGAAAACACCCCTGAGTACAACAATAAGGCTTAACATTACACTTTTATTCCAAAATCAACCAAACATACACGATCTGAAAATCAGTCCCAAAGCCGCGCATATTTCACCTGCTGCAAGTGCCCAGAAAAATCCAATAAAAATACCACAGTAATCCTCGCGTCGATACCTTCGAAACGAGTACCTGCACGTCCAATTCCGAGCTTCCTACACTGAGAAACAATTCCGACAAGGGGACCACCCCGAATCAAACTACACTCAAAAACTGTAGCAACAATTACTGTTCACAGATAATCTTCACCTTCGAGAAATATTCAGAAAATTCCAATAAAATTTGGGCATATTCCTCGTGATGTGTAGATGCAAATCGCCTCTTGAATCGCCCCAATCCGATGCCTGTGCGCGAAGATATCACCAAAACACCGCGCCGCTGTCCCAGAACTCCGCCCAGAAAAAGGGGTTACAAGATGATCCGAAAGACCCATGAAAAACTCGGAATGGGAAAAACCAGTAAACATGGGAAACATAGCCCTACCTGTCGTGAAGCCAACGGCGCAAGAATCACTGAAAAAGGTGCTCGGGGTAGGCCGGGGGAGTCCTCGCACCAAAACGCGACGAAGAAGACCACCAACGAACGAGCGTCGCGCCGCGCCGTAAAAATAGAAACCTCGATAAGCGTGCCACCAAAAATCCCAAAACTTTGCAGAAAGATGCAGCCAAACTAGGGGATCAACTTTGCTGAAGGCACCCCGGCGAGAAGAGGCTCGGAAATGGCGGAAAAAGGGAGAAGAAGAGAGCTCGGATCGCCTTTTATAGGCTGCAGAAACAAATGGGAAAATACCGGATAAGTCCCGATTTCCGGGCGCTGGGAGTTTTCGGGCGCGCACTGTAGCAGCCCGAAATCCCCGCGCCCGAACACTGTAGCCGCCCGAAATCGTCCTGGGCCTCCACGTCACCCGCCAAACAGGCGACAGCCGAACCCGCCGCACGCGTCGCGCCACGTGGCCACCCGCGGACGACGACACGTGGCACGCACCCCGGTCAACGCCCGCCTGCCGCGCCCACGTGCCCGCCTGACGCCGCCGCCTGCCACCCTGCCGCGCACAGTAGGCCCACCAATAGGAGAACGCCACGTGTCAAACCTCTGCCTAGTGAACCCGGTGCACGAAATCGCGTGGACCGAACCAATAGAAACCTGCCACGTGTCCAAGCCCGGTGCACCATAAACCATGAGCCATCCCGAATACTGCGTAGACCAACCGCCGTGAACCCTCCTCTAGGATGATGCCACGTGTCACCCCCGGTCCACCGTGCGCCCCGCACTCCCCCGTAGACCGCGCCCCGCGGACCGGCCCACTCTCGAGCCACCACGCGTCCAGCCCCCGGCGCACGCCTGCCGCGTGGACCGGCGGCCCGCGCCTCCGTCCGCCGCGCTGCCTGCGGCCGCTCCGCCGCTGCCGCCGCCGCCGGAAACACTGTTCCGGCGTGAACAGTGTCCGGTGCTCAAAAACGACAAGTGGGTAGTCCGTTTTAACCGTTTTCGCGCGCTGAATCCGAATTTGATGTCCATTTCGCCAAATTCCAACTCCAAAATTTGCCGAAGGCATCCGGAAAGGTAATCCTTGGTCCAAACTTCGCACTGAGTCCAATTTAAATATCCTTGGCGCGCGAAACCACTTCTGGAACTCCGACGGAGTCCGCCAATCACCCACGTGATCCATTAAACACACAGAGCCCAACACTAATGTCCAATTGGGGCACAAATCCCACCAACACGCCACATAGGCCTCCGGGAGCTGTAGATGATCCAGTAATCTCGACGTGGGGATCCAGGTCCTCACATTTGATATACCGGATGATCCTTTTCACCGCTTTCAGGTGAACCTCCTTTGGTGCTGATTGATATCTCGCGCAAATCCCAACACCAAAAGATATATCCGGGCGACTAGCCGTGAGGTAAAGTAGACTTCCAATCATACTTCGATACAGTTTCTCGTCTACATTCTCACTATGTGATTCACTTCCAAGTCCCTTGTGGCTAGTTCCCATTGGAGTCGGAAAATCTTTACAATTTTCTAGATCAAACTTTTTGACCAACTCCATTGCATACTTGGATTGACTCAAGTGAATACCTTCATCATTTTGTTTAATTTGCAATCCAAGAAAATAAGTCAATTCGCCCATCATGGACATCTCAAATTCGCTTTCCATGGTCTCCGCGAATTTAGAAGCATCGTTATCTCTTGTTGCGCCAAATACAATGTCATCGACATAGATTTGTGCTACAATGAAATTGCTTTGAAAATGCTTCACAAAGAGAGTCCTATCAGCTCCCCCTCGAGTATAGCCCTTCTCCAAAAGGTGCTTTGTTAACCTTTCGTACCATGCTCGCGGTGCTTGTTTCAGACCGTAAAGAGCCTTTTTCAAACGAAAAACATGGTTAGGTTGTTTATGATCTACAAAACCTTTCGGTTGAGCCACATAAACTTCCTCATTTAAAAACCCATTTAGAAATGCGCTCTTAACGTCCATTTGAAATAATTTAATTTTAAAATGACAAGCAATAGCGAATAGTATACGAATGGACTCGAGTCTAGCTACAGGGGCGAAGGTTTCATCAAAGTCTATACCTTCTACTTGAGAGTAGCCTTGAGCAACTAATCGTGCCTTGTTCCTGATGATAGTACCATCCTCATTTTTCTTGTTTTTGAAGATCCATTTGGTACCTATCACATTGTGTTGCTTTGGAGGCTTCGTTAATTCCCAGACTTTGTTTCGCTCAAATTGATGGAGCTCTTCCTGCATTGCTTTAATCCAGTAGTCATCCTAAAGAGCTTCATCTATGTTCTTTGGTTCGATTAAAGATACGTAGCAAGCGAATCCACAAACCAACTGCCTCCGAGTTCTGACTCCTTCTTGTGGATCTCCAATAATATTCGATTCCGGATGATCCTTGGAGATTCGTAACGTTTGTTGAAACGGAGTTCTCGGAGATATATGAGATGATTCCTGCACATCAGATAAACTAGAAGAACCATTAGATGCATCATTAATATTGGAAGTATTATTATGAGAAGATGCACTAGCAGGAGAATCATCATCTAGAGAGATATCGAGGGTAGATTTTCCAGTTTCAAAGTGAAAAGCTTCATCTACTTTAACATTTATAGATTCTACGATCGTCTTAGATTCAATGTTAAATACTCGATATGCTCTGCTATTCGTAGAATAACCCAGAAAGATTCCTTCATCACTTCGAGAGTCGAACTTTCCAAGATTTTCACGGTCACATAAAATGTAACATCGACTCCCGAAGACACGAAAATATTTGATATTGGGTTTTCTACTAAACCACAGCTCATATGGTGTATTCAAGGTTCCTGGGCGCAAGTAAACTCTATTAATGACATAGACAGCGGTGTTCACAGCTTCAGCCCAAAAATGTAGCGGTAAATTCCGGCTATGAAGCATCACACGCGCCATCTCTTGAACAACCCTGTTCTTGCGCTCAACAACACCATTCTGCTGAGGTGTATAGGGTGCCGAGAATTCATGTTTGATTCCATTTGAAGTGCAAAAATCAATGAATTTTGAATTTATGAATTCTCCACCTCTATCACTTCTAACACGAATGATCTTTTCATTCTTTTCAATCATAATACGATGGCAAATCTCATGAAAAGAGTCAAACGTATCAGCTTTCTCTTTTAAAAATGCTACCCAAGAAAACCGAGAGAAATCATCAACCAATAAAAAAATGTACCATTTACCTCCCAAAGATGGTTGACGGGTCGGCCAAAAGGAAAAGAAGAAAAGAAAGTAGTATACATAAACTACACAAGATTTAATCGAAGAACGATTAAAGACAAGGAGGGGTTTCACCTTTGCATATCCAAACCTTTTGAGTTTTGGAGTATGTTGGCAATGGTTGAAAAGTTTTCCTTGATGAAGACGTCTTGCAAGATTGATCTTTTTCTTTTGTCATCGTCTTGTTTGAAGTACTACCAATGTCCTTTTCTTTAGGAAAATCCTTCTTTGAATTCCATGGAGTGAACTTATTGGTAGCAGTTGCAAGATGTGGTTGATTTGGTCTTTGAGCTCCAATCTTGCAATTTCTTCCAATGTGCCCTGCAAAATTACAACGAAAACATACCTTTGTGCTTGACGATTCTGAAGAGGATGAAGTAGGCTTGTTGTCGTTGGTTGTCATGATTTCCGGTGTCGGAGGAGGAGATACCGACTGAGGCACAAAGACTGTCCCAACCGAACTAAAATTGTCTTCAGTTCGATTGTATCCGAGGCCGAACTTGTTTGTTTGACCTAGACCAAGGAGTTTATCCAACTTACTCCTTCCTAAGGAAAATTGCTGTAAGTCATCCTTGAGTTGGCAAATGGTCTCTGTCATTTCCAATTTTTCCCGTCGGGCCTCGCCGTAGAGCTTCAAGAAATAGTTCGCTTTGTTCACCATATCTATATAGTTCTTCTCGAGTTGCTCATTGGACTCTTGAAGGGAAACATTTTCTTTTGTCAGTTTATCCCTTTCCACTTCAAGATCGGTCGAGAGAGAAGTTACCCTTTTTACTTCTTCTTCGAGATCCTGCAATCTCCCTCTCAACCCCTTGTTTTGCTTAGCCGGTTTCTTTAAATCCCGTAAAGATCTGTGATAGGCTAGAGCAAATTCTTCACCTTCCGAATCATCCAATTCGTTGTCCGTTGCCTTCTTTTCAACAGTGGAGTTGGACAACGACTCGGATGTACTTGCCATAAAGCACATGAAGGGTGAAGATACGGACGCGTGGAAAGCGGTGGAGCTCTTTTCTTCATCACTCGAAGACGACTCATTTGACGTTGAGTTGTCATCCCAAGTGATGACTTGCATCGCCTTCTTCTTTGCCGGATACTTGTTAGGACACTCCGTTGCAATGTGGCCGTAGCCTCGACATTTGAAGCATTGTAGTTGTCCTTCTGAACTTTTCTTATCCTTTGAGAAGTTCTCTTGCTTTCTTGACTTGTAACCTGAAGTACCCTTGCCTTTGTTCGACTTTCCGAAGGATGGAGATTTGCTTGAATTACCCCTTCGAAAGTTGCGGCGAAACTTCCTTGTCAAGAGAGCGAGCTGCTTCTCAAATTCCTCCATAGAAAGGTTCTCGTCATCGTCTGAGGAGGACGTATCCGCGTCTTCTTCCTTAGTTGTTTTCAACGCATAACCTGAAGACTTAGAAGTGGATGCCTTTCCAGAAGAATTGTTAGTAGTAAATGTCATTTCATAAGTTTGCAATGAACCAACTAATTCTTCTACACGTATTTCGTCCGGGTGTTTAATAGTTTCAATGGCAGTAACCTTTGGGCGAAATCGTTCAGGAAGAGTTCTTAAGATTTTTCTTACAATCTTAAATTCTGGAATCTTCTCTCCCAGATTAGCACATGAGTTTACGATGTCTTGCAATCGTGTATAGTAGTCCGTGAAAGATTCATTTTCTGCCATTAAGATAGAGTCAAACTTGCTCGTAAGCATTTGCAGTTTCTGAATCTTCACGAGGTTAGTTCCCTCATGTGTAACCTGAAGAACATCCCAGATTTCTTTCGCAGTCTCACATGCCGAGACGCGAGAGAATTCAGTTTGAGATAAGGCATTAAAGATAGCATTAATTCCCTTGCCATTGTAAGAAGATGAATCTAACTCTTCCTTGGTCCATTTCGACCTAGGTTTTAAGGTGCGAACATCACCAATAAGTTCAGTTGGATTAGACCATCCTAATTCAATTGATTGCCACACCCGTTCGTCGATGGAAATTAAAAAGGCTTTCATCCGTACTTTCCAGTACGCATAATTTGTTCCATCGAAGAACGGGGGTCGGTTGATGTTTCCACCTTCAACCATTGTTTACAACCCTATTCCCGCTCTGATACCACTTGTTGGGTTATATGTAATACGGATCTAAATAGGGGAAAAAAAACACCTAGAGGGGGGTGAATAGGTGTAAACGCATAAACACTCAAAAATCGTTGCGATAAAAACCCAATGCGGAAATAAAAATAATACGCAAGATTTTTACGTGGAAAACTCCATCACCGGAGTAAAAAACCACGGGACCGATAACACGGCAGAAATCCACTAGAATTAAAACACGTACAAGGTGATTTACCGTACACACTTACGACTCAACCTTTTCCATACGCTCCTAGAGGATCTTCTCCGCTCGCTCCGCGATGCTTCTCGAATCCACGATCTGCGCCCAACGCCGAATCCACGGCGTCCAACGTCGAATCCACGACGTCCGACCGAATCCACGGTCTTCACCCAATAGCACCCTTCGAATCCACGAACGTGCCTCGCTCCGAATCCACGAGAGCGGTTGAACCTTGAATCCACAAGGACACGCGAATCCACGCGCCGATTTTTGGGGTAAATCGTTGTTTTGGGTGGTGATGATCCGCCGAATACTTAGATCAAAGATAGATCGGAAATACCATCTAAGTATTCATTAGTTTGATTCAACTCGAGATGTGAGTATGAAAACCTAGAATCAAACTAATCAATATAGATGAAGAAACATAGAGTATTCTCTAATGATTTCCTTTCTTCTCTATATGTGGATCTATAGCCGTATAAAATGATATATGAAAATGACGGCTATTGACTATGTGGATTAACCCTAGAAAAAGAGTCATATGGTCTATTTATAGGTTAGAAACCCTAGGAAGGAGATAAGAATCAAAAACCTAACATTTCTGGAAATTTTACGGACGGCGATCCGGATCGGACTAGCTGTGATCCGGATCGTCGTAACGAGTCAGCCAGTTCCAGAAAAACGAAGGTTCGGGATCCGGATCGAAGTGCATGATCCAGATCGTTCATACAGTTTACCAAACATCAACGTTCGGGATCCGGATTGCGAAGCATGATCCGGATCGTTCAAGGAAAATGGTAAACTCACTGTTCGGGATCCGGATCAAGAGACTACGATCCGGATTGAACTGGTGTATGAACGAACCACCTTCGGGATCCGGATCGAACAACCTGATCCGGATCCTGAACATGTCCCAAGTCCAGTTTTTGATTTTTATGCAATGAAAGATTCTTCCAAGTGTTTCTACACTACAAGAAGTATTCGGATCACACAAAATCTTTAGTTAAACATACCTGATCCTTTTGAATTCTTCTTTCTTGAGATTGAGTTAAATGATCCAACTTTCTTCACCTTCAATCTTCAAGACTTGAGACTTTCACGAAACTACGCCAACTCAAATTCCGTAACACTCTCATCTAGATCTACTCCACTAGATCTAAGCTGCTCAATAATATACTCAAAATCCTGAAGTTGGTCAGACATTGGTTTACTATCTACCAATTTAAACTTAAGCAAATCTGAAGCTTGGTATTTCTTCTTAGTAGGATCAATCTGGCCATACTTTTGTTCTAAGTAAATCCAGAGTTCTCTAGCAGCCTGAATACTACAGTAAATTTTATAGAGCTTATCAGATAGGGTGCTAAGGATCCGGTTCAGATAATAATAATTAATCAAAGTAAGATCAGTAGGAGGCACAGGCACAGGTGAAGGTGCAACAGGAGGAGGAGTAGGAGCATTCTGTGACTGACTGCGAGTCTGAGGGCGATTTGCCACAGACTGAATAGCACCATCAGGTGCAGTTTCATTGCCATTCTCAACAAGATCTGAGATGGCAGAAACAAGCCCCAACATGGTGAGCCAGAACCGTATTTAGTTCTGCCACCTTCTAAAATTACGACCATCAAAAGTAAACGGCTTCGCCGAATACGAATCCTCCATAAATCCAAATATGTTTAAATAAAAACCTACTGCAATGTCACAAAATTATTCTAAATTTAAAACAGTTAATTTAAGTTGACGGGTTTAAATTTAACCAACAAAGATTATACAATTTTAATTAACAGTGTAATAATCAAACACTATGTTTTAATTAACAATGTAATAAATTTTTTCTATCAACAGAATATATGTAAAAGTTATACTATATTATATTATCCACTACAGTAATATAGATCAACAGTTTTTATCTAATCCACTATATTAACACAACAGTATAGATCAACTATACTAACAGAGTTGAATATATCATCGTGTAGATTAAATAATTATACATAACAAAATATTATTCTAATAAAATACTAACAGTATTAAACTAATTAAATAAATAACTAGTTCACAGTACTAACAGTATTAACACAATAATATTTAATTAACAGTATTAGAATAATTAACTATTTAAATTGTTCATTAACAGCTACGAAGTATACTAATACTACTATAGTAACAGTAACAATAAACAGTATTTCACTAATTATATGAAAAGATAATATGAATTAAATCTCGCTTGTAGATTGTTGGAAAATTATCTTTTCAAAATGATTCTTTTAGTCAAATAATTTAAACTAAATTTAAAACCGAAATACTATTATTTAATTTACTATTATACTGTTAACAATAAAATCAATTAAAGTTTAGATGAAGCATGTGAATGTCGAGGAGTCCGTAAGCACTGTCCTAGAAGCGAGATTGCCCCTCCACGTGCAAGGCTCCGGCAATCACCCTTAGCGATACAACGACCACTATCCACCCCGTCGACAACAACTCCGAGATGGCGCATAGCGAACCCAACAACTTTCAAAAATCCAGCAAAAAGAGACTTAAAAGAGAAAAAGAATGCTATCAATCTCAGTGTAGGAGTAAACTGGAGAGTAGGCTGTGGCTCAAGATAACTCTTACCAAGCTCTCTAGCTCTCTCTACATAGAGCCCAACGGGAGAAAGCCCATTAACTCACTAAGAGACAAGGTCCAACGGTAGGCTTTCTTGGGCAGCCCACAAGGCCCTTCCCAAGAAAGGCTCTTGGGTAGCCCGAGATGGCTCTTCCCAAGGTTGACTAAACCAAAAAGAAAAGTCAAAATAAAATAAAACCGGATCAAGATCGCGTGCGCGCATGCGCCGCCGCCCGCCCGACCCGACTCGGCTCGTGCTGTGCACGCGTGTGTGTTTAGGAGAAGCCTTGCTCTCACTTTCTCCTAACCAATACATGCACAAGTGAGGGAGTAAATATAAACCCACTCTACATGTGACGAGTTTCCAATGTGAGACTAAACATCACATGTAGAAAGGAATGAGTTTGGACTCCCAGGCAAAGCCCATGAATATTGGACCGTCCAGAAAAAGCCCAAAAGCCAAAACACAAGTTTAAAATCATATTAAATATAAATAAAATCCAACAGTACAAGCCTTTTTAGCCAAACCTTTCACAAATGTGAATATATAAGACTTCAATAAGACTTATTTATTAACTTGGTCATCTTCTAAAAAAACAGAAAAGCCCTTCGCCAATAATCAACAGGACAGTTTTTTGTATTATGAAACATTCATAACATCATCAAAATCAAACATATAACTGAACTTTTTATTCAATTATTACTTAGTGTTGGATTATAAAGTCAGGGACCATACTCTCTCTTACGCCTTAAATGGTAATCCCACCAACTATATTAGATTCGAATGCTCACGTAGCAGAAACCTTCTAGCCAGGTGGACCCTTGATTATTCATTAGTTACAACAAAAGAGGGACAGACCCAACATGTATATTAAATTATAGGAAAATCATCTGGAAACCCTAATTTTGTATTTTCGCCCGTGTCATATTTCCTAGCAAAATTGTTTGTTTTATCACCCCCACCAATTAACAAAATGGAAAGGAAAATGAATAAATAGATAAATTTCGAGGCAAAGCCATGATGAACCACAGCATTCCCTGATTACAATCAAACTGCAGATAAACTCGCGATTCTACCCATCTCAGCAGGATCTGCATAGAAGTACAACTTTATTCTATTCGACAAGGACAAGCCCGCAGGGACAGGAAGGTTCCTCAAAGTCGAGCTGTCCAGCTCAGAAATATCATCCGCAAAGGCCGTAACATCACCCAGCAACCTAAAAACCATGAGTCGGGCTTGTATTGGTCGTGCCAAGTCAAAGTAAAGAGGTGTGCCCCCTTTTACTTCTGGGAGGCGAAATTCACCTAATGGTACAAACTTTCTCGGTTCCTGTGGAAAAACACGAGGACGAAACCAGGTTAGAAACTTCACGTTAAAAAGGCTCAAAAACTCAATGAGCAACTGATTAACTATGCAATCATATGAAATTATACTAGCACACCAAGAAGAAGATACATTGTGATTTCAGGTCTTAAGAGTCGCCGCCATTCCCTTGCAAAAACAACTGAAGCTTACGACATTCTCCGACTACTCCCACCCAAGACAATGTTTTCACTGGGACCAGATTTTAGTATTAACCTTCAAGAAAATACTAGTAATTTAACATTGCATATTTTCCGATTTTGAAAAGATCAGGAGAATTACATTATAGATTTGCACCATATCATTATTCAGCATGTTGACAAGAATATGTACATGAATAAAGGTCATTTAGAAGCTATATTGCAAGACGAGACAATGGAACATGGGATAAACTATACAATGCTCTTTATATTTTATATCTATAAAAGTACTTCAATTTCTATAATTTCTCATAGTAATAGCAGTTAACCAGGAGGTCCTCCATCATTGCATTCGTAGTATTTATGACAATAATTGCAAGTAAGATTTCATTATGGTAGCCAGGGAAGAACTGGCCATGGTAGCCAGGGAAGAAGACCTGAACTTTTGTACTCCGCCAACCGCATGTAGTAAAAGGCAAAACAGGCCACAAGAAGAGGAGGATGAAACTATGAAAACAGTAATAACAAAAAAAAAAAAAAAAAAAAAAATTAAAATACATGGTTATCAGATTCATAACAATAATAATAAAAAATAAAAAAATAAAAAAAATACATAGCCATCAAATTCATATGAATCCTGAAAGGTTCGCAGATAACTAATTGAATTCATTGTTGTCCCTATACAAAACTGCAAACAATAATGGAAATTTTTTATGGGCAACTGTCTGTAACAAGTCCAAGTAGGAAACATGCCAAAGGTGACACAGATATGGACAACGGAACAATTGAAGTGTCCGTGTTTATAGTTTAAAAGCTAAGACGGAAATTATATAATACCTGATTATTGTATGGGAAAGAGTAACCATCGACACTGTAAAAGTTGGTATTCCAGCATACATTGTCTGAACGTATGGTACTTTTACAATCCATGCTTTTCAAGCATAGTGATGTTCCTTTTGACGATGTCTATGTTATGGTACTATGTACTACAGCTAGCAAATACCACCATTGACTAACCTGTCTGACATCTAAGAAAGGTAAAGTCGAAGAATGAAGTAACTTAAAGATTAGTTGTGACGACCCAACCCGCTAGCGATAATAACCCGTTTGGCCCAAACTATCGGCCCAAAATGCTTAAGCCCGATTATTATTAATAGCGTGCCCAGTCTCTTATATTCTCAATCAGAACCTCATTCCCATCCGATGTGGGACTATTGGGGCGTTACAGATCCCCCCCGTTTAGACCCTGACATCCTCATCAGGTCCAAACTATATCACATATATAAATCAGAATTACCAAGCGATATGAAATTCTTGAGGTGGCTCCTATGGATTCAAGAGGTGGCTCCCACCAAACCCGTGATGTAGTATTTTATCCCGCATAGCACTTAGCTCTCACACTTTCGGCTGGTATTCGTCTCTGATACTATTTGTGACGACCCGACCCACTAGCAATAATAACCCGTTAGGCCCAAACTATCAGCCCAAAATGCTCAAGCCTGATTACTATTAATAGTGTGTCCGGTCTCTTATTCTCAATCAAAACCCCTTTTCCATCCGATGTGGGACTATTGGGGCGTTACACTAGTCGACAATCCTGAAAGGTTTCACAATAATTTTATCAATCATACTTTTTGACTAGTCAACTAGTAGCTGTTAGTTATCCAGGTTTTATTTGTAACTTCCGCATAGACATTATGAACCCTCAGGATTTTGGATGATTTATTGATGTTTTTCTCTTTATAGATTGTAATCTACATCATTGGAGCTAACTTGTGCAAAGTTGGCTGAAAAAAATAGAAGGAACAAAAGAGTGTAAGAAAAATATAAGAGCTGTTAGCAATTAAAATTATTCTATAAAGGTATACGTGAAGAAGAAATAGGGAAAAATGCCATTATAATAAAGCAAATAAATTTAAAAAAATAATGAGCACCTGCATAGTAAGGTAGAAATTATCCTATACACCGGGCGTATAACTATTCTTTACACACCGCATTTATAAAACTTTATTATGAAAGTCTAAACCCAGTAGTTTTTTTTATGCCTAGGCTTTTTAGATAGTATAGATTGCATTTATCATATTAGATTTTGTTTTTCCTATATCAATCATTGTAAAATAGGTTTGGTTCATGCAATGTATTGCTAGACGTAGTGCAAGGAATAATATTTTTATGGGAAGGGTTTTGAGAGAAAGAGAGAGAGAGAGAGAGAGAGAGAGAGAGAGGAATGAAGGAGAGAGTGACATCTGCGCGCGCGCGCAGAGAGGAGAATTGGGTTGGAAATAAAAAAAAACAAAAAAAATGTGGGCCCCCACCGCTCCCCCCAATTGAACATGGTGCCTCCACATTGGAATCCAAATTGAGCTTTCATATATATTAATAATTAATAATAATAGGTGTTAAATTTTATTATTCAACCGGTATTCTTCAAAAGCTTAAGCTAGTAAAAAACAGCTAGTAAAAAACAATATTTTTATATTTTTATATTTAACACTCTCCTCACGTCTAGACTCGAGACTTTTTAATAGGCTCATGACATGGACTATTCCAATCATTATTCTCCAAAAGCTTAGCTTTTAGAGTGGAAGATCCCGAGCTCGAAACAACCGTAACTTTCCAAGAGCTCAGCTTTTAGAGTACAACGATTGTTTCAAATTATTTAACATGGTATCAGAGTAGGAGATTCTGAATTCGAGTCATACCAGGCTCCTAGAATAATTGATTTCCTCCTATTTAATTCAAGTCCACGTCATGGGCCTATTAAAAAGACTCGAGCCCAAATATGAAGGAGAGTGTTAAATATAAAAATATAAAAATACCGTTCTCTACTAGCTTAAGATTTTGGAGAATAACATTTGTTTCATATTATTTAACATGGTATCAGAGTGACGTTGAAAGAGTGTTAAATATAAAAATATAAAAACACCGTTCTCTACTAACTTAAGAGTTTGAAGAATAACGGTTGTTTCATATTATTTAATATGGTATCAGAGCAGGAGGTCCTTCACTGACGAAGAGCGAAACCCTAGCTAGCAATGTTAACGGCGATCGTGTCGCGAAGCCAAACCCTAACCCTAACCCTAGGAAGCGGTGATGGTGGAGGTGCAGGAGGAAAAGGATTGATAGAGACGTAGTGATCTGGGACTCTGTGACCAGCCGATTAGGATCAGCTGAGTGCATACTGAGGGAACCAGCCGAGAGCCAACTGGCTCGGGGTAGAACCCCAAAATTGGATGTTGAGCGGAACAACCGAGATGGAGACGCGACTGCGACTATCGGGTGTTGTTCGAGTCTTGGTTTCGACTGACTGGATGATTGAGCCGAGTGATTCGGTCGGGAGGTTCTGTCGAAGACTTTCAGCCGAATGCAGACTGAGGGATCACCGGCCAAGCCGAGAGAATATTGTAGCCATGGCAGTCGAAGGACTACGGTGGCAGCCGATGAGATCAGAGAGTCGTTAGGAAAAGTGCGCGTGGCAGACCGATGCCAGAGAATGAGTGGTTTTGGGGAACTATTCTGAGACTGTCCGATGTCAGGGTGGCAATTGGAGCAGGGGGCGGATTCTGATTTTTCTCCCTTGAACTCACCTTTTTGGTTAGCCCTTTTTCCTGAGGGTTTAGCTTTCACTTTTACCCAGGAAAGATCCCTTCTCTTCCCCATTTTCTTCACCTCCTTCCCTTTGGTGGGTGTGTGCTGGTAGAGCAACCGAGAGGAAGAGGAAGATGTCGACAAGACGAACCTTCAGCCGGGAGTTGGACTTGGGTCCTTTTTCTTTCCCTCCAAGGTTGGTTGAGTTTTCCCCTTGGAGTTTGATTTGGATTTTGTGTAGCTTCCTTTCGGTTGGTTGGTCTGAGCTTTGGCTTCTGGATGTTCTTCCTGTTTTCTGGTTTTGGAAGACCTTGTTGTTGGAGCTTTGGGACCGTGAGGCGGTTGAGCCGATTGCTGTGAGCCACCAGCTGAGCCGTTTGAGCTTGGAGCCGTTTCTCTAGAAGCTTGGAGAACCTGTGCTGGGAAGCCAAGTGAGGGCCAGAACCGAGGATTGAGCCGGTAGACCTTGCCCTGCACGACTTCTAGCCGAGGTTGGATCATCTTTTCCAGGTGGGTTGATGTTGACCGAAATTGATGAGCTCCCTTCTAAGTCTAGCTTCACTAATATGCTTGTTTATGATGGTTATTCCGAGTTGTCTGTTAATGTTCTGTTTTGGGTGTTGAGGTTACTCCCCTGTGATTCTCGCATGTGTTGGGATCATGACTATGCATGTTTACTGTTTACACTATCACCCTTGTTCTTTCTATTGTTGCTTATATTCGGCTTATGTTCATGCATGTGGGTGGGTAATGTAGGACTAGTTTGGGCTTGTGCTCGGAGCCAAGACGAGACCTTGTATGTATCTGCCATTTAGCCTGATTGAGTCTATGCTGAGAACCGATTTGTGGTTGTGAGTTTTGTGATCAATTGATATGTGGTGCTCGTGCTGAGGAGCCGAGCAATATTTCCCATGTTTCCCTTGATTATTGGTTGTTGAGCGGTTCTCTGTTAGTCGAACCTGGTGAGGTTGTTTTCAACTGTTTTACCCGATTGTGAGGGAACTGATTTCTACAAGCATTGTGAGCTTGTGTTTGAGCCGATTGTGGATCTGGTTGATTTGATCCTATGATTTGGACTATAACCTGCATGAGCCATTTGGAGCTCGACAGTGTTGCGCAATTTCCTCGGTGGGATCGCACCCCTCGAGTGCCGCTCCAGAGCTGGGTTTGTTGTTTTGCGAGATGTCGATGCAGCCCGTTTGGGCGCCCTACATAATTCCAGTCCTCCGTGGATGTTGTGGTAGTAGGCGGGCGCAGGTTGGACTGGACCCCGTTGGGCAGTCAGTGAGATTGGATATAAATCTGAGCACTTCGAGAGTTAGTTGATGCATTATGTTATCTTTTCATATTTCTCTCGATCATTATACATAGAGACATGATAGCTGTAGATTTCTTTCCAGCTTTCCTTATTGTTTTTCCTAACCCTGTTATTTATGCCTCTAGTAGACTTAGTGGATGGACCGTCTTGGTGACGTTACCCACTAAGAACTACTTTGTTGTGTAGGTCTCACACCCGCTGTTGGTGGCTCTTTTTGCAGAGACATCTGCTTTTGTCCCTGCACCTCCTGCTTCTGTCGATCGAGATAAGGGAGTCGCAAGTTAGATCCCTGCCTACTGTTGGAGAGCTAGACGTACTCCGTGAGCCGTTTTGGGGGTTGATGTCCAGTACAGTCTGTATTTTGTACTCCTTGGATTTGTGAGATGAACTTTGTATTCTTTTTGGATGTTTCAGATGTACTGTGGACATGTTGCTTTTGTTAGTAGTTTATTTCTAGCTCTGATATCTGCGTAGTTGGTAGATTCTTATCTTTTGCATATTTGACGCTTCGCCTATACGGGGTTTCCGTATGGGTGGTGGATCTATTGGCAAGCCCGGGTCGCAGTCCGACCCCGGGGCGTGACAGATTAGATTGGTATCAAAGCCTAAGTTATAGGTCGTTGAGGACTTAGAAACCTTAAGCTTGTGGTTGGACCCTAGGATGACTGATGTGAGAGACGCTATATTTAGCGAGAGTCCTGATTGAGTTCTATAACTCTCCCAAGAGAATGGGATGAGTAATTGACATGCCTTCTCCTCTTAAGCGACTATGTTGGCCGCAGACAATATAGTGCTACAGAAGGGGGGCATGCCTTAGTCTTTTGCTGGACTTTCACTGGATTGGGACGAGTGTTTTGTCTGGTGTTGACCTCTTCTTTGTTGTAGGTGTGCACAATGCCTCCTAGACGCCGAGTACCGACGCGCGGTCATCCCGCATCCTGAGATGAGTCAAAGCCGTTTGGACAGAATGGGTAAGCCGAGGCCAAGCAGATTCGGGCGCAGGAGGCCAGTTTGTCAGAGGCCTATCGACAGCAGGAAGAGACCCTAGATCGAGTGGTCCGATTACTAGAGCAGAGAGCGCCGCAGGTAGCGCCACCAGTTGAGGTTTCCCCGGTGGCAGCATCGCCAATAGCTGCAGCGCCGGCAGCACCTGTAGTTTCCTCCGCGCCGACAGCTGGTAGAGTGGTGCAGAGGTCGGGTGGATTGTTGTCCGAGGCTGAGCAAAGAGACATCACCGACCGATTGACCCGGTTTCGACAGTTTGACCCACCCTAATTCACCGGCCAGAGCACTGAGCGGAGGCGGTATTGTGTGACGATCGATTGCGGTGAAAGGATGGTGATCTTCCGTGAGCCCGGGCAGGAGTTTGTGTACAGAGGTTGTCAGAGTACGTTGTTTGCTGCGACGATTTCTTCGGCGAGGGCCAGGCAGATGATGAGTCGAGGTTGCGTCGCTTTCCTAGCGACGATGGTAGAGGTGCCTACGACGGCACCGAGACTTGAGGATATCTTCATTGTCCGCGAGTTCCCGGATGTGTTTCCATCTGAGTTGACGATGATGCCGCGGATAGGGAGATAGAGTTTGTGATTGACGTGGTTTCGGAAACCACGCCAATCTCGAAGGCACCTTACAGGATGGCACCAGCTGAGTTGCTAGAGCTGAAGACACAATTGCAGGATTTGATGGATAAAGGATTTGTTAGGCCCAATGTTTCGCCTTGGGGAGCATCTGTTCTATTTGTGAAGAAGAATGATGGATCACTGAGGCTATGTGTTGACTACAAGGAATTGAATAGAGTGACCATTAAGAAAAAGTATCTCTTGCCACGGATTGACGATCTCTTTGATCAATTGCAAGGAGCTTGTGTCTTCTCGAAAGTGGATCTGCAGTTCCGTTACCATCAGCTGAAGGTGAAGGTCGAGGACATCTCCAAGGCGACTTTAGAACACGGTACGGTCATTATGAGTTTACAGTGATGCCTTTTGGATTAACTAATGCCCCTGCCGCTTTTATGGATTTGATGAACCGAGTATTTTAGCCATACTTGGATAGATTTGTGGTGGTGTTCATCGACGACATTCTTGTTTACTCCCGGAGTGATACAGAGCATGGGGAGCACTTGAGATTAGTGCTGCAGCTTCTGAAAGAGGAAGTTGTATGCCAAACTGAATAAGTGCGAGTTTTGACTTCAGGAAGTCGCATTCTTAGGCCACGTTGTTTCAGCCGTAGGAGTGGGGTAGTAAACCCAACGAAGGTTGATGCAATTCGGAATTGGACCAGACCGACGACGATTACAGAGGTGCGAAGCTTCTTTGGTTTAGCAGGTTACTACCATCGATTTGTGGAAGGCTGTGCGAAGCTTTCCACTCCCCTCACCCGTCTGACTAGAAAAGGAATCAAGTTTGTTTGGAGTGAAGCCTGTCAGCGGAGCTTCGAGGATTTGAAGCTGAGGCTGATGTCAACTCCAATCCTTGCCTTTCCGGTTATGGGGGAAGGATTTGTGATCTACAGCGACGTCTCCAACAGCGGCCTTGGATGTGTTTTAATGCAGCATAATAGGGTGATTTCTTATGCTTCACGGCAATTGAAGAATTACGAGAAAAATTACCCTATGCATGATCTTGAGCTGGCAGCGGTAGTGTTTGCTCTGAAGTTGTGGCGACATTATTTGAACGACGAGAATTGCGAGATTTTCACCGACCACAGAAGCATAAAGTATATGTTTACTTAGAAGGAGTTGAATTTGTGGCAACGCCGGTGGTTGGAGTTGATAAAGGATTATGATTTGAGCATCAAGTACCACCCCGGTAAGGCCAATGTAGTTGCGGACGCCTTGAGCAGGAGTGTGATGACCCGGTTCTCCGTGGATGTTTACAGCGTGGTCAGAGGCTTTCTAGATGCCCATTACTGTGAGATGGAGGTGTTTGCGCGCGAAACGGACACGAGAAATGGACTCAGCGCGAAAAACGGATCGAAAGAAGGGTTTTCGAATTTTTTGGGCCTTGTTTCGGGCGCCCGAAACAAGGATTCGGGTGCCCGGTTTCCCCGGCACTGTAGCAGGCAGCGTGGGCAGGCGCGGAGGCACGGGACACGTGTCGCGTCGCCATTGGTGCCATACGGACACGTGGCGGCACCGGAGAGGCTGCCGTTGCGAGCGCGGCTGGCATTGCGGGCGCGGCGGGCGCGGTCCACGCGGCGTGGCAACCAAGGGCGGGGACGCGTGTCGGCTGCGGATTGGGCGACTGCAAATTGGACGCGAAGTGGATAAGGCGCGGCTACGTGGCGCCACCCCATTGGCCGAAGCAGATAGCGCTGTCGGGCGCGGAATGGATAAGAGCGACACGTGGCGGCTTCTGATTGGCGGAGCATTTGACCAAGGACGCGGGAGCGGATGGGCGACGCGTGGCGACGATGGACGGCTGTGATTGATCCGGGCGCTCGTCGTAAGGCGAGAGGATTCGGGCGCCCGAATCTACTCCCAGGGCCCGAAAGTTGGGATTTTTCCTGAGCAATTCTTCGGCTATAAACAGCTCCTTTCCTCCCCCTTTGTGGCTCTTTTGGGACTTAGCTTTTGGAGAGCTCTTGTAGAGAAGCCTTCCACCTCTTCTTCATCTCCACCACCATTGAAGGATCCAAGGGAGCTTCTACATCATCTTCTTCCTCAAGTTGGAGAGCTCCACCATTGTTGTTGTTTTCAGCCAATTCCGTCGCAGTTCAGTGCAAGGCTTCTACAGAGCTAACCCCGTGGAGTTTTTGGCTGATTTTTGGAAGGGATCTTCACAAGAGGTAGGCCTACAACTTTGATATTGATCACTCCTCCCAAATCTTGAGTTTTCTTGGTGTTTTTATGCCATCTCTGGAGCCTTCATGCACAGAGCAGATTTTGGACAGCACTTAGTATTCATGGGTTTTCTCTGTGATTTGAGTATGGATTTTGGAGTTCAAAGGCTTGACTTGCATCTACTCTCGAAGAGGAATGCATTGAGACCCTTCTTGCTGGATTTGGAGTTCGTTTGCCCAGGTAACATTTTCGATCTTCTTGCCCGTGACAGAGGTTGCTGCAGCTTGTTGATTTGGGTTTTATTTTGATGATTGGGATGCAGATTTCTTAGGGATTTCTCGGTTATTTTCGGGATTTTAAAGTTTGAACATCTTCTTAAGATCAAGGTGAGCAATTCCCCCTTTGATTTCAGTGCAAAATTCCTTATGATTAAGTCTCTACACTTCATGGATGTACATGCTGAATTTTTATGCAAATTCTAGACAGCATTGTGATGTTGGTTAATTTGTTAATTAAGGGGTATTAAAGATGAATTTTTGAGACTTTGGAGATGTTCATGGGACAGAGGACAACCTAGAATCCCTGTTTGGAGCTTCATCTTGAGGTGATTAAGGCAGATTTTTCATCCCTTTTATCATTTGGTTGCTTGCTGAAATTCTGGGAATGTTTGGGCAGCATGTGTTGATTTCGCGATTGCGATCAATCCGACAGGAGATTTTGGGTAATTCTTGCTGCATTGGATTCTTAAGAGGCTGAGGATTAAGCACGCCGAATTTCAGCCAGATCGAACATCGGATCGACGAGTTTCAGGTGGGTTGGATTTCTTCCAAAATTAGCGAGCGGCTTTCTAATTCTATCTTGTAGTGGACAAGTATGATAGAGTTGTACTCCTTATGTTGATTGAGATGCAAGCATGTATGATAGAATTAGTAAATTGATTACTGCTTATGATAATGAAATTGTGGAACCTTGACTACCATCCCGTCATATGATTGTATGTATTTAACAAGACTATTAGAAAACTCTCACTTGGATTAGTTATGGTATTTCTAGCTTTCCTACACACTCTTGCATATCTCCCTTGACTTAGAGTTTCTCCTCGCCCGGGTAGTGGGTCGAGTGGTCAGGATAGTGTATGTCACGCCCCGCGGGTCGAAACTACGACCCGGGCTCGCCAACAGATCCGTCATCTGTATGGGAATCCCCACACAGACGAAGCGTCTACCCTGCAAGTCAGATCTATAGCTAAACATGTATCAGAGCTGAAATAAAACTAGCAGCAACAGAAATCATAAACTGAACATCTGAATATACATAAATCCACAGTACATAGTCACTCCTGCTATGTAAATAAAAAAAAAACAAATCTCCCAGACTGTCCAGTACAAAAGTGGAATCTCAAAATACAGGGTACCTCTACCACTGACTCTCAAAGTAAAATAGGTAAGGAGCTACTCGGCCACGCCTTTACCTCGATCAGCTGTCTCCGCACGAACAGAAGCCGGAACAGCAACCTCTGGAAAACCTCTCACCGCAGCGGGTGTGAGAACTACTCCAACAGGTAGTTCTCGGTGGGTACCGTCGCCAATATCCACGGCATGTGTAGAGTACCGGGACTATGTGTAGTGCACCGACTCCGCAAATTAGCGTGGTGCGGGAAAATCGCCTGTGGCGTGTTCATTTTATGAGTGCAGATGAGTTCGAGACATTTCGAATCGATGCGAGAGCCTTTGGATCGAAAAGTGAGTCGACGGCGTCGAAAATTGAGAGCCCCAACTTGATACAGCTCTGTGGGGCATTGCGTACCGGTACGCGAGGAGGGGTACCGGAGCGAATTAATTTGGGGAACCGATAGTGGATTTTTGGTTTGGGAAGCAGCAAAATTTTTCTAAGTCCCTGGGTACCGGTACTGAGCTATGTGTACCGGTACCCCAAACCCCAAATGACTTGGGTACCGGAACGCAGAGGGTACCGGTACCCTGTGTTGGACTGGGCAGAGTTGGCCCTCGGGTCGGGGAATTTGTGCTTGGGTACCGGTACTAGAAACCCGAGTACCGGTACTCAGTCTCCAGAACATGGGGGCAGTGAGGTAATTTCCCGTTTTAAGTGGGGGCGAAAGAGTAATTTCACACCCCTACCATCCCAACCACCCCTCTGGACAGCATTAATTCCTCTATACCTTTTAAAAAATGACCATACCCTCCTCCCCTCTTCTCGGTTGGAACTAAGGAAAGAAAGAGAGAAGAACGAGAGTGAGCAAGGGAGGGAGCGGCAGTGTGGGAGAGAGTGAGAGTTTGTCCTGTTGAGGAGAGCTCAGTTGGAGCTCGCGCACGCGGACACAGCATCATAGGTGAGTGCTGTGAGTGTGAGGACCTGGATCCCCACGATGTGATTACTGGTTGACCAGCAGCTTCTTGAGGCCTATGTGGCGCGTCGGTGGTGTTTGTGCACCAATTGGACACTAGTGATGGACTCAGAGTGTTTAATGGATTACGAGAGTAGTCAGATGACCCCGTCGAATGCTTAGAAGTGGTTTCGCGCGCAATGGATATTAAAATTGGGCTCAGCGCGAAGTTTGGACAAAAAAACATCTTTCCGGATGCCTTTGGCAATTTTTAGAGTTAGAATTTGGCAAATCGGATAGCGGATTTGGATTCAGCGCGCGAAAACGATGAAAATGGACTACTCACTTGCATTTTTCGGAGCCCGGATGACGCGCATGATTTTCGAGGCACCTTGACACTGTTCCGGCGGCGGCGGTGGCGGCGGCGGCGGGCAGCGGCGGAGCGGGCTCGGGCAGGCGCAGGCGCGGCGGCGGTTAAGTGCGGGCAGCGCGCGGGCGCTGGCAGGCGCGCGGGCAGGTGCGCAGTCCACGGGGCCGGCGTACACCGGAGGGCGGACACGTGGCGGACAACGATAGGTCGGTGCAGTGGACCGGGACCACGGTGCAGCGGGGGGCGCCTCGGGGCGCGTGCCTGGCAGGGTGCACAGGCGGCGCTGGCGCGCGCACGTGCGCGCGCCAGGAGCGCGTTGACCGACTGCCGGGCCACGTGTCGGCGTTTGGAGGTGGCCACGTGGCGATTTGTGGGTGGTCGCGCTCCCTGTCGCCTGTTTGGCGGGCGACGTGGAGGCCCGTGGGGGATTCGAGCCTGCACAGTGTTGGGCCGGGCCCAACACTGTAGCAGCCCGGATTTTCCGGGCGCCCGATTGTGGGGACATGATCGGTATTTCTTGATTTGTTTTTTTGGGCTATTTAAGCGATCCGAGCCTTCTTCCTCTCCCTTTTTCCGCCATTTCCGAGCCTCCCCTCGCCGTGGCGCCTTCAGCAACTTTCTTCCTCGCACAGTGCTGCATCCATCTGCAGAGTTCAGAGATTTTACGTGGCACGCATCCTGAGGTTTCCTTTTTTACGGCGCGGCGCGACGCTCGTCCATTTGTGTTCCCCTTCGTCGCGTTTCGGTGCGCGAGCTCCCCCGGCCTACTCCGACCACCTTTTCGAGCGATTTCTTCGCCGCTGGATCCGCGACGGACAGGGCTACGATCTAGGTATTTTCAGCATTCCTTAGTTTCGCGCTTTTCGAGGAGTTTTTCCATGCTTACTGGGGGTCTTTTGCTGTGAGTGTTTTCTTGAGGACAGCGGGTTGTTTCGAGGATATCTCCGCAACCGGGCATCGGATTGAGACGCTCCTGTGCACTTTTTGCATCTACTCGACGCGAGGATTATCACAGTATTTTTCTTGAATTTTTCCGAGACCTTCCCGGAGGTATACTTTTCCCCTTGTATCTGTGCAAGATTTTACAGTTGTGTGGTTGTATGTTTTTGCGCGCCTGTACTGTGGAATTTGTAACTTGGCCTACGGGGCTCGGAATTGGGCGTGCAGATACCCGTTTCGAAGGTCTCGACGCGAGGATCGCTGTGATATTTTTTCTTGGATTTTTCTGGGCACTTTCAGCAGGTGAAATAAGCGTATCTTTGGGACTGATTTTCAATGTGTTTGTGCGTGGTTAATTTTGGGAATTTAAGTGTAACTTTGGACCTTTTGTTGTACCCAGGAGGGTTCGCAAGTGTTTTTGGAACACTGCTAGGAGCCGAGGTTTGCGCGACATGTACCGTGGATACAGGTTCAGCGGATTGTGCGTGCAAGTGGCCACGCTCTTCACCGACCCCAGGTTTGCCTTGGTTTGAGCACTTCAGGTGGGTAGGCTTAATTTGGTAACTGTTTAGGGGATTGGCAGGGTTTATATGCATGTTATGCCTTATGGGAGGTGTAATAGTGGATGTTCATGTATGGTTAAGATAAGCTTAACTGTGGGAATGTCACCCTCTATGATTGATAGCATGCCTAATTTAGTGTACAATCAATATGAGCAAGAGGTAAGCATGGAACGGCCTAGATAATGTGGATTGGTGCTTACCTGATAATTGTACACGTTTGCTGAACTAGAGACTTAGCATGTGGTAGACAGGTTACATTTATCCCACACTAGATGATATAGAGATCATACATGGTTATTCATTGGCCTATTTAGGCGGGATTAGTATATCATAGTAGGAATACTTTAGCATGCTTTGCTAATATATGGTTCACCCACTTTTATCGTTTCTGAGGACAAAAGCATGCTTGTATGGACATGTAGTTAGGCCATCTTTTACTGTTGCACTACTTTTGGAACTTGACTTAGGAGAAACCATGTGATCCTTTTCTCCTTCTTTGTTAGTCAGGTGGTCAGTGTTGCTCGGGTTCGAGCAGGGGAAGGTGGGTAGTGTAGCCGGGACATTGGTGTCAGGGACGGGTTGGATTAGTTGTGGGGCTTTGCGGCAACCGCGGATATTGGGCGGTTGACCGGATATTTATTTATGCACCAGATTGGGTATCTGAATTCTCTAGTGGACAGAGTTTCCCACTATTTGGGTACTTTTGCATCTGATTGAGGACCGAGGCTTCTTTAGTGGTTGGGCTTTCCCCACTTTGATCAGAGTCATGATCCAGTCCTGCTTTTGTTACTTATCACACCGGCGCGGTTATTGCCCGGTGATACTTTACTCGTGTGGGTCGCTCCCCTCGAGTGTCACTCCGGAGTGTGCGATCGGACGGTTAGAGAGGCCGATCTGTTACTTACCTTGAGTCCTTGAGACTCCTATCCCTTATCGGTGTTATGCATTGGCCAGCATACCCGATTCGTCAGGTAAAGCAGGCAGTACCAGTTTTACTGGTGGCACCCGATTGAGGTCGTTGCAGGCATTTACTTTATTGTTGCACTCGTGTCAGGGGGACCGAGTGGAGTCTAGTAGCCGTGTTTAGACCAGTGCTAGTGTTGTTGGGAACCGTTTGGGGATCGACGGTTGTCCCAAGGTTATTGTGAGTTGTTGACCGTTGTGCAAGAGGCTTGGTGATCTTGAGTTTATCCGTTCTGAGAGAGAGAGTGGATTTTGACTATAGCCTGCATGAGCCACTACTCGATAGCGAGTTAGTCCGTTTGGACGCCCTACGTAATTCCTGCCCGTCATCGGGAGGTGGTCGTAGGTGGGGCGCAGGTTTGACTGGACCAGATGTGGCAGTCAGCTCGATTGGGTCGATTGTGCACTTCATGTGCTAGTGGTTGCATACCATTCTTTGATTCTCCCCTCTTGAGCATTTAGATGGAGGCTTGGTAGCTGTTAGGTGACATCAGCGTTCTTGTTCAGTTCCCACTTCTTTGGGTATTTTATGTCTCTTGAGGACTTGGTGGGCAGACCGTCGGGTCTGGCGGTGGTACCCACTGAGAACTCCCTTTTTGGTGTAGTTCTCACACCCTTTCGGAGTTTTCCCCCTCCTTTTTTCTTCCTCTCTTTTGTTTTGCAGAGTCTTAGCGGGTGTTGCTGATTCTGAGGTTGTTAATCGAGGCGAGGGAGTCGCGTGCTAGATCCCTACCCGTCGTTGGAGAGTAGCGGTACCCCCTTCAGAGGAGACCTGCAGTAGATTGGCTATTTTGTTTTCCTCTTTTGAGAGACTCATGTAGTGAGGATATGATATGTATTGAGAGCCTGTACACTGATGTATTTATTGGAGATATCTCCCTGTTGAGTTTTGAGCTTTGTATATGAGGATATTGTATGATTATCATTTTTGGGAGATGGACATTGTTGTATTATTTCCAGTTGTACAGTGGTTGATTTTAGTTATACAGCAGATTTTTATTTATAGCTCTGATATCTGTTAGCTGTAGTACTTTTCTTGCAGGTAGGACGCTTCACCTATGCGGGGTTTGGCATAGGTGGCGGATCTGTTGGCGAGCCCGGGTCGCAGTTTCGACCCCGGGGCGTGACAGTGAGTTTTCGAGATTTTTGGATTTCCTTCGGATCTTCGGATTTTCGGCTGAGATGGGATTTTGAGCTGGGAGTGCTGTTTCCTTCCTCCTTTCTTTTTCCCTGTGCTATGTGGCGCAGCAGAGTGTTGCACGTGCTGTGGAGCAGCAGGGGGCTGTGTGTGTGTGTGCTGGAGGTTTGGGTGTTGCCCTGTGCACTGTGCGGAGCCGCAGGGAGCGTGGGCTGTGTGCACTGTGAGCTTGTGGAGTTGGCTGTGGGTTGGTCTGGCACAGAGGAGGCCTTGCTAGAGGCTGTGGAGCTTGCTGTGAGCTCCTGGAGGTTCCCCTTGGGCAGCGGCAGAGGCGCGCGCGACCGAAAGCGCGACCGAAAGCCGAGGGTGCTGTTGCGTCAGATTTTGGCTGAGAGTGACTCCGCGTTTCACCGACTTCGGCTTAGCCTGTGGAAAACGATCCAGGTGGGTTGGAAATTCTTCCAAGCTTTGTAGAATGTCCTCTAATGCTATTGTATGCATATTTAGCATGTCTAGAATGTCTATTATTATAGCTCGTAAATCCGATAGTTGCCTGAAAAATTACAGATTGATAACCGGAACCCCAGATTATTTTTAGTATACTCGTGACATCATATGACACTAGATTGCATGGATAGTTGGTATCGGAATTGCATCTGAACTGTTTTAAAAATTATTAAACCCATTTTAATGAAAATTCAGCTTTAAAAATAATTTTTGACATCGGGATCACCCAGAGGGATTGGATAGGTTCAGGATGCATGTATCCTCGTGCCAGAGGGCCGAGTGGATTTTTTTTTATTGACTCAGTGGATGAGTTTCTAGTGTCTTGGGGGTTTTATGGGCTTTATCAAATTGAGTCGTGGAGGATTTTCCGACCTAGACATGATTGTGAGATTGTTGGTATTCGAGTTTCCGATCTGTTTGATCGTGAATTTTAGCCTGCAGATGCCGCTTATTGAGCCAGATGACACACGCTAGTTCCTCGGTGGGGTCGCTCCCCTCGAGTTGCCGCTCCGGATGCGATAGTGATGCGCCTGATGAGGCTGTTTTGCGTGGTACTATGATAGTCCGATTGGACACCCTTCGTTGATACACGAGGGACCCTAGTTGATACACTCGGGGGCGCAGGCCTGACTGGACCAGATTTGGCAGTCACTGAGATTGGGTTGATGTGAGCACCTCGTGAGCGAGTGGTTGCCTAGCATGTTCATAGTTGAGTTTTTCTTTGAGCATGATACTAGAGGCATATTAGCTGTAGTTTCAATTCAGCTTTACTATTATCTGCATATCTATTGTTTTGCCTCCGGTAGACTTAGTGGGCATGCCGTGGATATTGGCGACGGTACCCACTGAGAACTACCTGTTGGAGTAGTTCTCACACCCGCTGCACGACGTCTCGGAGGCATCGCAGACAACTGCCACAAAACCAAACGTCAGAACCAAGAAATCTCTCGACCCGATCAAACGAAAGTCTAAAACATGTTACCCATTCTAAAGCATTATGTTGTCTGCAGCCAACATAACCACTTTAGAGAATAAACATGAAAAATCATTCACCCCAATCCCCTGGGGGAGGTACAGACTCAATCAGGACTCGCTAAAATCGCGTATCTCACGGCAGCCACCCTACTGTCCAACCAAAAGCCTAGGGTCACTAAGTCCTCAACGACCAATATACCTAGGCTCTGATACCACCCTAATCTGTCACGCCCCACGGTCGAAACTGCGACCCGGGCTCACCAACAGATCCGCCATCTGTACGGGAATCCCCGCACAGACGAAGCGTCTACCCTGCAAGTCAGATCTATAGCTAAACATGTATCAGAGCTAAAATAAAACTAGCAGCTACAAAAATCATAAACTGAACATCTGAATATACATAAATCCACAGTACATAGTCACTCCTGCTATGTAAATAATAATAAAAAATATCTCCCAGACTGTCTAGTACAAAAGTGGAATCTCTAAATACAGGGTACTTCTACCACTGACTCTCAAAGTATAAATGGGTAAGGAGCTACTCGGCCACGCCCTTACCTCGATCAGATGTCTCCGCACGAACAGAAACCGGAACAGCAACCTCTGGAAAACCTGTCACCGCAGCGGGTGTGAGAACTACTCCAACAGGTAGTTCTCAGTGGGTACCGTCGCCAATATCCACGGCATGCCCACTAAGTCTACTGGAGGCAAAACAATAGATATGTAGATAATAGTAAAGCTAAAATGAAACTACAGCTAATATGCCTCTAGTATCATGCTCAAAGGAAAACTCAACTATGAACATGCTATGCAACCACTCGCTCACGAGGTGCTCACATCAACCCAATCTCAGTGACTGCAAAATCTGGTCCAGTCAGGCCTGCACCCCCTAGTGTATCAACTAGGGTCCCTCGTGTATCAACGAAGGGTGTCCAATCGGACTATCATAGTACCACGCAAACCAGCCTCATCAGGCGCATCACCATCGCATCCGAAGCGACAACTCGAGGGGAGCGACCCCACCGAGGAACAAGCGTGTGTCATCTGGCTCAATAAGCGGCATCTGTAGGCTAAAATCCACGATCAAACAGATCGGAAACTCGAATGCCAACAATCTCACAATCATGTCTAGGTCGGAGAATCCTCCACGACTCAATCTGATAATGCCCATAAAACCCCCAAGACACTAGAAACTCATCCACTGAGTCAATAAAAAAAAATCCACTCGGCCCCCTGACACAAGGATACATGCATCCTGAACCTATCCAACCTCTCTAGGTGATCCCGATGTCAAAAACTATTTTTAAAGCCGATTTTTCATTAAAACGGGTTCAATAATTTTTAAAACAGTTCAGATGCAATTCCGATGCCAACTAACCATGCAATCTAGTGTCATATGATGTCACGAGTATACTAAAAATAATCTGGGGTTCCGGTTATCAATCTGTAATTTTTCAGGCAACTATCAGATTTACCAGCTATAATAATAAACATTCTAGACATGCTAAACATGCATACAATAGCATTGGAGGGCATTCCACAAAGCTTGGAAGAATTTTCAACCCACCAGGATCGCTTTCCACAGGCTAAGCCGAAGTCGGTGAAACGCGGAGTCACTCTCAGCCAAAATCTGACGCAACAGCACTCTCGGCTCTCGGTCACGCGCGCCTCTGCCGCTGCCCAAGGGGAACCTCCAGGAGCTCACTGCAAGCTCCACAACCTCTAGCAAGGCCTCCTCTGTGCCAAGACCAACCCACAACCAACTCCACAAGCTCACAGTGCACACAGCCCACGATCCAAAGGCTCTCGCGTCAATTCGAAATGTCTCGAACTCATCGGTACTCATAAAATGAACACGCCACAGGCGATTTCCCCGTACCACGCTAATTTGCGGAGTCGGTGCACTACACATTGTCCCGGTACTCTACAGTGTAGGACGTATATTGCGCTCGTGCCTGAGGGGTGAGTGGAGTCTGGTAGCTGTGGCTAGTTCTGTGCTAGTGTCGGGAGCCGTTTGAGTATACGGTGGTCCCGGATCGTCGAGTATTCTCCGACCAGTTTCGTACCACTGAGTTTGTTGTGGCATTGAGTTTGTGACAGCAGGACCTTGAACCCAGAATATTTTTGGACACATATGATTTTGGTAAACTCATTTTTCTCTCCAAACTTCGAAAGGACGCCGAAACCTGTTCGTGTATAATTAAGGTGAAGGAACTAGCCCTTCGGGGTTTGAAAAAATAAGACTTGTTTTAATTGGTTTCTTAAAAGTTAAAGTTCATAAAAAATGGGTTTTCCTTAAATCAAGATGATTTTCTAATAAGTAGTTATCTTTTGTCCTCACCCGAAGAGGGTTCGAGTGAAAATGGTTTTCTGAAATAAATGTTATCTCTTTACATAAACTTCCTCACCCGAAGAGGGTTCGAGTGATCTGGGTTCCAAGGGCTGTTTCCACAATCGGGTCTAGAGCTACGAGAGGCTGTGCCTGGAGCCTGTTCATGATTGATTGGGGTTGTAGGCACTAGTCTTTCGGAATTATCGGACCCTTCGTTGTTGTCGGCTGTTGAGTACCTCCGGCCAGTTGGTTTAGTGTGGTGAGTTGGGTGTTCTGTTTTGGGAGCCGTTTGGGTTGACGGTAGTCTTGGCTGATGAGTACCTCCGGCTATTGGGGTTAGTGTTGTGAGTTGAGTTTTGCCGATCTGATTGATCGTGAATTTGGATTATAGCCTGCATGAGCTATATTGAGCTCGACAGAGATGCGCAGATACTTCCTCGTTGGGGTCGCTCCCCTCGAGTGCCGTTCCGGAGCTGGGCTTGTTACTTTGCTATCGCAACTTGTCGACGCAGTCTGTGATGATCCGGACCCCGTGGAGTTTCGGCTTGGCCAGCAGCTCGTGGAGGCCCATGTTGTGTGTCAGAGTTGGTTGTGCGCAAATCGGAGTCAAGATATGGACCCAACGCAGAAAATGGATCAAGAATACCTATTTGGGCGTTTTCGTCAAGTGATAGAAGTGGTTTGGCGCAAAACGGAGACCGCGGTTGGATTCAGCGCGGAAACAAGTTCGAAAATGGCTATTTGGGATTTTTTCTGGTGAAATCGGACGTCAAAAACGGACTCAGTGCGCGAAAACACTAAAAACAGAAATTTTCGGATTTTTTTAGGCTTACAAGGCTTCACGGGCTGATTTTGCGGGTGGGCCGGTCCACGGCCCACCGCACGTGCACTGGGTGTAGCGGGCCACAGCGCTGGCCGCGTGGCGGCGGCTAGCTGGGCGGGGCACTGTGCTGGCACGCGGGGGCGGACGACAAGCACACGGGTCGTGCGGCGGGCAGCGCGGGCCGCACGCAGCCGTACGCGCGCGGGTCGTGCGGCGGGTAGCACGGGCCGCACGCGCGTGTGCGCCAGGTGGCGGCCCGCGGTTGGCGAGCGCCAGCCACCCGCGCACGCGGGCGAGCCACGTGGCGCCGCCCGGTTGGCCGCGCCTGGCTGCAGCGTGGGGAGGGCCACTTGGCGCGCCCAGGTGAATCCGGGCGTAGCTGTGGTGTTCCCTGTTTGGCGCCCGATTGCTCCGGGCGCCCGAAAACGTACCCCAAAGCCCCTCTTTTTGGATTTTCACCTATTAATAAGCCTTCCCTTCAATTTTTTTCGGATTTTGGAGTTCTTCCTTGAGGAGCTCTTGGGCTGAGGCTCTTCTACACCAAGTATTCTACCTCTCCAAGGATCTTGAGTATTTTTGGAGGCCGCGGCATCGACGTTTCCTCCGACACGGCGCACTTCGACGCTTCTCCGATTGTGGCCCTTTCCGTCGACTCTTCGTCCGCAGGCTCCCCCGAGCTGACCCGTGGGAGATTTCTGCCGATTCTTGGTTCGGTGAGATCACGAGAGATAGGCCTTCGATTTCCGTGCTGATCTCTTCGCTGCGTTTTGAGTTTTTGGTGGGGTTTTCGAGGCATCTTTTGACCATATTTTCTGCGGCAATTTTCGGGACAGTGGTGGAGTGTTCTTGCCTTTTCTCGGCCTACGGTTATCGAAATTAGGAGTTCAAGGACTCGTTTCGCATCTACGCTTCGCGAGGAACGCAGCCATATTTTTCTTGGATTTTTCTGAGGTCATCTCGAGGGTGAGAATTACTGTTTTCTAGGACTGATGCGCGAAACAGCAACGCTAAATTTTTGGACTGTTATTTTACACTACGGTCGACTCTTTTGCAATTTTCGGGGGACTGTGTGGCGTTTCGCAGGAAAAGGGAAAGTTGGAGCTTTTATTTCAGATCACGGTGAGCATTTACTCTTTTGGCCCCGGCTGAAGATAGTGTACAGATTAACCCCCCTTTTCTGTCCCGACTCACTCGCCGGACTTTTGCTTGTTGATTTGTGGACCACACTACACTGTTTCGCTCACCACGGCTGATCCGGGAGGAGTTTTTGGGAGATCTTGGATTCGTTGGAACCGTAGGAGCTGGGGGAACGCGCCCGTCAGATTGCAGCCGGATCGGAGTACGGATCTGCGCGTTCCAGGTGGGTTGTTGTTGATTACCTCTCTACGGTTTACTCACTAGGGCTATTAGAGAGATCCCTGACTTGCTACATATCGTTTCGCCACCCCATTGAAAATCATGCATAAATAAATTATCCTGATTAATTCTTGGCCTATCTATGTGGGATTGGTGTACTATGGTAGTGATATATTAACATGTATTGTTAGCACATGGCCTTTCATGTGTAGTCGGTTAATTGTTGTGACAATATGATCTATTCTATGTGAGACTGGTACATTATGATGATTTATTATGGACGTGTAGTTGATTAGTGATCATGACCCGTTGATCTATTCCTATGTGAGATTGCTACTTGATACTCTTTCTTATATCTTTCTTGGGAACAAATGCATGTTTGTATGGACATTTGGATAGGCCACATTTTTATCGCTACACTATCATGTTGGGACTTGACTTAGGAGAAACCATGATTGTTCCTTTTCTCCTTTCTATTTAGACATGTGATTCATATTGCTCGGGTTCGAGCAGGGGTTTGGGATAGTGTAGTCGAGATTATTGAGTCTGGGAGAGGTTGTACCAGATTGTGGACTTGTGGGGTGTTGCGGCAACCGTGGATATTAGGCGGTTGACCGGATGTTGATTATTGTACCAAATTGTGGACTTGTAGGGTGTTGCGGCAACCGCGGATATTGGGCGGTTAACCGGATGTTGATCTTTGCATCAGATTATGGTTGAGTTTTCGTTAGTGACATGGAGTTTTCCACTTTGAGCATAGTCGTGACTAAGCCCTGCTATATTGAGATATGTTCGACGGATTACTTTCTCGTGCGGGTAGCTCCCCTCGAGTACCACTCCGGAGTGTGCAACTGTACCGGGTAGGTGCCGGTCAGCTATTGGGTTCTTGAGTCCCATATTACATCGGTGTTATGCGTTGACTGGCGTACCCGATGATGGTGACAGAGCAGGCAGTTGAGTCCCATATTATATCGGTGTTATGCGTTGGCTGGCATACCCGATGATGGTGATAGAGCAGGCAGTACTAGGTTTTATACCGGTCCATTTGATTGGATTTATTTTGGCAAATACTTTTCACTGATGCATGCATAGTCGTTTTATTCGGTACTGCATTAGAGGCATACTAGTGGTAGTTTTTCTTATCAGCAGACTTATTCAGTTTTACCACTTTACCTCCTTTCTAGCCTCTGGTAGACTTGGTGGGTACGTCGGAGTTTGAGTATTTACCCACTGAGGGCTACTGATTTACTAGTAGTTCTCACACCCATTGGGGGTTTTTCCCCCCATCTCTTTTCTTTTCTCCCCTTTGTTTTGCAGATTCTTCTGCGGGAGTTGTTGATCCTTAAGTCGCTGTTCGAGGCGAGGGAGTCACGAGCTAGATCCCTACCTGTCGGTGGAGTGTAGCTATACACCCCTCTGGTTGGAGATTTTTAGTACAGTCAGCTAGATTTTGTGTATTTTTACTCTTTCAGAGGTTTACTGTATTTGTGAGAGACTGATATATTATGGTTTTAGTTTATCTCCCTTTTTGAGTTCAGGAATGCTGTATTGAGGATGTTGTATAATGATTATCTATATTTGGGAGATGGATATTGTACTTTATTTCCTGATATATAGTGATTGGATTTTATTTCTACAGCACTTTATTCCCGCTCTGATAGATATATAGCTGTAGTACTATCTTTTGCAGGTTAGACGCTGCGCGTATGCGGGGTTTTCCGTATGGGTGGCGAATCTGTTGGCGAGCTTGGGTCGCAGTTTCGACCCCGGGGCGTGACACAGTCCGTGTGGGACGCCCTACATAATTCCCGTCCCGATGTGGATGTGTGGTAGTAGGTGGACACAAGTTTGACTGGGCCATTTTTGGGCAGTCATTACAATTGGGTCGATTGAGCACCTCGTGTTCGAGTGGTTGCATATCATCTGTTTCACCCATTGAACATCGTAGATAGAGGTATGATAACTGTAGATTTCTTTCCGGCTTATCCTTTCATTATTACAGTATTTCTGTTATTTTATGCCTCTATTAGACTTAGTGAGCAGACCGTTGGGCTTGGAGACCGTACCCACTGAGAACTACTGATTGACGTAGTTCTCACACCCTCTATTGGTGACAATTTTTACAGAGGCTTTTCCTTCCATTCCTGCTCCAGCTGGCTTGACGGATCAAGGACAGGGAGTCGCGAGATAGATCCCTACTAGTGTCGTTCATTTTGGTGAGATAGATGTACCAACCCGGATTGTGAGTTTTTACTGTACACTGATGTATTATTATTGTTTTAGTTTACCTCCCTTTTTGGATTCATAGATGTTGTATAAGAGGATTTATCTGTACTGTGATTCTGTGGATTAGACTTTGTATTATTCTTTTTGAGAGATGGATTATGTACCTTATTTCAGTTGTACAGTGGAAGGATTATTTACTTTAGCAGCCTTTATTTTCAGCTCTGATATCTGTATAGTTGCTAGTTTCTATCTCTTGCAGATTAGATGCTTCGCCTAAGTGGGGTTTCCCGTATGGGTGGCGGATCTATTGGCGAGCCCGAGTCGCAGTTTCGACCCCGAGGCATGACAAGGAGAGTAGTTGTGAAGACCGGGATCTTTGTGTTTGGATTTGTTGGTGGATCGGTGGCTAGACGGCACCTTTTCGGTATGTCGGGTTGTTGGTGTTACGATATATTTAGTATTATCTTTATTGTTTCTATACTATATATTACTTACCATCTATAGCGTAGGATTATATAGCATGTAATCCTAGTTATATTATTACTATGGTTGTTATACTATATATTACTTACCATCTATAGCGTAGGATTATATAGCATGTAATCCTAGTTATATTATTACTATGGTTGTCATTGTTACCATAGAAATACCTTCTCATGTTGTGACGCCCCACTTCCCAGGGGGTCACCCATCCTAGAACTACTCTAGCTCTAGCACGCTTAACTCTCATGTTCCTCTTGGATCTTGCTACCATCCAAAATGCTATAGCCGGGTTAGAGATTTAGTCCTATTATATCATTTATATAGAGGACTAATCCAAATTCCGGGGGTGTCACATTCTTCCCCCCTTTAAGCCCTGACGTCCACGTCAGGCTCAAGCACACTCACAAGCACCAGGCGATGTGAGACTCGTCTCGCTAGCCTTAGCCGACCTTGTGAGGAGCTGCACTCCACTCACAACGGTCATTAGCCGGGGAGCCTCGCTCTACCTGCTATATAACCCTGGCTCAGCCGAGACTCATCTCACATTTCCGACTGGTGAATGGCTCTGATACCAACTGTGACGCCCCACTTCCCAGGGGGTCACCCATCCTAGAACTACTCTAGCTCTAGCACGCTTAACTCTCATGTTCCTCTTGGATCTTGCTACCATCCAAAATGCTATAGCCGGGTTAGAGATTTAGTCCTATTATATCATTTATATAGAGGACTAATCCAAATTCCGGGGGTGTCACACATGTACTATATAATTGATGTTAATACAAACCATAGTACATGCTCTTTTGCCCATCTATCATGGTATCAGAGCGGGAACCCTAATATTGGGAATATCGATCCTTAGCCACCATCTACCACGAGTCTCACCTTCTTCCATAGTTTTTTTTTCTTTGGATTTCTCTCTCCGTCACAACTGCTGCTACAGTGCCGCTGCTACAGTACCGGCGCTACAGTAATTTCGGCCTCTCTTCATTATTCTGGTGTCGTTCAGATGCGTACTTGCTCCCTGGTGTAGTTTGGTTCTTCTCTGGTGCAATCAAGGTCAACTTTGATTCATTCGGCTTTTCCCATCGGGTTCTAATCTGACTTACTTGTCTTTATTCTGGATTTGTGACTACTTGATATTATTTTCTACTCGTCGGATTTGCCTCGGTTACTCTCTCGTGGTGATATTTTCTTTTTGTGGTAACATGTCTTCTTTCTCAAATTTACCAGTGGTTAATATCAAAACTCTCATACCACTTGAACTATCAGATTCCACATATCTTGTGTGGAAATAAATATTTCTTAATGTTTTGGAGAGTTTTGGTGTTACTCCACATGTGGACGGAACTGGTATTATACCGCCTCAGACTATTGACACTTCTGAAAAGAAAACAATTATGAACCCGGAATATCTAAATTGGAAAAAAGAAGACACCACTATACTCTCGTGGATTAATGCCACCCTTTCGCTTAGCATATTACAGATGGTTGCTTCTAGCTCTCCTAAAACTGCGTATGATGCTTGGAAAATTATCGAAACATATTTTCTTGATAAAACTGCTTCCACCGCTTTCTCTCTAAAGTCTGAATTACGAAGCATCAAGAAAGGTTCAATGAATATGACCGATTATATGCAAAAGATTAAATCTATTGGCGATGCCCTGCAAGCGATTGGTGAAACTGAGTCAGACCATAACTTGGTCATGACTGTTCTTCTCGGGTTACCAGAAGAATATAGAGGTTTCGTCAGTGCCCTTAATACACACCGAAACAAGCCTACTTTTGATCAACTTCGTCCACTTCTGATGCAAGAAGAAACAGAAGTACAACGTCGTACTAGTTCAACAACATCACCTGCCATTCCCACTATCGACAGCGAAGCTCTCTATGCAAATCGTGGACGCGGAAATCGTGGAGGTCGTGGAGGCAGATATCGCGGTGGTCGAGGACATCGCGGTAGACACAACTCATATCATGGTCGTGGATCTCCTGGAATCTATCCACATTCTTCACCCAATAATCTTCCACAACCTTATACTCCAAATCAACAATCTTATTTTTCGAAGTCTGGCACACAGTGTCAGATCTGTGGAAAGTACAACCATTCTGCTCTTCAATGCAGATAACGCTTCAATCACTCATTCGTGGCCGATGATGTCCCTCAAACTTTTGCTGCTATGAATCTCTATGAACCTGCTGAGGAAGTATGGTATCCAGACACTGGAGCTTCCAATCACATGACCGCGAATTCTGGTATTCTTTCCTCTTCCAAACCTTATACTGGGCATGAGAAAATTCTAGTTGGTAATGGAAATTTACTTGATATTACTCAGACAGGTGAAACTCAATTGAATACATCTTCTAAATCCTTTGCTCTTAAAAATATTCTTGTTGTTCCTTCCATCAAGAGAAATTTACTTTCGGTGCGTCAATTCTGTCGTGACAATAATTCCGTTCTTGAATTTGACTCTTCTGGTTTTTCTGTGAAGGACAAGGTAACAAGGACGGAGCTTCTGCACTGCCCTAGCTCGGGAACATCACTCTATCCAATTCCTTCTAAAGTTGCAAGTGTAGGGAATAAGCAACAGATTGGTCTTGTTGCATCTAGATTTAGTAGCGATGTTTGGCATAGACGATTAGGTCATCCCAGTCTTCCTGTTCTTTCGGCATTTATTAAAAATAATAACATTGTTTCTGATGGTAATTCTGTTTTGACATTATCTGTTTGTAATGCTTGTAACATGGGAAAACATGTTAAACTCTCATTTTCTGATTCGGAATCTAAATCTGCTTTTCCCTTTCATATTGTGCATTCTGATGTGTGGCAATCACCTGTTCCATCTGTTTCTGGTTATAAATATTATGTTATATTTATTGATGATTATTCTCGGTTTTCTTGGCTTTACCTTTTGAAATTTAAACACGAAGTTTTTGACAAATTTCTCGAATTTAAAGCAATGGTGGAAAACAGATTTCATAGCTCAATCAAGATTTTCCAATCTGATAATGGTACGGAGTTTGTAAATGATAAGTTTTCCAACCTTTGTTCACAAAATGGAATTTTTCACCGTTTTTCTTGTCCTTATACTCCTCAACAAAACGGCCTCACCGAAAGGAAGCATAGACATTTAACTAACATTGTTAGAAGTTTACTATTTCAAGCTTGTATGCCTCCTCGTTTTTGGGCCGATGCCATTCAAACTGCTGTATTTCTTGTGAATCGAATTCCCTCTCTTACTGTTTTAAAAAGACAATCACCATATGAAATTCTGCATGGTTGCTCTTCCCCTGACTTGCAACTTGTCAAAGTTTTTGGATGTTTGTGTTACCCTGATGTGCAGGATATTGCAGCTCACAAGCTCTCTCCTCGGTCACTTCCTTGCATCTTCTTAGGACTCTCTGATAAACATAAAGGTTTTCGATGTCTCCATCCCAGCGCTGGCAAGGTTTTTATTTCTCGACATGTTACCTTTGTGGAAACTGTTTTTCCGTTTTCTTGTCTTTCTAAATTCTCTTCTTCTCCTTCCTCTACTTTTTCCAACCTTAATATGTTTCAAAAATTTGTTTCAAATCCTCCTTTCCTGGGTGAGAATCCTTCTACCATTGATGCAATCTCTGGCTTCTCCTTCACACGCCCCTCTGCTGAGAGTGGTTCCGGTACACGTCTACCTGTTTCACCGTCTGAGAATTTATCAACGTTTCCTTCTACCTTGAATTCTGATGACTCACAAGTTAGGAATGGCAACGATGCCACTGCCGTTGGTCCATCAGAACTCCGTGTCTATACCAGACGACACATTACACGATCTGCTGCTACTACACCTACTATTGTTGAACCACCACCGTCCACCTCCGATCGTCCGCCCTCCCCTCAGCCTACTATAGTGCCGTCTGAGCCTTCTTCACCTCCCCGCATACATCCTATGCGCACTCGATCTATGACTAAGGGTTTAACTGAGTCTACCTCCTTACTGGCCTCTACGGGTTCTGCTCTACCTACTGAGCCTAACTCATTTCATGAGGCCTTTCAGGATGCAGGTTGGCGCGCTGCCATGGCTGAGGAGTTTGATGCCCTCTTGACAAATGCTACTTGGGATCTTGTACCTCCTTCGCCTGTTAATCTTATTGGTTGTAAATGGGTATACAAAGTAAAGCAGAAGGCGGATGGGTCTCTTGAGCGTCTCAAAGCTCGGCTTGTGGCTCAAGGTTATAAACAGCAACAAGGCATTGATTTTGATGAGACCTTTTCTCCCGTTGTCAAGTCGACCACTATTCGCACTGTTCTTTCGGTGGCCCTCTCCTCAGGGTGGTCTCTTCGACAACTTGATGTGAAGAATGCTTTTCTTCATGGCACACTCTCTGAAGAAGTTTATATGAGACAACCGCCTGGTTTTGTGCATCCCTCTTTTCCGCATCATATTTGTCGTCTACGCAAAGCCATCTATGGTCTTAAGCAAGCACCTCGGGCTTGGTTTCAACGATTTACGTCCTTTCTATCTGAAATTGGTTTTGTTGGGAGCACTGCTGATCCTTCAATGTTCATTTGTCACTCCTCTTCTGGCACTCTTATTCTTCTATTATATGTTGATGATATTATTGTCACTGGCAGTTCCTCTTCTCTTCTAAGGGCTCTTATTACCACCTTACAGCAGGAATTTGCAATGAAGGATCTCGGGCCGCTACATTATTTCTTGGGCATTGAGGTAAATAGGTCATCTTCTGGTTTTCATCTGACTCAGCACAAATATGCGCATCAGCTGCTTCAGCGCCATGGTTTTCTTGATAGTAAGCCCGTCGCTAGTCCTCTCTCTCCAACCTCTCGTCTATCTTCTCATGAAGGGCAACTTCTTGAGGATCCCTATAACTATCGTCAGCTTGTTGGTGCTCTCCAGTATCTTACTTTCACCCGACCGGATATATCATATGCTGTCAACTCTGTTGCCCAGTATCTACATGCTCCTCGTGAACCACACATGCAAGCGGTTAAGCGCATTCTACGATATATTCGGGGAACGCTGACTTATGGACTGCCTATATCTCGCTGTGTCAATCCCTCTCTTGTCACATTTGCAGATGCTGATTGGGCCGGTTGTCCAGATACACGCCGGTCTACTTCTGGATATTGTATATTTTTAGGGCCCAATCTTATCTCCTGGTCCGCCAAAAAGCAGCCCACCATTTCTCGCTCTAGTTTTGAAGCAGAATACCGTGCTGTCGCCTACGCGCTTGCGGAGACGATATGGATCCGTCGTCTACTTCGTGATCTTCGTGTTTTCCTCTGGCGACCTATTAGCATCTACTGTGATAATCTAAGCACTACTTATCTAGCGGCAAATCCTGTTCTTCATGCTCGCACAAAGCATATTGAACTTGATCATCAATTCTTGCGCGAAAAAGTTCAGACTGGTGATTTAGAGTTGGTTCATATCTCTTCTGATAAACAACTTGCTGATATTTTCACCAAGCCCTTGCCACCCTCTCGGTTTTCGATATTACGGCTCAATCTTCGCATCCGTCCACCTGATGCTTAGCTTGCGGGGGGATGTTACGATATATTTAGTATTATCTTTATTGTTTCTATACTATATATTACTTACCATCTATAGCGTAGGATTATATAGCATGTAATCCTAGTTATATTATTACTATGGTTGTTATACTATATATTACTTACCATCTATAGCGTAGGATTATATAGCATGTAATCCTAGTTATATTATTACTATGGTTGTCATTGTTACCATAGAAATACCTTCTCATGTACTATATAATTGATGTTAATACAAACCATAGTACATGCTCTTTTGCCCATCTATCAGTTGGTGCGCGTTACGGATGCCAAAAATGGATCCAGCGCGAAAAACTGTGTGAGATACACTATTTCTGTGATTTTCCTGTTGAGGGTCCGGACCCTGAAATCTCAAGGTCCGGACCGGCGTAGTGGACCGAGCTCACGGCAGGGCGGAGTAGGCGGGCGCACGGGCGCGCGCCAATGCTGTGCGCCGCGTGGAGCGCACCCGCACTGGACCGGGCTCGAGGCTGGGTCGGGCGCGGCCGGTGCACCGCGCGTGCACCGGAGGCCCCTGCGCGCGCCAACGCCGCAGGCGACTTGGGTCTGGCTGCGCTGGCCGCAGCGCGTGGTGACATCTGTCCCACGCGCTAGCGGGCCGGGCCGGCCTGATGGCGGATCCGGATTCGAACGGCCGGAATTTGTGGGTGTTGTGTGTGGTTTGATGTTCCTCAAGGCAAGTTTTGGAGTAGTTTAAGTCTTTTTAAGGGGGGCTAATGGCCGGGGAGCACACTTTTGGATATTCTCTTCTTCTTTTGCTGCTGAGGAGTGAAAGTGGAGGCTTATACACCTTTCTTCTTCACCTCTAAACCTCCATTGTTGGAGCTTGGATTTTACAAGTTGCTTAAACCACGTCGTCGCGTTTTCTTCCAAGGGACCTCCAGAACTGTAGAAGTGGAATTTCGTGGTCATTTTTGTGGGGTTTTCTTCAGAACTTCAAGATCTTCAACTCTTCCATTGAAGAGAAGACCTGGTTGGAGCTCTAAGTCAGGTAAATTTAGTGATCTTTGAAGTACTTGTTTTCAGTTTGTTGATTCTGAGCAGTGGTCAGTGTTTTTGCTCCCCTGGGCAGTACAAGTGGAATTTGAGTTGATTTTTAATGGGAAATTTGCAGGACTTAAAGATCTTCAACTTTCGTATTTACTGGAATCTCCAATTTGGGCTTTAAATTAGGTAAATTAAGTCATCTTTGAGGTTTTGATGCACAGCCTGAAGTTTTGAGCAAGCTTTGAGCAGTACTCAGTGTTTTTACTCCCCAGGCAGTAGGATTAGAATTTTGAGGTGATTCTTGTGGGAGAATTTTCAGGACTTAATGACCTACAACTTTCGTGTTGAAGAGGAAGGCTGATTTTTGTTTTCAATCAGGTAAATTTTACCATCTTAGAGACTCTTTCTTCATAGTACAATTTTGGACAGCTTGTGGTAATTTTATGATTTCTCCTTGCTCCCTTGATGAAATGATGAATTTCAAGTTGGATAATTTTTTAGACTTCAAGAGGAACAATTTGACACCTTAATCACGAAATTTGGATAAGAAATGGTACACCATCTTTAATCTTCGTCTCAGTTCAATTGTTGCTGAAAATCTGCATGTAAGTTGGAATGGCTTATGTAGTTAATTGAGGGTTGGCTATAATTTCCTAGTTAAGAATGGTTTTGGGGGTTAACTCAAATGGATAATTGTAATCTCAGAAATCTCAGAAGCATGATGAACAATTTCTCTCTTGGTTTCAACCTATAATTATGTTTAAATTGGGATGTATAACAAGTTGAATTTCAGCTTAAGAGTTATGTTAGAATTTTGGGACAGCATTGATGCATTTGTAAGTTGAGCTTATTTGAAAGAGTTAAGTTTGGCTTTTTGTGAACCTCTTGGCATTTCTAGGTTATTTGGGAACCTGAGAAGCAATGTTGGGCTGTGGCATGAGAGTTTATGCAAGTATACATAACAGATTTGGTGTTCATTTATACTTGTTAGAGTTTCGAAAATTTCTATGCAACCGGTAATATGTATGTTATAATTTGTAATCCGACGGGGATTTTGAAGACTTCTCAGGTTTGCTGGATTGATATCGACCAAAGTAGTGTGATCGCCGAAAACTAGATTAATCGAACTTCAAATCAGCGAGCAAACAGGTGGGTTGTTGAGCACATCGAAATTGCGGCCTACAAGTCGACTCAACCAAAAGTGCAACCTTGTGTGATGCTTACTATCTATATTGGTTTAATCATGCTCATATTCAAGTTTCATGTTGAGAACTATATTGATCATGTGTGAGAACTATTCCTTGATATCTGGACATATAGAAAGGCCATATTTCCTTTATTCATGCTATACTATTCATGTTGGAATCAAACTTAGGAGAAAATCTTTTCATTTTCTCTTATACTATTATTGCTCGGGTTAGAGAGCAGGGATGGGGATAGTATAGCTATGTGTTGAGTCGGGTGGGATAGCACCAGAATATCGACTCGGGATTTGTTTCGGCAACCGCGGATTGTGGGCGGTTGGGCCGATTAGTATTATGCATCAGTTGGGCCGGGTTTTGCATTGTGGATAGAGCGAGTCTCCACTTTGAGCATAGTGTCGACTTTTGCCTGCTGGGCAGTGATACTTGACTGGGTTACTTGATACCGCGCTGTTTTCCTCGATGGGGTCGCTCCCCTCGAGTTGCCGCTTAGTATGCGATGGTGAGCCTGTTGAGGCTGTTTCGCGCGATCGTTATTGTGGTGACCCTAGTTCCCATGCTACCTTTTCCTGTGAATCCACTGTTGGAACACCTAGTGTTGGTGTATCTGGCCCATGGAGCATCAAAGGGATGCCACAGATGGACTCTGTGAGTTATCTTTAGCTGTTTTGGCCTTCGGCTGCATTTGCCGAAATTTTTAAAAGGTTTTTGGCCAAACAGAGGTTGGAATTCGATTCAGCACGGAAAAACGCTTGAAAACGGCTATTTGCTTGTTTGATTCTGAGTCCGGATGCCCAAAAACGGACCCCCGGAAGTTTTTAGTGGCTTTTGGTGCATGGGAGGGGCCGTGGACCGTCGGGGTGACATGTGGCGGCCCATTATTGGCCGGTCCGCGACGCTCGGTCCACAGAGCACCGCGGCTGGGTGCACGGACCCGGCGCAGGGACACGTGGCGCCGCCTGATTGGCGGGCTCTTGAGGCGCGGTCTACGGATTTGGCGCGGCGGTGCATGGACCAGGCGGGGGGACGCGTGGCAGCGCCCGGTTGGTCGGTGCACGCGGCGCGGTCCACGGAACCCGAACTAGGGTGCGTGGACCGGGTGCAGGGGACACGTGTCAACGTGCCATTGGTCGGCTCACCGAGTGCGGCGCACGGGGGCGCGGGACCCCGCCTCGGGGCGGGTGCGCGGCAGGCGCCGCCTGCCCGCACGTGTGACCGCGACAGTGGCAGGGACGCGTGTCGCCCTGCCACTGGCGGGCGCCACCTACCCGGTTTGACCGGGGAGGTGCCACGCGTCGGCGGCCCATGCGCCCCGCACAGCTGTTCGCTGTGCGGGACGCGTGTCGGGCGCCGGGGCGTGCGACGTGGCCGCAGCGGTGCGGCTCGGGCCGCTGTCGCCTGTTGGTCGGGCTACGTGGCGGCCCCGGGCCGTTTCGGGCGCGCACAGTGTTGGGCCGGCTCAACACTGTAGCCGCCCGAAAGTTGCCCTGCGCCCGAATTCCAGGACACAGCCGGTATTTTCAGAATTGTTTCTTTGGGCTATAAATAGCCCGAAAGCTGTTCTCTTGGGTTTTTTTCAGTGTTCTGCCCATCTTCTCTCTTGGGCTTCTTCAGAGGACTTTCTCCCCACACATTTTCGCATCCATCTGCAGAGTTTGAAGATTTTTTAGGGCACGGATTTCGAGATCCTCATTTTCTGGGCGCGTCGCGACGCTCTTTCTTCGGTGTTTCTTCCGTCGCTCTTCGGTGCACGAGCTCTCCCGGCCTACTCCGACCATATTTTCGAGCGATTCCTTCGCCGTTGGATCCGCGACTGGTAAGGCTACGATTTTGGGTTTCTTGCACATTTTCAGATTTCGCGTTTTTCGAGGTGTTTTCTCGTGCTCATTGGGACCCTTCTTGCTGTGAGTTTTTGGTGAGGGCAGCAGCTTCTTTTGGGGAGATCTTCGCGCACAAATCTCGGATCAGGACGTGCTTATAGACTTTTTTCATCTACTCGACGCAAGGATCATCGTGGTATTTTTTTTGGATTTTCCTGAGATCTTCCCGGAGGTATACATCTTCCTCTTTATCTATGCAAGATTTTACAGTTATGTGGTTGTATGTTTTCGCGCGCCCGTGTCGTGGAATTTATATCTTGGCCTACGGAACTCCGATTTGGGCGTGCAGGTACTTGTTTCGAAGCTATCGACGCGAAGAACGCCGGGATATTTTTATTGGAATTTATTGAGCACTTTCAGCAGGTGAAATTTTGGCTTCTGTGCAGCTGAAATTCAGCATGTGATTTTTGGACAGATTTTTGGGGGATTGTGTATAATTGTAGCCTATGTTGAACCCAGGTGGGATTTGGACTGTACTGGACTTACTGGACAGTGAGTTGCTGTGTTTTTGGTATTATCAGCTGTAGGCTTGGACTGATCAGCGCATCAGGTGGGTGACCTCTTTTTCAAGATCAGCGGACTGTGTACTAATTCTAGCTTTAGGGACTTGCATATTTTAATGTTTGATGTACAGCATGCTAGAATGTGTGAATTGATGTTCCTGTTGTAGTTAGGTGATCCTGTGATTATTTTCTCACCTAAGCTGTTGGTTATTATTATCTTGCTCCCTACAAGCTGTTGTTTATTATTTATTTTGGAACTTGACCTAGCACCACTGCCATATGATGCATGTTCAGCCAGACTGTCGAAAACCTCAACTTGGGCTAGGTTTTTATTGCTCTAGACATTCCCACATCACTATTCTCTTTATCACTCTGGACTTAGCGTTTTCCTCGCCCAAGTAGTGGGCCGAGAGGTCGGATCATTGTGGGATGCTTTTACACTCGTGTCTGGGGACCGAGTGGAGTTGTTAGCAGTCTGTAGACCAGGTTTCTTTGGGAGAGTGACTTTGGTTGTAGATTTGGGATCTTGAGAGCTATTGTGAGTGACAGTGAGTCTCGGCTGTGCAGTCTTCCAGCCTGTGAGTGAGACAGTGTTCCTTTGGTGACAGTCGATCTTGTTGATCGAGGATTTGGATTATAGCCTGCATGAGCCACATTTGAGCTCGACAGAGATACGCGGATACTTTCCTCGGTGGGGTCGCTCCCCTCGAGAGCCACTCCGGAGTTGGGCCTGTTCTTCTATCGCGACTTGTCGACGCAGTGTTCCCTCTGGCTGGGCCAGTTAATGGCAGTCACGGACACAGTCCCTCTGGCTGGGCCAGTTAGTGGCAGTCACGGACGCCCTACGTAAGTCCGGTCCCCCGGGACGTGACGGCAGTAGGTAGGCGCAGGTTTGACTGGACCCTTTGCGGCAGTCAGTTTAGATTGGGTGATTTGAGTCGAGAGCTAGTTGTAGCATCATGTTCTTTCTGTTCCACTTTTGAGCATCTAGATAGAGGCATAGTAGCTGTAGAGTTTACTTTACCAGCTTTTTCCTTTCCGCACTGCATTGTTACTTTTGCCTCTAGTAGACTTAGTGGGCAGACCGTCGGGCTTGTTGGCGGCACCCACTGAGAACTACTTGGGACGTAGTTCTCACACCCGTCGTGGTGTCTTTTCCCCAGGGACATCTTCTTCTGCTCCTGTTCCTGCCGCACCTGTTGCTGACCCGACTGATCGAGGTAAGGGAGTCGCGAGATAGATCCCTACCAGTTGTCGCCTGAGAGTAGATGTACCTCCCTACATTGTGAGAGTTCATGTTGAGTGACCTTGTAGTGAGGTTGGAGTTGTACTCTTCTTATTTTGAGAGATATTTGTACTTGGTGAGGTTTCTGGTTGTATATTTTGTTAGAGTTGTATTTATTTTTATCCAGCTTTTACTTTTCAGCTCTGATATTTGTTTAGTGTAGATTTCTTTTGCAGGTTAGTCGCTACGTTGACCCGGGGCGTGACAGATTAGAGTGTCGCAGTTTCGACCCGGGGCGTGACAGTTTTTATAGTCCGTTGGGACTTCCTACATAAATCCCGTCCCAGTGTGGATGTGTGGTAGTAGGCGAGACCGGGTTGGTGTACCGGTAGGGAGCTATTGTGATATTGAGAGCAGACAGTGCCAGGTTGTTGTACCGGACAGTTGATTGGGTTTTATCTCGGCAGTTTTCCTTTCAGTGATGCATACATACACTTACTTGATATCATTCAGTTGGCATTGGGCATAGTAGAGTAGTTTTCTTTCCAGCTATTGCTGTTATTCTTCTTACCATCTCCTACTTCGCCCTTTCAGTAGACTCGGTGGGTAGGTCGGAGGTTCAATGATTTACACACTGAGAACTGCTTGTTAGTAGTTCTCACACCCGTTGTTGCTCCACAGTGATCTCTTCAGGAGCAGCGGTACAGGCAGAGCGCGGCAAGGGAGTCGCGGACTAGATAGAGCTCCACCCCGATGGTTATGTTAGAGGTTGCCCTATAGTTTATTTATTTCTTTCAGTCTTTTTATGTACCCAGACTACTGTATATATTTGGTCTGGCTGGAGCCAGCTTTATGTATTTATGTCAGTCCCAGAGTTGTATTTATTTGGAGTTGTTCATGATGTTGTAGTAGAGTTGTTATTTTGAGAGTTGTATGTTATGTTAAGAGTTGTATTATTAGAGTTGTAGTAGACATATTATGATGATATTTGGAGTTGTACTTGTTCTTGTTGGAGGCGGTATTGTGTGATTGTTTTGGAGTTGTTTGTGGAGTATTCTTTTGTTCATAGAGGCGTTGTTGTATTCTTGTTTTGAGAGAGTTTTGATGGAGAGTTATTGTTTGATGTTGGGTTGTACTTGGGTGTTGGACTTGTTCATCTTGGGAGTTGATGTAGTATCTTTGTTGTTGTAGTTGTTTTTATTTATATACAGTTAGTCTGTGATTTATTTCCTACTCTACATCACTTTTTGTGGTTTTACTCACTCCTGTATACTGTTTCGGGTCGTGTGAGTTGTTGTATCGCATCGTATACGTGGGAAATACTGCGTGTACGGCGGATCTGTTGCCGAACTCGGGTTCTGCTTTACACTCGGGTCGTGACAGATTAAGTTGGTATCAGAGCTTAGGGAATAGGTTGTTTGGGACTTAAGAAAATCCTAGGCTATTGGCTGACCCTAGGATGATGGCACGTGAGAGTCGTGATTTTGCAAAAGTCCGTGATTTGGTTTATTAACTCTCTGGTGGAGTAGAGAGAGGAATTTGACATACCCTTCTTCTACTGGGCAATTATGTTGGCTGCAGACGACATAAGGCTACAGAAGTGGGGCGATGCCTTTGACTTTCGCTAGATTGGGTCGAGCGCAAGGTTCGAAGTGCCGTGGCACGGGGGCGTGCCGCTCGCCGCCTGGCACGGTACGGTACCGGCACACTTGCGTGCCGACACGTGGCACGCTTGCTTGCCGATTGATACGCATGACCTCCCTGTGGCACGCTCTGGCACGTTTTTTTTTTTTTTTTTTTTGTTCCCAATAAACTCTTATAATATTGTTTTGAAATGTTTAGTCAAAAAATTATGAATATTGGCTATATATAGCTTACTATACTCACCAATTAACATATTGATATTTTTTTTATATATAAAGTACAATGGAGTTATTTTTCAAAATAACCTTCTAAAATTTTATAATTTGCGAAATAATCTTATCAAAATTTTATTTATAAAACTAACCCTATTTTTGTCATATCAGCTTGCTATATCAGCGCCACATACAGAAGGCTCACCGCCTTCTAAAGACGGTGGACCGCCTTTAGCTATAATTTTCATGATTAAGTTAATTTCAAACAAAATTATAGAGAGATACGTAAATAAAATGGAAATATGGGTACGAGTCAGATTTTTAAGAGATTTAGGTTGTTATTGTAGAAAGATAAGATAAAATGAGAATGTGGGTACCGATTAGATTTTTTAAATATTTAGATTGTTATTATTTATTAACTAATATAAGAAGGAAAAGAGATAAAAAATATTTTTAATCATAAAACCTAAATCTTTAAAAGATTTAGATTGCTATTAGTTAGTAAATAATAACAACTTAAATCTTTTAAAAATCTGATTTATAACCACATTCTCATTTTATCTTTTATCTCTTTACTTTTTATATTAGTTAGTAAATAATAATAATCTAAATCTCTTAAAGATACTCACATTTATTAACAACCTAAATTAGTTAGTGAACAAAATAACCTAAATCTCTTAAAGATTAAAACAAAAAATATGTACCGTACAATATGTGATTTTTTTAAAAAATAATAATAAAAAATACTCTACGCATGTGATTAAAAAAAAAAAAAAAGAAAAAAAAAAAATGCCGTGCCGCTCGGCACGGCACGGCGATACCCTATGGGTATCGCCATGTCTCGAGCGATACCCAAGGGTATCGCTCATACCCAAGGGTATCGCTCGAGGCGGAGGGGGGGTGCGATACCCCCCCTGTACCGTGCCCCCATTTGAGGGGCACGGTACGTGCCGCCCGTGCCGCCGCGGCACGGGCGGCACTTTAAACCTTGGTCGAGCGGCGGTTTGATTTTGGTTTCGGTGATTAGCTGTGCTTTAACGAGATGACTTTTGAGATCTGTTTCTACGCGTTCCACTCCGGTACCCTGTGAGGGTTGGGCAGGAGAGATCTGTCGTGATGGACGTGTTGAGAGTTCAGATGATCCGTCGGGAAAAGAGGAACCGTAGACAGGAAGGAGCATGTGGCGCGGTTGTTAGCGCAGTGAGTGAGCAAGCACAGCGAGTTCTAGAGCCCTTGGTAGTATCTTTGAGCAGTGGCAGAGCATAGGGTTCAGTCTGATTTTGGCCTCAGTTGAGTTGGGGCAGATGATGGGCGACTGGCCCAGTTGTGTAGGCTGGATATTCTTTTGAATTGTGGCCGGGATAGGACAGTCAAGGAAAGCATTTCTGGAGTTATTTTGTAGGATGGCTGGATGAGTTTGAGGTTGTGATTGTGATAGCAGGACCTTGAACACAGGATGTTTTTAGACATACATGATTTTGGGTACGCTCACATTTTCTTCCGAATTTCGAAGGGTTGCTGGAACCTGTTCTTGTTTGATTAAGGTGAAAGCATTAACCCTTCGAGGTTTGGAAAAGTAAAACTGGTTTTAACATATTTTCCTAAGTAAAATTTACTAAAATGCGTTTCCTCCAATCAAGGTAATTTTCAGAAATAAGTGTCATCTTTATTTCCTCGACCAGAACGGGTTCGAGTGATCTGGGTTCCAAGGTGTTTTCACATCTGAGTATGAATGTTTTGGCAATCCGATAGAGTTTTGAGAAAAAGCGCCCAGCATAATCTGATGGAGGACAGACCAGTCGATCAAAACCTCCGAGGCTATAGTGATATTAGTTTCGGGATCATGAATCTCAGGGAGGACGGAGATTAGGAGAATTTCGACTATCGAGACGGCCACAGCAGCAGAGATAGCCACGCAGCAGGGACAACAACAGTACCAGAGACATTCTGACAGGTGTGTTATTTGCGGCAGACTTCATGCACCTCATCAGTGCGAGTAGTGTCAGGGCCGGTGCTACTGATGCGGCCAGTTGGGGCATTTTGCATCATCCTGTCCCAGAGTGGGGGGACCTTTGCACCGTCGTCCGCATCGACTCCTCCTGTGCCGTTGCAGATGGCGGGGCCTCCTCAGGGTAGATGAGTGTTGTAGGTCCTGCCTAGTGCAGATAGGACCCTGGATTTTACCCGTAGATTTATTGGTCCTACATCAGCTCCAGGATTTCGATGTGGTACTTGGTATGGATTGGTCATCTCGATATTATGCCACGATCGACTACAGAGAGAGGACAGGGACTCTTCGTGTGACACCCCCGGAATTTGGATTAGTCCTATATATAAATGATATAATAGGACTAAATCTCTAACCCGGCTATAGCATTTTGGATGGTAGCAAGATCCAAGAGGAACATGAGAGTTAAGCGTGCTAGAGCTAGAGTAGTTCTAGGATGGGTGACCCCCCTGGGAAGTGGGGCGTCACAGGTATCAGAGAGGTTCTTTCAATCACAACAGTTAGTGCCGACATCCGTGGGGATACCTCACTTGCCTACAGGTGAATGAAATGGGTAGGGCATAGGAAGGTAGAACGCGAGTGATCGAAGGGGGGGAAGAGTCTGAGTCCTTTCTCTCGCTAAGGGGTTGTTTTGTAAGTAAAGTCTAAAGTTGACTCTTGTTGTGTGTGTACAGATAGAGGCCAGACTCAGCGAGCAACTGACGACGGAAATGGACATCGCCGACGAAGCAAATCGCCTGCTCCGCAACCAGCTGCGCGACGTGGCTGGGCAACTACTGACCCTCGCGGAGCACCTGAGCATACTGATACGGGAACTCGAGGGCGTCGATCACTTCCGATGCGGCACCAGAGACGTCGCCCCTCGCGGGATGCCACAGATGGGCCCTCCCACCTTCCAGGAGGCGGTTAACCTGGCCGAGCATCCCGAGCTAGAGTGCGCCCGGCAGGAATACCCTTACCCCCGTCCGGCAGAGGACCCCTATCGGAAGGGCCGGGCGAACAAACGCCCGAGAACCGGGCAGAACCTTGGGCAGACGACGAAGGAAGGACTTAGGCCACCGAAGCCGTGCGTCATATGTGGCGACGCGCACCCCGTGACGAGTTGCCCATGGCGGGACGGACACTGTTTCCGATGTGGCAGGCCGGGCCACACGCGTTACGAGTGCCCTCTGAAGCCGGCTACCACTAGACCCCCGGCACCGCAATCGGAGAGACGAGAGAATGCCGCGGCCCCCGACCGGCATAGGGACCGACCGGAGGGCCCACGCGCGATGAACCCCAACAGCACGGGATCCCCACCCCGCCACGCCATACGTCGCTGGCCCAAGGGTTGCGGGCGGACCTCCCCGGCTGCCCTGGCGGACGACGCGACGTCCCAAATTGGGGAATGACAAGTACCTTTTTTATTTGTTTTACTTTTTCCTTTCCTCTTCCTAGATAGGAGTACCCCCTCGGGTCGGAGCAACCCGCCCCTGTCTGACCTTTGCGAACCTTGTGCCTTTTGTTTTACCTTTCGGTTTCCTTGACCGTTTCGACTCCCACACGCGTTTGGGGGGGGGGGGGGGGGGGGGGGCGAACACCCACGGAAGACTGTTCGGCTTTACCCACGATTTCTTTCCTTTTTCCTCCCTTACCTCCGAGGTCCTTCATAGCTGTCCTCTTCGGACCAAGCCGAAACAGGCCTCGGCTGGTAAGTTGTTTCTTCCATGCACCCTGCAACCCAGCGCCAGTTACGGGCCCCCAGTGACAGTACGCCCAAGTTTGACTGTGAGAAACGACAGGTGCGACTACAAGAACCGGGCTTTCCTGAGCATGAGTATATGGCGGGCAAGAGCATCTCCTTCCCGGCGGTCATCTCAGCGGCACGGGCCAGAAGGTTGGTAGAGGGTGGGTGTGTGGCCTACTTAGCATCGGTGGACCTAGTTACCCGACCCTCGACGACATCCTGATCTATTCACCCACCGACGAGGAGCACGAGGACCGTTTGCGAATGATTCTCCAGACTCTTAGAGAGCAGAAGTTGTTCGCTAAACTCAAGAAGTGTGAATTCTGGCTACGCGAAGTGGGTTTCCTAGGGCATGTGACCTCGGCGAAGGGAATCGCCGTGGACCCCAAGAAAGCGGAATCAGTGGTCGACTGGCAGCCGCCGACGACGGTGACAGAGGTCCGTAGTCCCTAGGCCTGGCCGGATGTTACAGACGCTTCGTCGAAGGTTTCACGAAGATTGCTCCCCCTTTAAACCGGTTGACCAGAAAAGGGGAAAAGTAATAGCCCGTGCTTCCAGGCGATTGAAGGATTACGAAAAGAACTACCCGATACGCGACTTAGAACTGGCCATAATGGACTTCGTTTTAAAATTGTGGAGGCGCTACCTCTTTGGAGTCCACTGTAACGTCTTCTCGGATCACCAAAGTTTTAAGTACATTTTTACCCAAAAGGAATTAAACCTGCGGCGGAGGTGGTAGCTAGAGTTACTGAAGGATTACGACTTGACGATTCAATACCACTCCGGGAAGGACAACAGACCGACTCACACCTGCAGCGCGTATGAGACAAGATCTCCCTGGACCAAGAGGGCGATTTTATAGTGGATGGCGACGGCACCCTACGGTTCTACCAGGCACGACTAGGAGTTTCCGAATAAAGGGTTTTTTTTTTTAGACCGGGGGTGACGCCTTGGGGCGCACCCGTGCTTTCGTGCAAAAGAAGAACAGAAGTCTACGTCTACGCATCGACTACAGGAAGATAAGCAAGGTTACAGTGAAGAACGACCCAGGACTGACGACCTATTTAATCAACTGCAAGAACTTCAGGGACCAGGAGCTGGTCGCTAAGTTTAAGAGATGCGAGTTCTGACTTCGCGAAATGGACTCTCGGGGCACATCGTGTCAGCGACGGGAATCACAGAGAATATGAGCGGATGTTTTGAGCAAGAAGGGTCAAATCGGGGAGGAAATCGATGAGCGCGAGTACTCAGCAGGACCGGTACCGTCGCGCGACCTATTGTCCTTAATGATCAAGCCAACCCTGTTAGAGAAATCTTGGAGGGTCAGAATAACAGGCGTACGGATACAGCTTATTCGAAACAAGACCCCCGGACCACGCAAGCGACTTTTCGGCGAGTGCGAACAACGCAATACGTTTTCGAGGGCGGACTTGCGTGCCCGAACTGCTAGTATTGAAGAAGGAGTTACCGTCAGAGGCGCACGGCGCTCCCTCTGCAGCGCATCCAGGTGACATGAAGATGTACGAGGACCTCAAGCAGAAATTTTGGTGGACTAGAGACACTCGGCTGGTGTCGAACCTTTGGCAAGTCTGCAACGAGCTCTAGAGACTAAACCACACTTCAGCACGGCGTTTCACCCCCAGACCGGCGGACAGCCCGAGCGAATAAGACGGATTCTCGAAGAGGTGCTCTGAACCTGCTTACTTGATTTTGGGTGACGGATGGTCACTGCCTTTGAGCCTAGAGAGGACCCGAGCTTCGACGGAACACCGGTGCGGACCTTAGCACGAGAGGACAAAAAGGATTGCGCAACCGGGCGATCCCCTATGGGAAGGTGCTGTGGAACAACCAAGAAGAACGCGAAGCGACTTAGGAACGGGAGTCAAAGATGGAGGAGTGCTACTCAGTTTTATGCGTTGCGGACCAGGATTAAGTTTCGAGGACGAAACTTTTTTTTAGTGGTGAGTGATGTAGAGTCCTGGCGTTCCCTTGCCCTTGTGTACCTCCCTTTTATTTTGACGGGACTGATAGGTAAACTTTCCACCGTTTTCTGCAATGGACTGACCGGGGCCGCCAGTATTTTTCTGCGATTGAGCTCGAAGAACGGAGGGCGGCAAAACGAACGGATTCGGATTCCGATTTACTGATCTCCCGAAATGGGGGTCAAAGCGTTTGCCTTTGAGTGGCGCATCGGAATCCGTGTTAAGTGGCCGGCACGTCCTTCGAGGCGATCGGACGGGGAACCTGCTGTGATCGGAATTCTCATCTGTTTATGGCACTGGGTTATTTTATTTATGTGGGGATACTTCGACCTTCCGGTTTTCCATCTTGGGTCCTAACCGAATGTTTTCAGTTGATTAAGGAGGGGTTGAAATTCGAGAAATTCTGGGCTGGTCGTCGGGACTTGCGGATAATTTTTGGTGCTAGAGCTCGCAAAACGGTGAACGGAGACGCGATCGGATTCGAATTCCGACTCCCGGATCTCCCAGAATAAATTTTTGAAGTTTGGGCCCCTTTCTGCGTGCTCCGGGATCCGTGCGAGCGATTGACACGCTTTTCGGGACAATCTTAGACGTCGTTTTTTTTATTTCGGTTAATTTAGGGTTTCTCTCTTGACGGCTAGGGTTTAAGGCGGCCCCGTTAAGAAAGGGAAGGGGAAAATAAAACCCCAATCCATATTTCCTCTCTTTTCAACCGAGGGCGTGAGGAACCGAGACGGAGACGAGGAGAAGGAAGGACGATCGCACGCCGTGCGGAACCCGGCGAACGAGACCGTGCAGCCCCGGAGGTGCAAACCCGGCGCACGAAACCGTGCGCCGGGCTGCACACCGTGCGCGGTGCACGCTCCAGGCGTGCACCCGGCGCACGCATCGGCAGCCAGAACCGCGGACCCGGCGCACGCTTGCGTGCGCCGGCCCGGCCTGCTCGGGCGCGGTGCATGCTACTGCGTGCACCCGGTGCGCACCGCAAGCCCCTGCGGCCGTGAGCCCGGTGCACGCTCGTGTCGTGCACCGGCCCGGCCCAGGATGCGCGGTGCACGCTTCCTGCGTGCACCCGGCGCGTGCCGCGCAACCGCCGACGCCATAAACCCGGTCCACGCCTAGACCGTGCACCAGCCTTCAGCCAAAGAGCCCAGAAGCTCCGTTTTTGGCCCGTTTCGCCCCGTTTTTGAGTGTTTTTGACCCCGACGATGTTATTAACAATACTTCTTACTGTAGTTCTTTTCGGGCTCAAGGTGGGAGCATTTTAACTGAAGTTTCCACACACTTTCTTCACGTTTCAGGTGGGTACACCCTTAGAATCCCTTTATGCGTAATGTCGTTATGATCAGGTTTATTATGTGGTGGGTTTCGTCATAGTGTTTAGCGTCGGTCTCCGACGGTCGTTCTCCTTTTGATAATTATATGTTGGCGGGCTACCTTCGAGTGCACGTATTATTGCCTTTACTTTGATTATACATGATAGCGGGTTACTTTCGATCGCATATGCTACGGTTTTACTTTTGAGTATACATGTTGCCGTTTTACTCTTGTTACATATATTATGATGCTGACATGATGGTGTTTATGGTTACTTGGCTCGAGGCTGCAACACACGCACCCGCGGTTTGGCCACCGCAAAGGGTGCGCTTTTCCGGAAAAGTGGTCTATGACCCGTGTATACCCACGAGGTGACGTCGTGGGGCCCCTTATTAGTTGTGGGGTTTGAGGCGCCGAGGTGCGAGCGGTGCGACCCGTCGGTTTAGTTGTCCGACGTGGTCGGGTTTCTGCAGGTACGGTATGGGCCGTCGGTTTAGTTGTCCGACGTGTCCGGGTATTACAGGATACAGGTGTACAGGTTGCCTTTCCTCCTTGAGAGGGTGGTTGCTCCGGTTGTCTTCACGGTTTGTTTTATTATATTCTCCTGCTGTACTATTTTTGCGTCACTGACTTCCCACTTCGTGACAGGGTTCAGACGGGGGGAGATGTAGGCGGTGGTGAGGACGGGACAGGAGCAGCTGGGTCGCTGGGGACCCTGGACTGTATTTCTTCTTTCATTCTTGCATTTCATTTACATTGTAGTTATGTGAGAGGTTCTCGATACCCTCGTGGGGTCGGCGTGGATGTCGGTACGAGTTGCATTTAATTATCCTCTTATGCGTTACTCTTCCTTTTATTTCTGTTGGCCATTTGAAATGAAAAAGGGCAAAAGCCAAAGAAAAGATTGCGAAAACCGTTTTTAAAATCTAAGTGTCGTGTGGGCACTGGTTTCAAAACTCTGTGGATTTATGGATTGCGAAATGGATTTCAAAACTTGGGTGTCGGGTAGGCACCGTTTTCAAAACCTTGTGGTTTTATGCTGATTTCGAAACTCGCTTTCAAAACGAAAGCGCCGGGTAGGCGCTCTTTTAAAACTGTGGATTTATCCTTTCCAAATTGATCGGCCATACGTTTTTAAGTAAGTTAGAATGCTGGTGGTATATGAACAATTGTTGTGATTGAATGGATGTGTATGTTTGGAATATGTACTGAACTCCACGCCGGGCATATACAGGGGAGGCTCTGTCCGTTTACAGAGTGATCCTGTATGTGTGGCGGGTCCACGCACGCGCCGGGGAAGAGGGGTTCTCCTTTATCAAAAAAAATTTATACGTCAAAACAAACCCCCGGGGCGTGACAGATTAAAATACCAACTGTGACGCCCCACTTCCCAGGGGGTCACCAATCCTAGAACTACTCTAGCTCTAGCACGCTTAACTCTCATGTTCCTCTTGGATCTTGCTACCATCCAAAATGCTATAGCCGGGTTAGAGATTTAGTCCTATTATATCATTTATATATAGGACTAATCCAAATTCCGAGGGTGTCACATTCTTCCCCCCTTTAAGCCCTGACGTCCACGTCAGGCTCAAGCACACTCACAAGCACCAGGCGATGTGAGACTCGTCTCGCTAGCCTTAGCCGACCTTGTAGGGAGCTGCACTCCACCTACAACGGTCATTAGCCGGGGAGCCACACTCTACCCGCTATATAACCCTGGCTCAGCCGAGACTCATCTCACATTTCCGGCTGGTGAATGTCTCTGATACCATTTAATCTGTCACGCCCCGGGGGTTTGTTTTAGCGGAAACGATTCACAAAAGTCAAGCATTTGACGTATAAATTTTTTTTGATAAAAGAGAACCCCTCTTCCCCGGCGCGTGCCCAGACCCGCCACACATACAGGATCACTCTGTAAACGGACAGAGCCTCCCCTGTATATGCCCGGCGTGGAGTTCAGTACATATTCCAAACATACACATCCATTCAATCACAACAATTGTTCATATACCACCAGCATTCTAACTTACTTAAAAACGTATGGCCGATCAATTTGGAAAGGATAAATCCACAGTTTTAAAAGAGCACCTACCCGGCACTTTCGTTTTGAAAGCGAGTTTCGAAATCAGCATAAAACCACAAGGTTTTGAAAACGGTGCCTACCCGACACCCAAGTTTTGAAATCCATTTCGCAATCCATAAATCCACAGAGTTTTGAAACCAGTGCCCACACGACACTTAGATTTTAAAAACGGTTTTCGCAATCTTTTTTTTGGCTTTTGCCCTTTTTCATTTCAAATGGCCAACAGAAATAAAAGGAAGAGTAACGCATAAGAGGATAATTAAATGCAACTCGTACCGACATCCACGCCGACCCCACGAGGGTATCGAGAACCTCTCACATAACTACAATGTAAATGAAATGCAAGAATGAAAGAAGAAATACAGTCCAGGGTCCCCAGCGACCCAGCTGCTCCTGTCCCGTCCTCACCACCGCCTACATCTCCCCCCGTCTGAACCCTGTCACGAAGTGGGAAGTCAGTGACGCAAAAATAGTACAGCAGGAGAATATAATAAAACAAACCGTGAAGACAACCGGAGCAACCACCCTCTCAAGGAGGAAAGGCAACCTGTACACCTGTATCCTGTAAAACCCGGACACGTCGGACAACTAAACCGACGGCCCATACCGTACCTGCAGAAACCCGACCACGTCGGACAACTAAACCGACGGGTCGCACCGCTCGCACCTCGGCGCATCAAACCCCACAACTAATAAGGGGCCCCACTACGTCACCTCGTGGGTATACACGGGTCATAGACCACTTTTCCGGAAAAGCGCACCCTTTGCGGTGGCCAAACCGCGGGTGCGCGTGTTGCAGCCTCGAGCCAAGTAACCATAAACACCATCATGTCAGCATCATAATATATGTAACAAGAGTAAAACGGCAACATGTATACTCAAAAGTAAAACCGTAGCATATGCGATCGAAAGTAACCCGCTATCATGTATAATCAAAGTAAAGGCAATAATACGTGCACTCGAAGGTAGCCCGCCAACATATAATTATCAAAAGGAGAACGACCGTCGGAGACCGACGCTAAACACTATGACGAAACCCACCACATAATAAACCTGATCATAACGACATTACGCATAAAGGGATTCTAAGGGTGTACCCACCTGAAACGTGAAGAAAGTGTGTGGAAACTTCAGTTAAAATGCTCCCACCTTGAGCCCGAAAAGAACTACAGTAAGAAGTATTGTTAATAACATCGCCGGAGTCAAAAACACTCAAAAACGGGGCGAAACGGGCCAAAAACGGAGCTTCTGGGCTCTTTGGCTGAAGGCTGGTGCACGGTCTAGGCGTGGACCGGGTTTATGGCGTCGGCGGTTGCGCGGCACGCGCCGGGTGCACGCAGGAAGCGTGCACCGCGCATCCTGGGCCGGGCCGGTGCACGACACGAGCGTACACCGGGCTCACGGCCGCAGGGGCTTGCGGTGCGCACCGGGTGCACGCAGTAGCATGCACCGCGCCCGAGCAGGCCGGGCCGGCGCACGCAAGCGTGCGCCGGGTCCGCGGTTCTGGCTGCCGATGCGTGCGCCGGGTGCACGCCTGGAGCGTGCACCGCGCACGGTGTGCAGCCCGGCGCACGGTTTCGTGCGCCGGGTTTGCACCTCCGGGGCTGCGGGGCGTGCACCGGGTGCACGCAGGGGCCTGTGGACCGCGGCTGAAGCATCCGTACTGCGATGAACAGTGATGCCCTTTTTTCGCGATTTCTTCTCCGTTTTCGCTCCCGTGCGACTCCGGCGACGACCCCGCGAACATGGTAACGGCGGCGGCGGCCTCCCGTCTAACAACGGCGGCGGCGGCCTCCCGTTCGACACCACGCCTTGCACGCAACACGACAAGAAGGAAAACCCTAAATCGAAAAAGATAACCGGGAAGGCCCGAACCGTTTACCTTGTTTTCGCCGGTGAGGGAGGAAGGAAGAGGATCGTCCCGCTCTCGTTCGCCGGGTTCCGCAGGGCGTGCGATCGTCCTTCCTTCTCCTCGTCTCCGTCTCGGTTCCTCACGCCCTCGGTTGAAAAGAGAGGAAATATGGATTGGGGTTTTATTTTCCCCTTCCCTTTCTTAAGGGGGCCGCCTTAAACCCTAGCCGTCAAGAGAGAAACCCTAAATTAACCGAAATAAAAAAAACGACGGCTAAGATTGTCCCGAAAAGCGTGTCAATCGCTCGCACGGATCCCGGAGCACGCAGAAAGGGGCCCAAACTTCAAAAATTTATTCTGGGAGATCCGGGAGTCGGAATTCGAATCCGATCGCGTCTCCGTTCACCGTTTTGCGAGCTCTAGCACCAAAAATTATCCGCAAGTCCCGACGACCAGCCCAGAATTTCTCGAATTTCAACCCCTCCTTAATCAACTGAAAACATTCGGTTAGGACCCAAGATGGAAAACCGGAAGGTCGAAGTATCCCCACATAAATAAAATAACCCAGTGCCATAAACAGATGAGAATTCCGATCACAGCAGGTTCCCCGTCCGATCGCCTCGAAGGACGTGCCGGCCACTTAACACGGATTCCGATGCGCCACTCAAAGGCAAACGCTTTGACCCCCATTTCGGGAGATCCGTAAATCGGAATCCGAATCCGTTCGTTTTGCCGCCCTCCGTTCTTCGAGCTCAATCGCAGAAAAATACTGGCGGCCCCGGTCAGTCCATTGCAGAAAACGGTGGAAAGTTTACCTATCAGTCCCGTCAAAATAAAAGGGAGGTACACAAGGGCAAGGGAACGCCAGGACTCTACACTTCGAGAGCCGGGTCAGGAGGAATATGTTTACAGAGGATGACACAGCACGCTGTTCGCAACGACTATATCTTCGGCCAGGGCACGACAGATGATGAGCAGAGGATAAGTTGCATTTTTAGCGACGGTGGTTGAGGTGCCTACGGCGGCGCTGGGGAATTGAGGGCATTCCTGTCGTCCGCGAGTACCCGGAGGTTTTCCCTACTGTGCTTTCATCGATGCCGCCGGATAAGGAGGTTGAGTTTGTTATTGATGTAGTTCTGGGGAACTGCGCCAATTTCTAAGGGCACCCTATAGGATGGCTTCTGCTGAGCTAAGAGAATTAAAGGCGCATCTGCAAGACTTGATGCACAAAGGTTTTGTCAGACCCAGTGTTTCACCTTGGGGAGTGCCAGTACTGTTTGTGAAGAAGAAGGATGGCTCACTTAGATTTTGTGTGGATTATAGAGAGTTGAATAAAGTGACCATCAAGAATAGATATCCGTTGCCCCGGATTGATGATTTGTTTGATCAGCTACAGGGGGCTTCAGTATTCTCGAAGATAGATCTTCAGTCAGGTTACCACCAGTTGAGGGTGAAGGCCGAGGACATATCGAAGACCGCATTCAGGACTCGGTACGGGCATTATGACGTTACAGTGATGCTTTTTGGATTAACTAATGCCCCTGCCGCCTTTATGGATCTGATGAACAGAATATTCCAACTTTATTTGGATCGGTTGGTAATGGTTTTCATTGATGATATTCTGATATACTCTCGAAGCGATTTGGAGCACGAGGAGCACTTGAGGATAGTGTTGCAACTTCACCAAGAAAAGAAGTTGTATGCCAAGTTAAAAAAGTGCGAATTTTGGCTTCGGGAGGTTGCATTTCTGGGCTATGTGACTTCAGCCGTAGGTATGGCAGTGGACTCGACGAAGATTGATGCAGTTCGGGATTGGCCTAAACTGACGACGGTTACCGAGGTTCGTAGCATTTGGGTTTGGCTGGCTACCACCGTCGTTTTGTGGAGGGATTTGCGAAGTTCTCTACCTCTGTCACCAGATGGACTAGAAAAGGGGATCAGATTTGCTTAGGATGGACAGTGTTAACAGAGCTTTGAAGAGATGAAATCAAGATTAATGTCGACACCGATCCTTGTGTTACCAGAGATGGGAGAGGGTTTTGTCATTTAAAGCGATGCCTCCCACAGCGTGCTAGGATGTGTTCTGATACAGCATGGTAGGGTAATTGCTTAGGTGTCACGTTAACTGAAGGATTATGAGAATAATTACCCTACTCAGGATTGGGAGCTAGCCGCTATTGTTTCGCACTGAAGCTGTAGCACCACTACCTTTATGAAGAGTATTGCGAAATTTTCACTGATCACAAGAGCTGAAATACTTGTTACTCAGAAGGAGCTCAACTTGAGACAACGCCGATGGCTGGAATTGTTAAAAGATTATTGATTTGAGTATACATTATCACCCATGCATAGCGGATGTGGTCGCAGATGCCTTGAGATGACGAGCAGTGTATTCATTGAGTTTGATGAGCACCCAACAGAGGCCACAAATAGAGCAGTTGAGATGTTTTGATATAGAGATTGCATTTGCTGAGGTTTCTGCAAGACTTATGTTCTTAGTCTTGCAGCCCACTCTGTTGGATGAGATTAGAGAGAAACAGAGTGTGGATCCTACCTTGAGACGATTTGAGATCACATTCAGCAGGGTCAAAGTGGGGATTCTGCTATTGATGCTTCGGGAATACTGAGGTACAGGGACCGTGTAGGTATGCCCATGGATTCGGAGACTAGAGAGCAGATACTAGATACCTCTGGGCACAGTTTTAATGCACAGTGAGAGCACACCATTCAGACTCATGATGGATGACATAAGGACTTCACACCCCTACTTGTTTGAGACTTCCATCTAGAGAGATGTTTAGTTTCGAGGACGAAACTCTTTGTAGTGGGGGAGGATGTGAAGACCGGGATCTTTGTGTTTGGATTTGTTGGTGGATCGGTGGCTTGACGGCACCTTTTTGGTGTGTCGGAGTTGTTGGTGCGCGTTACGAATGCCAAAAATGGATCCAGCGCGAAAAACTGTGCGAGATACACTATTTCTGTGAATTTTCCTGTTGAGGGTTCGGACCCTGAAATCTCAAGGTCCGGACCGGCGTAGTGGACCGGGCTCACGGCGGGGCGGAGTAGGCGGGCGCACGGGCGTACGCCAGCGCTGTGCGCCGCGTGGAGCGCACCCGCGCTTGATCTGGCTCGCGGCTGGGTCGGGCGCGACCGGTGCACCGCACGTGCGTCGTGCTTGCACGGGAGGCCCCTGCGCGCGCCAACGCCACACGCGCGTGGCACGCGCAGGCGGCTAGGGCCGGGCTGCGCTGGCTGCAGCGCGTGGTGGCATCTGTCCCACGCGCTAGCGGGCCGGACCGGCCTGATGGCGGATCCGAATCCGTCGGGGGAATTTGGGGGTGTTGTGTGTGGTTTGATGTTCCTCAAGGCAAGTTTTGGAGTAGTTTAAGTCTTTTTAAGGGGGGCTAATGGCTGGGGAGTACACTTTCGGATATTCTCTTTTTCTTTTGCTGCTGAGGAGTGCAAGTGGAGGCTTATACACCTTTCTTCTTCACCTCTAAACCTCCATTGTTGGAACTTGGATTTTACAAGTTGCTTAAACCACTTCGTCGCGTTTTCTTCCAAGGGACCTCCAGAACTGTAGAAGTGGAATTTCGTGGTCATTTTTGTGGGGTTTTCTTCAGAACTTCAAGATCTTCAACTCTTCTATTGAAGAGAAGACCTGGTTGGAGCTCTAAGTCAGGTAAATTTAGTGATCTTTGAAGTACTTGTTTTCAGTTTGTTGATTCTGAGCAGTGGTCAGTGTTTTTGCTCCCCTGGGCAGTACAAGTGGAATTTGAGTTGATTTTTAATGGGAAATTTGCAGGACTTAAAGATCTTCAACTTTCGTATTTACTGGAATCTCCAATTTGGGCTTTAAATTAGGTAAATTAAGTCATCTTTGAGGTTTTGATGCACAGCCTGAAGTTTTGAGCAAGCTTTGAGCAGTACTCAGTGTTTTTACTCCCCTGGCAGTAGGATTAGAATTTTGAGGTGATTCTTGTGGGAGAATTTTCAGGACTTAATGACCTACAACTTTCGTGTTGAAGAGGAAGGCTGATTTTTGTTTTCAATCAGGTAAATTTTACCATCTTAGAGACTCTTTCTTCATAGTACAATTTTGGACAGCTTGTGGTAATTTTAAGATTTCTCCTTGCTCCCTTGATGAAATGATGAATTTCAAGTTGGGTAATTTTCTAGACTTCAAGAGGAACAATTTGACACCTTAATCATGAAATTTGGATAAGAATTGGTACACCATCTTTAATCTTCTTCTCAGTTCAATTGTTGTTGAAAATCTGCATGTAAGTTGGATTCGGCTTATGTAGTTAATTGAGGGTTGGCTATAATTTCGTGGGTAAGAATGGTTTTGGGGGTTAACTCAAATGGATAATTGTAATCTCAGAAGCATGATAAACAATTTCTCTCTTGGTTTCAACCTGTAATTATGTTTAAATTGGGATGTATAACAAGTTGAATTTCAGCTTAAGAGTTATGTTGGAATTTTGGGACAGCATTGATGCATTTGTAAGTTGAGCTTATTTGAAAGAGTTAAGTTTGGCTTTTTGTGAACCTCTTGGCATTTCTAGGTTATTTGGGAACCTAAGAAGCAATGTTGGGCTGTGGCATGAGAGTTTATGCAAGTATACATAACAGATTTGGTGTTCATTTATACTTGTTAGAGTTTCGAAAATTTCTATGCAACCGGTAATATGTATGTTATAATTTGTAATCCGACAGGGATTTTGAAGAATTCTCAGGTTTGCTGGATTGATATCGACCAAAGGAGTGTGATCGCCGAAAACTAGATTAATCGAACTTCAAATCAGCGAGCAAACAGGTGGGTTGTTGAGCACATCGAAATTGCGGCCTACAAGTCGACTCAACCAAAAGTGCAACCTTGTGTGATGCTTACTATCTATATTGGTTTAATCATACTTATATTCAAGTTTCATGTTGAGAACTATATTAATCATGTGTGAGAATTATTCCTTGATATCTAGACATATAGATAGGCCATATTTCCTTTATTCATGCTATACTATTCATGTTGGAATCAAACTTAGGAGAAAACCTTTTCATTTTCTCTTATACTATTATTGCTCGGGTTAGAGAGCAGGGATGGGGATAGTATAGCTATGTGTTGAGTCGGGTGGGATAGCACCAGATTATCGACTCGGGATTTGTTTCGGCAACCGCGGATTGTGGGCGGTTGGGTCGATTAGTATTATGCATCAGTTGGGCCGGGTTTTGCATTGCGGATAGAGCGAGTCTCCACTTTGAGCATAGTGTCGACTTTTGCCTGCTGGACAGTGATACTTGACTGGGTTACTTGATACCGCGTTGTTTTCCTCGGTGGGGTCGCTACCCTCGAGTTGCCGCTCCGGATGCGATGGTGAGCCTGTTGAGGCAGTTTCGCGCGATGGTTATGATAGTCCATTGGGACTTCCTACATAAATCCCGTCCTAGTGTGGATGTGTGGTAGTAGGCGAGACCGGGTTGGTGTACCGATAGAGAGCTATTGTGATATTGAGAGCAGGCAGTGCCGGGTTGTTGTACCGGACAGTTGATTGGGTTTTATCTCTGCAGTTTTCCTTTCAGTGATGCATACATACACTTACTTGATATCATTCAGTTGGCATTGGGCATAGTAGAGTAGTTTTCTTTCTAGCTATTGCTGTTATTCTTCTTACCATCTCCTACTTTGCCCTTTCGGTAGACTCGATGGGTAGGTCGGAGGTTCGATGATTTACCCACTGAGGACTGCTTGTTAGTAGTTCTCACACCCGTTGTTGCTCCCCAGTGATCTCTTCAGGAGCAGCAGTATAGGCAAAGCGCGGCAAGGCAATCGCGGACTAGATAGAGCTCCACCCCGATGGTTCTGTTAGAGGTTGCCCTATAGTTTATTTATTTCTTTCAGTCTTTTTATGTACCCAGACTACTGTATATATTTGGTCTGGCTGGAGCCAGCTTTATGTATTTATGTCAGTCCCAGAATTGTATTTATTTGGAGTTGTGCATGATGTTGTAGTAGAGTTGTTATTTTGAGAATTGTATGTTATGTTAAGAGTTGTATTATTAGAGTTGTAGTAGACTTATATTATGATGATATTTGGAGTTGTAATTGTTCTTGTTGGAGGCGGTATTGTGGGATTGTTTTGGAGTTGTTTGTGGAGTATTCTTTTGTTCATAGAGGCGTTGTTGTATTCTTGTTTTGAGGGAGTTTTGATGGAGAGTTATTGTTTGATGTTGGGTTGTACTTGGGTGTTGGACTTGTTCATCTTGGGAGTTGATGTAGTATCTTTGTTGTTGGAGTTGTTTTTATTTATATACAGTTAGTCTGTGATTTATTTCCTGCTCTACATCACTTTTTGTGGTTTTACTCACTCTTGTATACTGTTTCGGGTCGTGTGAGTTGTTGTATCGCTTCGTATACATGGGAAATACTGCGTGTACGGCGGAATTGTTGCCGAACTCGGGTTGTGCTTTACACTCGGGTCGTGACAGTAGTGCAGAGTTTAAGTATGATGATCACTCAGCGGGTGCCACTACTTGAGCAGATGAGGAGGTTAGAGTTGGAGGTTGTCCCCTGGGTTTTTGCAAGACTGATGTCTATGGCCTTTCAGCCTACTCTAATGGACAGGATCAGAGTAAGACAAAGAGAGGACCTCCACTTGTTAAGGATTCGAGAGCAAATTCCGAGCGTTCAGGCTGGGGACTTTTCCGTCGATGCATCGGGAGTACTGAGGTACAGGGACCGAGCTTGTGTGCCAGTGGATTCTGAGATCAGAGAGCAAATTTTAAGAGAGGCCCATTATACAACTTATACCATTCATCCCGGTGGAACTAAGATGTATTAGGACCTCAGGGAAACACTTTTGCTGGAATAAGATGAAAAGGGATGTTGGGAGATTTGTAGCTCAGTGTTTAACTTGTCCGCAAGTGAAGGCAAAACACCGAGTTCTTGCTGGCAAGTTATAAAGTCTCCCGATCCCTGAGTGGAAATGGGATCACATCATCATGGATTTCGTCGTGGGACACTTCCGAGAGCCCAGAGTAGTGCAGATGCGGTTTGGGTGATAGAGGACAGACTGACAAAGTCCGCCCACTTCCTACCAGTTCAGATGACCTGGCCACTTGAGCGACTTGTACAGTTGTATCTGGATGAGGTGGTGAGGTTACATAAAGTACCCGCCTCGATTATGTCTAACAGAGACTCGAGATTCGTCTCGCATTTTTGGAAGAGTTCGCAGACGACCTTGGGGATAGCTTTGTTTCAGTACATGGTTCCACCCACAGACCGATGGACGGTCCAAGCGGACCATACAGATTCTTGAGTATATGTTGAGAGCTTGTGTCCTGCACTTCGGAGGAGAGTGGTATCGACACTTGGGATTGGATGAGTTTGCGTACAACAACAACTATCAAGCGAGTATTCAAATGGCTCCGTTTGAGGCATTGTATGGACGCCAGTGCCGATCACCCCTGTATTGGAGTGATGTGGGTGAGAGGACTTTTGGACCTGATATCCTGCAGGAGGCAGAGGAAAGGGTCAGAGTTATCCGACGACATCTTGAGACCGCCCAGAGTCTGAAGATGAGCTATACTGATACCAGGCGTCGAGACTTGGAGTTTCAGATTGGAGACCATATGTTTTTGAAAGTTTAGGGATTCGGAGGTTTGGAGTACGTAGGAAGCTTAGCATACGGTTCATTGGTCTCTTTGAGATTCTTGAGCGGATTGTGCCAGTAGCCTACAGAGTTGCACTCCCTCCGCGGTTATCTAGTACTCATGACGTCTTCTACGGTTCGGCTCTAAGGAAGTACGTTTTCGACCCCGCGCATGTGATCGACTTTACTTCCCTGGAGCTGCGGAATGATTTGAGCTACGAGGAGCGGCCGGGGCGGATTTTTGCTCGTGAGATGAAAGAATTACGCAACCGAGTGATACCGTATGTGAAGGTTCTGTGGAGCAACCACGAGGAGCGCGAGGCGGCTTGGGAGCCCGAGGCTGAGATGATAGTTTCCTACCAAGACTTGTTTGAGACTACCAACTGAAGTGTTGGTTCCGTAGTTTCGAGGACGAAACTTTTGAAGAAGGGGAGGATGTAGTGATCTAGGACTCTGTGACCAGCCGATTGGGATAAGCCGAGTGCATGCTGAGGGAACCCGCCGAGAGCCGACTGGTTCGGGTAGAACCCCAAAATTGGATGTTGAGCGGGACAGCCGAGTTAGAGACGCGGCTGCAACTATCCGGTGATGTTCGAGTCTTGGTTTCGGCTGACTGGATGATTGAGCTGAGTGATTCGGTCGGGAGGTTCTGCCGAGACTTTCAACCGAATGCAGACTGAGGGATCACCAGCCGAGCCGAGAGACTACTATAGCCATGGCAGTCGAAGGACTATGGTGGCAGCCGATAAGGTCAGAGAGTCATTGGGAACAGTGCGCGTGGCAGACCGGTGCCAGAGAACGAGTGGCTTTGGGGAATTGTTCTGAGACAGTCCAATGTCAGGATGGCAGTTGGAGTAGGTGGAGGAGGCGGCGGATTCTGACTTTTTCTCTCTTGCGCTCACCTTTTTGGTTAGCCCTTTCGCCTGAGGGTTTAGATTTGGCTTTTATTTAAGAGAGATCCCTGATCTTCCCCATTTTCTTCACCTCTCCTTCCCTGTGGTGGGTGTGTGCTGGTAGAAGAGCCGAGAAGAAAAGGAAGATGTCGACCAAACGAAGCTTCTGCCGGGAGTTGGACTCGGGTCCCTTTTCTTTCCATTTAAGGTTGGTTGAGTTTTCCTCTTGGAGTTTGGTTTGGATTTTGTGCAGCTTCCTTCTGGTTGGTTGGTCTGAGCTTTCGCTTTTGGGTGTTCTTCCTGTTTTCTGGTTTTGGAAGACCTTGTTGTTGGAAGACCTTGTTGCTGTGAGCCGACAGCTGAGCCGTTTGAGCTTGGAGCAGTTTCTCTGGAAGCTTGGAGAACTTGTGCTGGGAAGCCGAGTGAGGGCCTGAAACGAGGATTGAGCCGGTAGACCTACCCTGCACGACTTCTAGCCGAGGTTGGATCAGCTTTTCTAGGTGGGTTGATGTTGACCGAAATTGATGAACTCCCTTTTAAGTCTAGCTTCACTAGTATGCTTGTTTATAATGGTTTTTCCGAGTTATCTGTTAATGTTCTGTTTTGGGTGTTGAGGTTACTTCCCTGTGATTCTAGCATTTGTAGGGATCCTAACTCTGCATGTTTACTGTTTACACTATCACCCTTGTTCTTTCTATTGTTGCTTATGTTCGGCTTATGTTCATGCATGTGGGTGGTAGTGTAGGACTAGTTTGGGCTTGTGCTCGGAGCCGAGCTGAGACCTTGTGTGTATCTGTCGTTTGGCCTGATTGAGTCTTTTGCTGGGAACCGATTTGTGGTTGTGAGTTTTGTGATCTGTTGATCTGTGGTGCTCGTGCTGAGGAGCCGAGCAGTGTTTCCCTTGATTATCGGTTGTTGAGCGGTTCTCTATTAGTTGAACCTGGTGAGGTTGTTTTCGGCTGTTTTACCCGATTGTGAGGGAACCGATTTCTACCCTCATTGTGAGCTTGTGTTTGAGCCGATTGTGGATCTGGTTGATCCTGTGATTTGGACTATAACCTGCATGAGCCATTTGGAGCTCGACAGTGTTGCGCAGTTTCCTCGGTGGGGTCGCACCCGTCGAGTGCTGCTCCGAAGCTAGGTTTGTTGTTTTGCGGGATGTCGATGCAGCCCGTTTGGCCGCCCTACATAATTCCAGTCCTCCGTAGATGTTATGGTAGTAAGCGGGCGCAAGTTGGACTGGACCCGGTTGGGCAGTCAATGAGATTGGGTAGATTTGAGCACTTCGAGGGTGAGTTGATGCATTACGTTATCTTTCCATGTTTCTCTCGAGCATTATACATAGAGGTATGATAGCTGTAGATTTCTTTCCAGCTTTCCTTATTATTTTTCCTAACCCTGTTATTTATGTCTCTAGTAGTCTTAATGGGTGGACCGTTGGTCTTGGTGATAGTACCTACTGAGAACTATTTTGTTGTGTAGTTCTCACACCCGCTATTGGTGATCCTTTTTGCAGAGACATCTGTTTTTGTCCCTACACCTCCTGCTTCTGTCGATTGAGATAAGAGAGTCGCGAGTTAGATCCCTGCCTACTGTTGGAGAGCTAGATGTACCCCGTGAGCCGTTTTGGGGGCTGATGTTGAGTACAGTCTGTATTTTGTACTCTTTGAATTTGTGAGATGGACACTGTATTCTTTTTTGATGTTTCAGCCGTACTGTGGACATGTTGCTTTTGTTAGTAGTTTATTTCTAGCTCTGATATCTGCATAGTTGGTAGATTCTTATCTTTTGCAGGTTTTCCGCTTCGCCTATGCGGGGTTCCCGTATGGGTGACGGATCTGTTGGCAAGCCCGGATCGCAGTACGACCCCGGGGCGTGACAAGAGAAGACGAAGAAGAAAAAGCCAATGCTGAAGAATGAAACCCTAGCTACTGATGTTGATGGCGATTCCATTTTGCAGAGTGAAACCCTAAACCCTAAACCCAGAGGAGAGGTGGAGACGGAGATTCGTGGATTTAATGTGAGGCAATTCTCTTTATTTCTCGATCTCCTAATATTACGAGGATTTGCGATTCAAATCGAATTATATTTATTTGATTACACTGATTCCTACTACTCAGATTAGAATTAGTACTAGAATTATGGGAATAAATTATAAAACCCCCTCTATCTCTTCAATCCCACGCTCTCAAACCCTAGTTACACTAACGTGCTCTCTCACACACGATCACATACGCAATCACAGACACATACGCTTCTTGATTTCACACATGGCCAAGGAGGAGAGGAGAAACCCGGTGGAAAGAGAGACCTCCAATATTCATAGTAGCAGCAGCGGCGCTGGTGAACCCTCCTCATCCGCCGCTTCGTTCTCTGTCGCTGTCGACGGATATAAGACTAATGCGCAAGAAGATGCGTGGAATAACGACGAGTTATTCCCAATTATGGAGGGTACTAGTGTTGGGAATAGCAAGAATTATGCGTCAGTGGCAGAGGAGAAGTGCAGGTGCTATATCTGCAAGAACGAGTTCAAGACGGAGCACACGCTGTATGTAGTGCTCCGGCTTTCGCTAAAGTAGCAAAGGCTAAGTCACTCCGAGCATGTTTAAAATGCGATTGAAAAAGAGTTAAGAGTGTGTTGATTCGAAGCAAAAGCCATTCGGACCAAAGTTGGGTTGGAAAGCGAGCTTGGAAAGACAAAATCTGCAAAATTTCAGATTGATGCATGGAGTACCGATACCTCAAAACACATACCGAAACCCTATTGAAGAATGGAAAATTCAGCTCTCGGGTTTTGAGGAATAAGGGGAGACGTACCGGAACCAGAGTCCGCGTAACAGTACCCAAGCACGCGTACCAGTTTCTCAACCTGTGTACCGGTACCTTAAGCCGCGGACAACACATGCATAATGGCTTAGCCATGGTTAAATTGGGGGTTTAGTTGGGGTTAACTCAGCTTAAAACACTCCCCCTCACAGCCAAACACTTAAACCCACCCCTCTCTCTCATTTCCCTCTTCTCTTTCTCTCTCTAGAAGCTTGGGAGTGGAACCCTAGCTTGGAAGATAAAGGGATTGATCACTTGGGAGGCAAGAGACTTGAAGGAGGCTTCCAAAGGAGATCTTTGAGGTGGAAAGGGTCCTCTTCTCCACGTTTTTGGAGCAAGAACCAGAGGTAAGCTTTTAGGGTTTTAGTATTTTTGGATTTTTTATGGATTTAAAAGAGATGAAATGATCTCTTCTGGGTTCTTATCCCATTTTTAGGGAATTTCGTAGTGATTGGAGTGATCAAGCCACCTTTCTTTCAAAAGAGAACTCAAGGTGGGAGATTTTGTCAAAAAGGGTGATCTCTACTCTTTTCTTTTGCTTTTCAAATCTAAAAGTATGTTAGTAAGAGTAGATGTGTAGAGAACACATGATCATTGAGTAAGTTAGGGTTTAACCCTAAGGGATAAATGTGAATAAAACCTAGTTGTAGGTTGTTCTTGCATGGACTTATGTGGTATATAGACATAGGAGAAAACCTAGGTCAAGAGGTCAAATGTGGGGCATGAAACCTAGGAGAAGAATTTAGGTTAAAATAAGTGGGATTTAACTTAGGAAAAGCCTAAGGTGGAAATGTAAAGTTTTCAACATAGAGTCAATGAACTCTAAGGTTAGAGGGATATGTTGAGGTTTGGTGTCCTTGGGGGCATTTTGTAACCTTAGAGTAATGAACTTAGGGTGAATGTGCAAACTTGAGTAAATAAGAAAACTCTATTCTAAATGATTGTCCTTGAGACATCTTGCTATCCTAGGAGTAATAACCTAGGGTAAAAGGCAAAAGTAAAAGAGAATGCAAATGGCACCTTCGGATTTGGGACTCGTAATTTAGAAGGCTTGCGCTGATGCCGACTCCCCGAGCATGGGCCCCTTTAGGCGAGGTATTTTCGAAATGTTAAAAATAAAATATATTGCAAATGACGCCTTCGAATTTAAGACTCGTTAATTAGGAGCATGACTCCTAGGGCACGGGCCTATCGGATGAGTTACTTTCGAAAGGCTAAAGGTAAAGAGAAAAAGAAAGTGACCTAATGTGGTCAGGTTAGGTATAACCCTTATAGCGGCATAGTGGCTGAGTTATGGCATAGTAGCCTAGTGTGGCATGGCATGGTAGCATATGGCATAGAGCATGGACTAGTAGTGTAGAGATTTTATACTTGCATACTAGCATAGCATTTACAACTTTCCTATTATCTTGCTACTATTGCTTTCATTGGACCAAGAGGTGTAGAACATGTTTCTCGGTGGATGAACTCACTGGGAACTATTCGTAGTTCTCACACACCGTTGGTTTCCACTTTTTACAAATCCAGGTACAACCGGTGAGGCACACGGCAGGGGAAAAAAGCCCAGCAGCTTAGAGACCTAGAGAGTCTAGTGGTATTATTACCCACTTTTGCATTTTTAGTGAACTATGTATTTTGTGAGGAAAAACAATAAAAGTGTAACTATTTGTTATATAGCACATGTTCATAGGAAATTGTAACTAATACTATATTGTGATGCTCTCTTGTACTTTACTTTCAACTTATTATAAACTGTGTTTAAAGGTTGAATGTTATAGTTAAGTAGTTTTACTCTAAATTTGTATCTCATTGTACACTTATATTAATTGAGATGGTCGTTTCGTTCCTTCCAGGTATAGAAAATTCATGACCGATTGGCAGGTCTGTTGGCGTGTGCCCGAACTAACCAAATAGGCGGTCTTGGGGCGTGACACTGTACAGCCACATGCATAACCACCCAAGGGCCTAGAGAGGAGTGGAGCAACCCCCCCGGTAGCGGCAGCAACAACAGCAGAGCAAGAGGTCCTAAGTTCAAGTCTTGCCAGGCTCCTAACGTTATTTATTTTTCTCCTATTTAATTAATCCCATGTCTTGGGTCTTTTCAGAAGTCTTGAGCCCAGAGGTAAGAGGGAGTGTTGAATATAAAATATATAAACACTATTTTTACTAGCTTAAGTTTTTGGAGAATAACGGCTATTTCATATTTATTTAACATAGTATCAGAGCAGGAGAACATGAGTTCGAGTCATGTTAAGCTCCTCTCTCTCTCTCTCTCTCTCTCTCTCTCTCTCTCTCTCTCCACTGGCGAAAAGCGAAATCCTAGCTAACAACATTAATGGCAACCGTGCCGCAGAGCCAAACCCTAACCCTAGGAAGTGGCGCTGGAGGAGGAGCAGAGGAGAAAGATCGATGGAGAAAAAGAAAAAAGGCCAATGCTAAAGAACGAAACCCTAGCTATCAATGTTGATGGCGATTCCATTTTGCGGAGCGAAACCCTAACCTTAACCCCGGATGAGAGGAGGAGACGAAGATTCGCAGATTTAAAATGGGAAGTAACTCTCTTTATTTCTTGATCTCCTAATACTATGAGGATTTGCAATTCAAATCGAATTATATTTATTTGATTACACCGATTCCTACTACTCGGATTAGAATTAATATTAGAATTATGGAAATAAATTATAAAACCACTTCTGTCTCTTCGATCCCACGCTCTAAAACCCTAGTTACACTAACGCGCTCCCTCACACACGATCACATACACAATCGCACACACATACACTTCTTGATCCCATACATGGCCGAGGAGAGGAGAAACCCGGTGGAGAGAGAGATCTCCAATATTCGTAGTAGCAGCGGTGCTGGTGAACCCTCCCCATCCGCCGCTTCGTCCTCTATTGCTGTCGCCGAAGAAGAGACTAATGCGCAAGAAGAAGCGCAGAATAACGACAAGTTATTCCCGATTCCGGAGGGTACTTGTGTTGGGAATAGCGAGAATTATGCACCGGCGACAGAGGAGAAGTGCAGGTGCTGTCTCAACAAGAACAAGTTCAAGACGAAGGACGTGTTGTACTGCCACATGCAGACCCACCCGACGGCCTAGAGAGGAGTACAGCCAGCCACCCCCTGCGGTAGCGGCCACGGCAGAGCAGGAGGTCCTAAGTTCGAGTCCTGCCATGCTCCTAGCGTTATTTAATTTTTCTCATTTAATTAAGCCTACGTCATGGGTCAATTAAAAAGTCTCGAGCCCAGACGTGAGAAGTGTTGAATATAAAATATATAAACACCGTTCTCTACTAGCTAAAGTTTTTAGAGAATAACGGTTGTTTCGTATTATTTAACATAGTATCAGAGCAGGAGGTCCTGAGTTTAAGTCATGTTAGGCTCCTCTCTCTCTCTCTCTCTCTCTCTCTCTCTCCACCGACGAAGAGCGAAACCCTAGCTAGCGATGTTAATGGCGACCATGTCGCGGAGCCAGACCCTAACCGTAACCGTAGGAAGTGGCGATGAAGGAGGAGCAGAAGGAGAAGGATCGATGTAGAAGACGTAAAAAAAAAAGACCTATGCTGAAGAATGAAACTCTAGCTACCGATGTTGATGGCGATTCCATTTTGCGAAGCAAAACCCTAACCCCAAAGAGGCGGAGACGAAGATTTGCAGATTTAAAATTGGGAGGCAATTCTCTTTATTTCTCGATTCTAATACTACAAGGATTTGCAATTCAAATCGAATTATATTTATTTGACTACATTGATTCCTACTACTCGAATTAGAATTAGTATTAGAATTATGGAAATAGATTATAAAGCCCCCTCTTTATCTCTTCGATAGTATTAGAATTATGAAAATAAATTATAAAGCCCCCTCTTTGTCTCTTCGGTCCTACGCTCTCAAACCATAGTTACACTAAGCCACTCTCTCACACAGTATCACATATACAATCACACACACATATGCTTCTTGATCCCACATATGGCCGAGGAGACGAGGAGAAACCCGGTGGAGAGAGAGATCTCCAATATTCGGAGTAGTAGCAGCGGCGCTAGTAAACCCTCTTCATCCATCGCTTCGTCCTGTCACTGCCGCCGGAGAGAAGACTAATGCGCAAGAAGATGCGCATAATAACGGGGAGTTATTCCCGATTCCGGAGGGTACTAGTGTTGGGAATAGTGAGAATTATGCGTTGGCGGCAGAGGAGAAGAGCAGGTGCTATATCTGCAAGAATAATTTCAAGACGAAGCACACGCTGTACGGCCACATGCGGTTCCACCCAAGGGCCCGGAAAGGAGTGGTGCCACCCCCCGCGGCTGTTGCAGCGGCGGCGGCGGCAGCAGCAACGGCAGAGCAGGAGGTCTTGAGTTCTAGTCCTGCCAACCTCCTATCATTATTTAATTTTCTCTTATTTAATTAAGCCCACATCTTGGATTTATTAAAAAGTCTCGAGCCTAGAAGTGAGGAAGAGTGTTGAATATAAAATATATAAACACCGTTCTCTACTAGCTTAAGCTTTTAGAGAATAACAGTTGTTTCATATTACTTAACATGGTATCAGAGTAAGAGGTCCTGAGTTTGAATCATGCCAGGCTCCTAACATAATTGGTTTCCTCCTATTTAATTCAAGTCCACGTAATGGGCCTATTAAAAAGTCTCAAGCCCAAATGTGATGGAGAATGTTAAATATAAAAATATTAAAAAAATACCGTTCTTTATAGCTTAAACTTTTAGAGTACAACTATTGTTTCATATTATTTAACAATAGATATTAAGACAGAACAAAAAGAAATGTTATAATTTCTCCCAAGCACAAAAATGAATTTGCACTTGTACCCTAAGCAGATACAAGTAGATCTACTAGCATGTTGATGTCTATCAAGAAAACACTTAAATATCCAATTTGTCAACTATTTCATAATTAATACAGTTAATCATAGTGAAAAAATTTCTTGCAAAGAATAATTTGAACTTTTGGCATGTATAATGTTAAAAACTCTTTGCTCTCTATTGATAATTGAAGAATATCAAAGCAGGTAACGAAAAGCATTTTATGCCTTTTATCTCATATTCTTATATTTTTGCCATATTCAATCTATGCTGTATCTTATGTTTCACTATATGTTTCACTATATGTATTATTTTATGTGAACCGCATTTGCACCGGCCTGTAGACGTGCCTTGTCTCAAAAGCTCTATGTGGTACTTGGAAGTTCGTAAACAATTTCAACCAGTACCACATAATGGCCTTTTTCCACTAATGTGTCAATGACATTAAGACCTTCGAAATATACTTGAGCAATCAAACATATACAATATTAAGCTTCAGCATACCTGAACAGCAGAAACTTGAATGTATAGAACTGCTGCCGATATGAATCTATCCTCTAGACATGTTAATGAGGACTCCCACAAATCCGCATTAGAAGAAGGTGAATGGGTAACTCGTGGTTTTATCACGTTGAAAGCATCAATGCGGAATCCTGCTAATCCAGGCACAGTAGGTGACAGATACTGCTCGAGAATGAGATCGTTATTCGTTAACCTTTCAGCTTCGACGGGAATCTAGAAGAGTAAAGGGATAGTTACTAGCCTAAATCACAATTTTACTACATATTATTTATCATTATAACATCAAAAGGTGTAATATTTTTACTCTAAATCGACTCAATTGTGGCGGTCTATCCAAGAAACTTCTCAATCTCATCATTTCAGGGCCTTGTGTTGACATATCCTGGCCAGCATTCCTACTCAGAGATCTGCCAAAAACAACAATCCGTTTCGCATGGATGGAAGAATTATTTGTCTCGACCACATTCATTGAAGACGTAGTTTCTGGAAACGAGTTTTCGTCAAGTGATAGAAGATTAAATTCTTCATTAAAGTTAGCTGCGCTAGAACCAAGCTGTGGAATAGTCAATGTCATCCAAATGATGCGGCAACGTATAGGATTTGGAAAGTAGAATTCAATGTTCCTTGGCACATCATTCATACTACTAGACTTTTCCGGCCCATAAAGATGTGGAGAGGACGTTATTAGCTCCTTTACATCCCATTTACCAATGAATGAACGCTCCTCCCTATGTATTTTATTGCTTGCCCATATCTGTACCTGTAAAAGAAAAAAAAAATGGCAACTGTGAACCTGATTCTATTCTTTATAGAAAAGAACGAAAGATTCAATAGATGATGATTGGTGCTAAAATGTCCAAGGATGCACGCCAAAATGGATAAATTCACATAAAATACAAAAAAAATACAGAAAGTGATGTGATATAGACCTGTGAACCTGATTCTATGCATTATAGAAAGGAACGAAAGATTGAGCAGATGATGATTGATGACAAAATAACCAAGGATGCATGCCAAAATGGATAAATTCGTGTAAAATACTTGTAAAATACATAGAGTGATGTAATCTAAATCAGAAATAAATATGTGTTCTGCAAAAATATAACCTAAGAAGTAATGCCAAGGTAGTAAGCAAATACAAAATATTTCAGCATGAACGGGCAAATTATTTCAATCATCCAGAAAACTAGTAATATTAACTAAACATCTGCATGGAATGTCTCAATAGAAAACAGAAGGTTAAAAAAAAAAGAATTAAAGTCAACCTATAGGTTGTATTAATGGAGGCCTCACAAGATTTTTTCCTATCAGAATCAGTCGAAGTTTCACTATCTTTTATTCCAAGTCATGCGTTCGTTTCAGTGAACTCAACATCAAATTGAAAAATAATTTTAGTAATTGAAAATTAGTTAGGTAACAGTGCAAGTTGAAATTGTCTTTAATTCCTAAAGACAAAATCACTTAAACAGATGAACTGCTCAAAAGAAGTGCACAAAAAGAAAAGTGAAAGTTCATAGGTACTGATCAAAAACTCAAAATTAGTGGATCTATATCAAATGACCTATGGTTGCAGCAGTCTCTGTACTTTTCACCAAAAAAGCATCCAATGCCGACACAGTGATATCAGATTGATAGCATCGTACAAGACCCATGGTGGTCTGTGCCCCCGAACAATGCCTAGCGAATCAAGAAAGGCTAATCTTTCAAACATGGGGCAAAAACTACTGAATTGTGTACAAACTCGCTAATGCAAATATCAAAAAGTTGTCAAAGGAATAGGTGGCATACTCAGTGATACTGATACTCAAAGATAATAGATGTTTTATACCCACAAACTATAATAAAAAGTTGAAGTTGGAAGTGCCAAGCCAATTGGTATGGATAGGTAGCATACAGGATTTTGTTATGACATAGAAGTTACCCCATACCATTTCACACTATTCTTGCCATCCAAAAACCCCTCTTTTTGAGAAGGCCTCAACCTTAAATAGAGATCTAGAAAACATCTTGCATTTATCTCGAGTTCATTCTTTATTCTTACCTTAAACTCCCATAAAGAAGAAAAATCAACACCTATCCATGCTTCATTTCTTGTGGATTTGAGAGGTGGGTTGAGGATTTGGTGTTAATGGAATAGTGACACAGACAATATCAGCTATCAAAGGATGCTGCGAAGCATCAAAATGGTGATTGCAAAGGGTAGAACTTGATCAACTATGTCGATGTTATGATTAGAGGTGGGTAAACAACTTGAAAATTCTAATTTTGCCAATGATCTTCGTTTTGCATTTATCTCGAGTTCATTCTTTATTCTTACCTTAAACTCCCATAAAGAAGAAAAATCAACACCTATCCATGCTTCATTTCTTGTGGATTTGAGAGGTGGGTTGAGGATTTGGTGTTAATGGAACAGTGACACGGACAATATCAGCTATCAAAGGATGCTGCGAAGCATCAAAATGGTGATTGCAAAGGGTAGAACTTGATCAACAATGTCGATGTTATGATTAGAGGTGGGTAAACAACTTGAAAATTCTAATTTTGCCAATGATCTTCGTCAATCCTGAGTCACATGTTTTTCCCTTTATTTAAGTCTTTTCCACACAAAAATCCGGTATCTCTTTACATTACTTTCTTATGTCAATTTGTGTTTGAGTATCCTATTTTTTCGATGCTTGGGTGATCTACATTGAAATGCGTCTACATTCAGCACTCTTTAAGTGTAATTGTCTGGATCAAGGCAAACTTTCTTTCCTAAATTAAATAGCATCTTCGACAACAACAATATATCTATTTTAAGAATAAGCAGCAATACCATTTAAAAGAAATTTTGAAGGAGAAGGAAAAACGAGGTAGCAACTATATACATGAGATTTATAGCTGCAGTAGAATTTATAGGGAAGTTTGGCAATAGCAGGAAAGAAAGTACGGTAACAGCAGCAAGAAAGAAGATAAAACAATAATAGAAGAAAAGAAAAAAGGAGAAAACAATGGATAGTGATAGATACGAAGAGGACACAGAAATGGAGCTATAGAAGACCAATCCACGGACAGAAGCATGAAGGCTAGCTCCTGGATGGAACAACAGGATTCAAAAAAATAATACCAGGAAGTTTTCCAGTTCAAAACCATCATGACATACTAGAGAGTAAAAGACAAGTTTCCATTTTTTCATTATAAAAAGAAGTTCCATAACGCTTATTAAAAAGTTTCCCAAAGTCGGAAAAGCTTAGTTTACTAGTTCAGCCAAACAAAAAGATCAGTCATTTGAAGGAAGCGGTCACTAAATAATATCATGGGCCAAAAATATATGCAACCAACTTGGACTACGAGGGTTTCCAGATTAGCATAACATTAGCCTAGAAAAAGACTGCTAAAATTTACATATATAGTGACAAGAAAGATGGACAACTAGCTAGAGCTAAATAGCAATGGGCAACCTGTCACATCAGGCGTACAGTCGACTTCTCTGTTTTCACCAGGTCTATTCGTCCCACGGATAGCTACTTGTACGGTTCTTTTTTTGTGATTACCCAATCGTCAAGCTGTCTAGTTTACTGTTTTTGTATACGACAATTCCACTAAGACTACAGTTTCCTAGTTAAAAGTAATCTTTGTTAGACGTTGATCCTTTAGAGTTTAGACTCAAAACAAGTCGTAATTCGTGAGAGATTTCAGCAAAGAGATCATTTCGTTTCTACCACTAGCTCTATCACAAGGAGTTTATTCCCGGAGAATAGAGTAAATCAGAAGGTGGCCATCCTTAAAATTTGTATGAAAAATCTTGTTTCTATTTGTGGAGGTTGAAGAAGAATATTGCTAAGCCTCAAAAATATCACAATTGTGAACTGGGAAGAGCATGTGGTATTCTTCCGCTGAATACCCAATGTATTTGCGAGATAGCAACACATCAAACTAAAGCAATTACCAAATCATTAATGCTAATTTGATTGACTTATATCTCACCAAACATTTGCTACCAAGCGAGAAAAACCACATGAGAAGCTTCATAGCCAAGATTGAGACCAAAGTTATCAAAAATAGCAAAGATCTATGTCAAGAATAACAGTTTAGATTCTTACAAGAAAGACAATAGCTAAAGAAATTATTCCAAAGTATATATTACAAGAAAGAAAAAATATATTTCAGAAAATAAAGGAGCATCTAGAGCAAAGCAATGAAACTCTTACAATTGGGCAGTCGAACTTCGTATAACCGCATGAACTGACAATTATGGCAACCCCAGAAACATCAGATAAACTACCAAGAACAATTGAAAATTCAACTGAGGAAAGACTAGATGGAGCTTTCCAATAAGAATGCTGCTCTCCAAAGCCAAGAGGAGATAATAATGAAAATAATGGTTCAGAACCTGCGGCTGTCTCCACCTGTAAAACAGAATGAGTGAATTATGCACACGAGACTGCAAACATACTACTGTAAACTAAGGCAGGTATAGGTTAATGGTAAGCATGCACTGAAATGACACAAGCAAGAAAGAAGAAGAATTTGGTTACAGGGTAATGTAAATCCAGCTTGCTCACTGAGACCAAATTTGCATTTAGAGGACAGACTCCAAACTGACATACAACTGTAAACTAAGGCAGGTATAGGTTAATGGCGAGCATGCACGGAAATGACACTAGAAAGAAGAATCATTTGGTTATAGGGTATGCAAATACAGCTTGCTCACTGAAAGCAGACTTGCATTTACAGGACATATAACTGGAAAAAATCTTTTTGAATATTTCCTAGGTTGCACAGGCAAAGGTGAGTTTGCAATTATACACTATTTTATGTGATTAGAAAATAGGCTCTTATTGAACAGACTAGATTATAAACGAAAAACAATAAGGAAGAAACAGAGGGAATTTACTGATCACTGTAGATATCAACTTTAGAATATACATCACTACAAAAAACTTTCATTTAATCCACTCACACTACAAATGCTACAAATGAAACAGATATGACAATACAAAGTGATTTGATTTCAACAAATTCAAGGTCTTTCCATAAGAGAACAATAATTTGTTTGCATAGATTGGCCACTTGATGGAATACTTTAAAAAGAATAAGCAAAACATTTTAATAAAAAATGGAGTTACTCCGAGTAAGCAAGCAAATATTGTGAACACCAAACATCTTCAAGGATGCATCAACATTGGGTGGAACTGATAAGGCTACGACGAAGCACTTATACATTAAATAAGCTTTTATTATAATGTTTGTTAATCATATAATATATCAAACTGGATGAAAATAGCTATTGAAATGTCTGGATACTTATTTCAACAGAAATAAGGTATCTATACTACTTTCTTGAAGTTGAATATCATTTACAAAACTCAGCTGTGAACTACAAGATGTGACAATTAGCATCCATGTAAAGCAGAATAAATGATTAGGCTCCATTTGGTTCAGGGATAAAGCAGGGATAACTATTCCGCCAAACGGTGTGTTTTTTGGCCAGAATATTTTATCCCTGTCTAACCTTGCTATTTCTAGTTATCCGGGAATAGCTTGGGATAAACTATTCCACCCTTTTGGTGAAATAGTATTATTCCAATATTTAATTCTAAACTTTATTAAGATTATAAATTGAATCAAAACTAAGTTATGTAGACATAATTTATTATATATTATAATAAATTATTTTTATTATAAAATTAGTAATTGTATCTATTAGTACATATTGTTTATATTTAAATATTGTAATAACTTATACTTAAATATTATAATAAATTATTTTAATAACAAAATTTTTTATTAAATTATATTTTATATCAAATTCAGCCATCACTTTTTTTAATCAAACACAATTTCAGTTATTCCTAAGAATAATAGCATTACAAACCAAACACAATTTTACTTTAATTCCTGACTTCTCCGAAAAAATAAGCTATCTCAAGAATAAAAAAATTTATCCCAATGTTCATTATCTCCGAACCAAATAGGGCCTTAATGAATCGATAAAAATTAAAAAAAAGGTGCTCCCTCGATCCATAAAGATGTCAGCACCAGTTCATGCATCTCAAAATATTTTGAACAATAGCTGCTGCTTTACTGCTTTAAAGATTCAAAAAAACTACAGCAGTTTGAACATCATGAATGAATAATTCTTGCATTTGGAGTAACAGATCCATTATATTTATTCAACTTTTCTCATTTGCTACACAGAAAAACTTGAGATTACCGTATTTAATAGACTTGCATTCGGAAATTCAGCAAGGGACTCAGCTCCATTTAGTAGCTTTTTCAATTGCATCTTGCCACTTGCAATACCCTGCAACGAACCAGATATTCTACTAAATTCTTGTCCAACAACTTGATCCAGAGCTTTGCATGCTGCACTATCTGCCCTATTTTTTCTCCGCAAGCTACTCAGAACCCTGACATAGTCAACATACAATGCATGAAGGATAACATCGCTGCAACATCTTTTGCATATAACTCCATCTTTAAGGCCTGAAGTATTGTTAGAGACTTCACATTGTGCACCATAGATAGATCCACTTGGGTTTGATAAGCTGCTATAGATTTTCGCATCTTTGAAATTGTTCCTAAGTAGAAGAGAAGCCCCCTTCCCAGCACAGCAGATTTTGCAAGCTGTTCGTTCACACTGAGAACACTCCAGTAACAACGGTGAGCTTGTGCTTGAAGAATTAGTGAACGAAACTTTAGATGAAGTACCAGCACGAACTTCACACTTTCCACCGGAACAGATTTCACCAAATTCATTGATATTCCAAAAGTCCACAACACTGTCATCAACTATGTCAAGCCCTACAGAAGCATTGATCTGATCTTCAAGAGCGGCATGGCCCAATAATGCTAGGGTATCAGCATAGTTACATAACCTCAGTATGTATGAATCATCTACTAAGAAATTCGGATTTATCATGGCTGGATCGATACTGATAGATAGCAAACCTCTGTCTCTTTCAGCAGCAGAAAGATTCAAGCGAAGACGTTCAATCTCAAGCTTCATTGCTTGCTCAAATGAAAGTTTCCTCCCCTAAAGAGAATGTTTGGTGATAACAAAATTAGATGTTACTGGATGATAGAATACAAACTAACAGTTTTGGAGGTATATGGTCTCCCATAAAACAAAAGTACGAAAATTCATCAGATAGCTATTTATCACATCTCAAAATATTTTCAGAGGGACTTGGACAAATTTGTGAATACATGCCAAATAATAATGCATGCGTACAAAGATAATATTATCAAAGGCAAAAGATAAATAGCAAACTTGAACAAAAAGACATGCAGCTTCATCATCGTAATCTCCGAATCTTTGGCTAATAGCAACTATGTAGCCAAATAGATGAATACATACACTATATACAAGTTTAAGCTAGTGAGACCCAAATAACTTGGATCTTAGACTAATTTATCATGCTCTAAATATTTTTCAGTGAAAACTGTGATTTTTATGATTGAGATTTGGGGTATGTCTCCGTAAATATGTTGTTTCATATAATTCAAATATATATATATATATATATATATATATAGAGAGAGAGAGAGAGAGAGAGAGAGATTTCGGCTACTATGCTATCGACGGCACCAAGCTCTTGGTGCTATTAAGTTTTCCACCGTTATATCTACTCTTTTGACCATTTCCACCCCTTAGATCAGACTATTCCACCAACCACCCACTAAACCTTAGGGAACCACTATCATCCTAACCACACATCTCTTAATCCAAGGGCCAAAATTCTAATAGCACCAATGACTTGGTGTTGTCGATAGCATAGTAGCCTAGTTCTATATATATATATATAGAGAGAGAGAGAGAGAGAGAGAGTCCGGCTACTATGCCTGTACAAGCACCAAGCAATTGGTGCTAGTAAGTTTTCTACCGTAAGATCTACCCCTTTGACTAATTTCATCTCTTAGATTATTCTATTTCACGAACCACTCACTTAACCCAAGGGGCCCACTATCATCCTAACCACACATCTTTTCATCCAAGGGCTAAAAACTTATAAGCACTAATGACTTGATACTTTTAAAAGCATAGGAGCTCGATTATATATATATATATACATATATATATATATATATATATATATATATAGAGAGAGAGAGAGAGAGAGAGAGAGAGAGAGAGTCCCGCTACTATGCTATCGATAGCACCAAGCACTTGGTGCTACCAAATTTTCCGCCGTTAGATCTACCCTTTTGATCATTTCCAACCCTTAGATCATACTAGTTTCCCAACCACCCACTAAACCCTAGGGCCCACTATCATCCTAACCGCACATCTCTTCATCTAAGGGTCAAAAACTTAATAGCACAAATGACTTGGTGCTATCGATAGCATGGTAGCCATTATATATATCTAATCTGTCACGCCCCGAGTTTAAAAAACCGGTCTAAATTTTTTTTTTTTTTTTTTTAAATCAGAGTTATCAGAAACTGGGCGTAACAGACCGCCACATGCATAGGGAACTCCTCTATCCAGACAGAAACTCCCCTATACATGCACGGCTAGACAAGTACATAATACATTCAGAGTTCAAGTACAGATAACTTAACTAAGAACGTAACTAATAACTGAACTAATAAAAATACCGTATCTGATCATATCCCAAAGGTCAGATCCACAGGGAAACAACTCTATCGTGATCACCTCACCAGACCGTCCCGACATCCCAACACCCGCTTGACCTGAAAAACAGTCACCCGAGGGTGTGAGATACACCGGAGTGTATCCCAGTGGATCTGACCTTTGGGATATGATCAGATACGGTATTTTTATTAGTTCAGTTATTAGTTACGTTCTTAGTTAAGTTATCTGTACTTGAACTCTGAATGTATTATGTACTTGTCTAGCCGTGCATGTATAGGGGAGTTTCTGTCTGGATAGAGGAGTTCCCTATGCATGTGGCGGTCTGTTACGCCCAGTTTCTGATAACTCTGATTTAAAAAATATATATATATATAATGGCTACCATGCTATCGATAGCACCAAGTCATTTGTGCTATTAAGTTTTTGACCCTTAGATGAAGAGATGTGCGGTTAGGATGATAGTGGGCCCTAGGGTTTAGTGGGTGGTTGGGAAACTAGTATGATCTAAGGGTTGGAAATGATCAAAAGGGTAGATCTAACGGCGGAAAATTTGGTAGCACCAAGTGCTTGGTGCTATCGATAGCATAGTAGCAGGACTCTATATATATATATATATATATATATATATATATATATATATATATATATATATATATATATATATATATATATAATTGAGCTCCTATGCTTTTAAGAGTACGAAGTTATTGGTGATGGTAGGTTTTTGGCCCTTGGATGAAAGGATGTGCAATTAGGATGATAGTGGGCCCCCCTTGGGTTTAGTGGGTAGTTGGTGGAAAAGCATGATCTAAGGGGTGAAATTAGTCAAAGGGATAGATCTAGCAGTAAAGAACTTATAAGTACCGAGGGTCAAAAATCTAATAGTGCCGAGGACTTGGTGCTATCGATAGCATAGTAGCCTAATTCTATATATATATATATATATATATATATATATATATATATATATATATATATATATATATATATATATATATCAAGGTTTGAAGTGCCGCCCCGTGCCTTACGGCACGGGGGAGCACGGTACCGGGGGGATGCCACAGCACCCCCCGTGCCACGATACCTTCGCGGGTATCGCGCGATACCCGCGAGGGCATCGCGGCACGGGGGATCTCGTGACATTCTTTTTTTTTTTTTCTTTTTTTTTGCCTTTTTTTTGGTTTTTTTGGTGCGAAGCGCCCCCCCCCCCCCCCCCCCCCCCTCCTCCTCCTCCTCCTCCTCCTCTCTCTAGGCAGTTTTGGTTTTTTTTTTTTGTGGGTTTTTTTTCTTTGAAGATTTATTTATTTTTTTGGTTTTGGGGGGGTTGGCCTTTGTATCCCCCACCTGGGTTTTTTTTTTTGAACATGATCTAGACCACTGAAAATATCTATAAATCAATTTTTATGTTTTTCCAATATTGTTCTCTCGTGCATCAAGTGGACGCAAGAATGAACGGCTAAAAATAAATATCCTTCAAAAAATCAATATAGGATTCTTGTAATCGAGATCAAGACTATAGATCTTATTTTAAATAGTTTCAAAAAATTTGTAACCAAAATTCAACTAATTTATATATCTTTACACCATTGAACAAGCAAACGCCTTATATCGACCATTTAAATTATAAATTGAACAAGCAAACGCATTATATCGACTATTTAATTACAAATTTTTTTCTTTTGAAGATTTATTTATTTTTTTGGTGGCCTTTTGTGCCTCTCATCCGTTTTTTTTTCCTTTTGGTAGAAAATTTTTTTTTGGTAGGTACTTATGTCCTTCATTCGATTTTTTTTTGGTAATTTTTTTTTTGGGGGGTTGGCCTTTGTATCCCCCACGTGGTTTTTTCTTTTTTGAATATTTTTAATTTGTAAAGCTCTTTTTTAAAAAAATATAAAATTAGATAATTTTTATCTATAATCTATAAAAAGTTGAAAATAGATATACTTGATTTAATTATTATATAGTTAAATTTTTAATTATTTTGGATAGATCTAGTATTTTATATAAGTTTTACGACAAAATAACTTTTACTTGGAAAATTCTATTTTTGAATTTAAAAATTGAAAATACTGATAAAATTAAAAGCTAAATTAAATCAATTGATACTTAAATTTGTTTAATTTATTTGTCATATAATTTATTGCTCATACTGTTCTTTTTCATCATGTTGTTCTTTTTCTAATTTTCTTGAATAAATTTTACTAGTAAATTTTATTATTATATTTTAATTTCTATTCTCTATGAGGTATAGTTTCTTTTTACATTTAAAAAAACATACCACTATAATAATTGATTAGTATAGTAAGCTATATGTAGTCAATATTCATAATTATTTTACAAAATCTTTCAAAATAACATTATAAAAGCTTATTGGAACAAAAAAACTATAAAAAAAACGTGCCAGAGCGTGCCACTGGGAGGTCATGCGTATTCATCGGCACGCACGCGTGCCACGTGTCGGCACGGAAGCGTACCCTTGCCGTACCGTACCAAACGGACAACGGCAAGCTGTTACGGATTTTGTTTTGGCGCATTTCGTGAAAGTGTTAAGTCTTGAAGATTGAAGATGAATGAAGTTTGGATCATATACCTCAATCTCAAGAAAGAAGAATTCAAAAGGATCAGGTAAGTTTAACTAAAGATTTTTGGTGATCCGAATACTTCTTGTAGTGTAGAAACACTTGGAAGAATTTTTTACTGCATAAAAATCAAGAACTGAACATGGGACATGTTCAGGATCCGGATCAGACAGTCCAATCCGGATCCCGAAGGGTGCTTGTTCATTGGCAAATCCGATCCGGATCAAAGGCCATTTCGATCCGGATCCCGAACATGGGAATTTGCTGGAATACATGAACGATCCGGATCGAGCATTTTCAATCCGGATCCCGAACCCTGTTTTTCTGGAATTGCCTGACTCGTTACGACGATCCGGATCACAGTTAATCCGATCCGGATCGCCGTCGTAAAAATTTCCAGAAACGGACAGTTTTTGATCCTTATCTCCTTCCAATAGTTTCTAACCTATAAATAGACCCTATGATTCATTTTTCTAGGGTAAGCCTGATAAGCCGTTAATCCCAAAAAGCCGTCATCTTTTATACGGCCTAAGATCCACATATAGAGAAGAAAGGAAATCATTAGATATTACCCTATGTTTCTTCATCTATATTGATTAGTTTGATTCTAGGTTTTCATACTCACATCTTGAGTTGAATCAAACTAATGAATACTTAGATGGTATTTCCTATCTATCTTTGATCTAAGTATTCGGCGGATCATCACCACCCAAAAACAACGATTTTCCCAAAATCGGCGCGTGGACTCGCGTGGCCTTGTGGATTCAAGGTGCAACCGCTCTCGTGGATTCGGAGCGAGGTACGTTCGTGGATTCGAAGCGTGCTACTGGGTGAAGACCGTGGATTCGGTCAGACGTCGTGGACTCGACGTTGGACGCCGTGGATTCGGCGTTGGACGCAGATCGTGGATTCGAGACGCGTTGTGGAGCGAGCGGAGAAGATCAACTAGGAGCGTATGGAAAAGGTTGAGTCGTCTGTGAGTACGGTATATCACCTTGTACGTGGTTAATTCTAGTGGATTTCACCGTGTTATCGGTCCCGTGGTTTTTTACTCCGGTTTGGAGTTTTCCACGTAAAAATCTTGCGTGTTCATTTATATTTCCGCATTGGGTTTTTAATTGCGCAATGATTTTTTGAGTGTTTATTGTTTACACCTATTCACCCCCCTCTAGGTGTTTTTTCCCCTATTTAGATCCATTATTACATATAAACCCAACACAAGCCCCCGTGCCACGGCACTTTACTCCTTGATATTTATATATATACATAAAGTTAAGCTAGAATACTATCGGTAGCAAACGGGTCCTGTTGCTACCCATTTGTTTTCGATGATGGAGCTTCCGAATCAACGATCGACACCGTTGAACATGATCTAGACCACTGAAGATATCTATAAATCAATTTTTATGTTTTTCCAATATTGTTCTCTCGTGCATCAAGTGAACGCAAAAATGAACGGCAAAAATTAAATATCGTTCAAAAAATCATTATAGAATTGACTCCTATGTTTTTAAAAGTACCAAGTCATTGGAACTTGTAGTTTTTAGCCCTTGAATGAAAGGATGTGCGGTTAGGATGATGGTGGGCTCCTTGGGATTAATGGGTGGTTTATGGAATAGTATGATCTATATATATATATATATATATATATATAAAGAGAGAGAGAGAGAGAGAGAGAGAGCTAGGCTTGTGTGCTTTTAGAAGCACGGAGGCCTCCTTGCTTCCAAGTCGTTTTCGATGTTGGGACTTCCGGATGGACGATCGGCTCCGTTAAACTTGATATAGAGTATCTAAAAGGCCTAGAAAATAAATTTCGTGATTTTCGATCTCATTTGCCTAGTGATCAAAGGGGCTCAAAATCAACAATTTTAATGGTCGTGGTGAGCAGTTTGCAAGTTTAATGGTGTAGAAATATCCAAATAACGTAAAATTTTAATAAAAAATTCTTTATACTATATAAAACAAGATCAATATCTTTGATTTAAAATTTTAGTATCATATCATCACATTTTGTGAGATTTTTATTTTCAGCCGTTGATTTTGAGCCCTTTCGATCGCTAGGTAAATGATGTCGAAAAATCGCAAATTTTATTTTCTAGGTATTTCAAATATTCTAGATCAAGTCTAACAGAGCCGATCGTCGATTCGGAAGTCCCAACATCGAAAACGACTTGGAAGCACGAAGGGCTCCATGCTTCTAAAAGCATACCAACCTAACTATATATATATATATATACCATTATATGAATCCCCGATAAAACTTGCCACGTGTCGTTTTTTCTTACGTATTACCCTCTTTTCCTTTCGTCTTTAATAATGAGAATCTCTTCGTCTCCGTATCTCCCGTAACCTCCGAAACCCTTGCTCTACTCGAAGCGGCGTTAATAATGAGAATCTCTTCGTCTCCGCATCTTTCGTAACCTTCGAAACCCTTACTCTACTCGAAGTGGCGTTAATAATGAGAATCTCTTCGTCTTCGCATCTCCCGTAACCCCCGAAACCCTTACTCTATTCGAAGCGGCGTTACGATCTCCTACTCTTCCTACCCTCTTTTCCTTTCTTCTTTAACCCCCGAAATCTTTTTTTTAGTATTATTATTCAACATACTATAAAGGCAAAGAATAAACTCAAAACTGTTTTTTTGATAATAGACGATAATGACAATTGAATTAAATCAAAAGATCAATGCAGGGTCATAAGCGATATAGATAGATGAGATAACATGCTACAAGGTTTCATGAGGCCTTTTTTTCTCTTCAAATTTTTATTTTTTTAAATTCGTAGTAGAAAATTTACATGACACGGTAATATGGATGTCTACATAGAAATTATTACAGTCATTTATTATTTACAATAGTTTGATTTTTAAGTTTCAAAATAATTTATTTATTTACAATGCAAATAATATACTTATATTATATGTTTGCCCTCATTTGATGCTTAGAAAAAATTTTACATCAATAATATCTATCCGCCGCAACGCGCAGGTACTTCACTACTATATATATATATATATATATATATATATATATATATATATATATATATATATATATATATATACACACATATATATAAATTGAGCTCCTATGCTTTTAAAAGTACCAAATCATTAGTGCTTGTAGATTTTTAGCCCTTGGATGAAAAGATATGTGGTTAGGATGATAGTGGGCCCCTTGGGTTAAGTGAGTGGTTGGTGGAATAAAATGATCTAAGAGATGAAATTAGTCAAAGGGGTAGATCTAACGGTAGAAAACTTACAAGCACCAATTGCTTGGTGCTTGTACAAGCATAGTAGCCGGACTCCATATATATATATATATATATATATATATATATATATATATATATATATATATATATATATATATATATATATATATATATATATATAGAGAGAGAGAGAGAGAGAGAGAGAGAGAGAGAGAGAGAGTAGAGCTTATATGCTTTTAAAAACACAAGTCCATCCATGCTTGTGAATTTTTTACCATTGGATTTGTATTGGGATTTGTGTTTTTTACTTTTTCTTTCTCTCTCTTTAGTTGACTTTACAATAGCACAAATCCCAATACAAATCTAATGGTAAAAAATTTACAAGCATAAATTAGCTTGTACTTTTAAAAGTATATAAGCTCTATATATATATATATATATATATATATATATATATATATATATATATATATATAGAGCGAGAGAGAGAGAGAGAGAGAGAGAGAGAGAGAGAGCGAGAGAAAGAGAGAGTAGAGCTTATATACTTCCAAAAGCACAAGCCAAACTATACTTGTGAATTTTTTACCATTGGATTTGTATTGAGATTCGTGATATTGTAAAGTCGACTAAAGAGAGAAAGAGAAAGTACAATAGCACAAATCTCAATACAAATTCAATGGTAAAAAATTCACAAGCATAGTTAGACTTGTGCTTTTGAAAGTATATAAGCTCTACTATATATATATATATATATATATATATATATATATATATATATATATATGAGTCCAACTACTATACTCTTATGAGTACGATCGTCTTCATACTCATAAGTCGTTTTCGATGATAGAGCTTCCGAATTAACGATCCATACCGTTAAACATGATTTAGAGAATTTAAAATTTCTAGAAACTAAATTTGATAATTTTTCAACATTATTTACCTTACGATCAGAAGATCTCAAAATTGATAATTTTTAACGGCCGGTATGGAATGCTTGCTAGTTTAACAATGTAAAAGAATGGGAATAGGTTGAATTTTTGATTGAAAACTCTATTCACTAATTAGATAGAGATTTATAACTCCGATCTTAAATTAAAGAATCAGATACTCTATTTTTAGGAGGTGATTCGATTTTGACCATTCATTTCATGCCCACTTGATGAACTTTATTATAATTTCAAAAAATTACAAAATTTATTTTCTAGAAGTTTAAAATGCTTTAGATCATATTTAACGGTATGGATCGTCAATTCAGAAACTTCATCATCAAAACAACTTATGAGCACGAAAGGATCTATACTCATAAGAGTATAGTAGTCCTACTCATATATATATATATATATATATATATATATATATATATAGGGTTCGGCTACTATACTCTTATGAGTAAAATCCTTTCGTACTCATAATTTTTTATCCCTTGGATGAAGGAATGTGCGGTTAGGATTATAGTAGTTCCTAGGATTTATACTATTTCACCAACAACCTAGTAAACCCTAGGGAGACTACTATCATCCTAACCGCACATTCCATCATCCAATGGCGAAAAAGTTATGAGTACAAAGGGGTTTATACTCATAAGAGCATAGTAGCCCTACGCTATATATATATATCAAGGATTAAAATGTCGTGGCACGGGTTCGTGCCGAAAACTTGCCGGCACGGTACGGCACGGTGCGTGCCGAGCCGTGCCAATGAGTGTCGGTCACAAAAAATACATGTGTGCCGACACATAATGGCATGAAATATTTTATATATCTTTATCAAATATTTTGAACTTTATTGAGAAAATTACTTTGTAATTTAAAGAAAAAATGGTTTTGAATTGTACCATCGTTACGGGGTCTGTATCGTGCCGGTATTTTATTGGCACGAAACGGCACGATGGATACGGCCCGTGCCGATGGATACTTAAATCCTTTATACTCTCCTATGCTTTTAAAAGTACCAAGTCATTGGTGCTTACAAGTTTTTAGCCCTTGGATGAAAGAATGTGCGGTTAGGATGATAGTGAGCCCCTTGGGTTTAGTGGGTAGTTGGTGGAATAGCATGATCTAAGGGATGAAATTAGTCAAAGGGATTGATCTAACGGTAGAAAACTTACAAGCACCAATTAATTAGTACTTTTAAAAGTATAGTAGCCGGACTCTATATATATATATATATATATATATATATATATATATATATATATATATATAGTCCAACTTGTGCTTTTAGAAGCAATGAGACCTATGAAGCACGGATACTTCAAATTTCACGCCGTACCCGTATCGGACACGTATCGAATACCGATACGCACCCGATACGTGTCCGATACGGGAATGAAGTATCCGGAATTTTTAAAAAATAAAAAAATATCGAATACGGGAGGGACACGGGGGGATACGGGGGGGATACGGCGAGATTCCTTTTTCGTCTAAAATGATTGGAATTTAAAATTTTTCGAAAAGTATGCATCCAAACCCATTGGAAATAAGGAAAAAAGTGAGAAAAATGCAAATCTCTTTTCAATTTGTCATTTCTTCTACTTTTTTGCACTTGAATGGTTGAAGGTGATCCCTCTCGTTCTATCTCCACACAGTATTAAGCTATAGTTCATTCCTTTACCGCTTATCTTTTACTTTTTTTTATCTAATTTATCACCATAGAACTAATCAACAAAGGTCATAAAGAATAATTTTTTTCTTTTTCAATTAAATTGTTAGCATATTTTTTTTTATTACTGTTTTATATAATAGAACCTAATAAAACGTACATATATGTTGAATGGCTAATTATCTAATTTGTGTGACTAAATATCTATTGTTATCATTTGATCAAGTTGGATGATAGTTGGTTGATACTTTTTGAATTATTATTTCATACAATTGATTATCTTTTTTCATAAACAGATGTAAAACAATTATACAAGTTAATGTACATCAGAATATATTCCTTAATATAATTCAGATATCCTAATTATTCTCAATATATCATTACATATAATCAACATATATTTAAATATATTTAAAATAATATTTTATTCAAGTATATTCTGCGTATCATATCCTAGAAGTTTTAGGAATTGTCGTATCACCGTATCCGTATCGTGTCGTATCCATATCTGTGCAACATAGACGGAGACCTCCATGCTATAAAATTGTTTCCGATGTTGAGACTTCCGAATCGATGATCGGCACCGTTAGACTTAATCTAGATATTTGAAATACGTAGAAAAGAAATTTCACAATTTTTCGATATCATTTACCAAGTGATCGAAAGGGCTCAAAATCAACTGCTGAAAATAAAAATCTCACAAAATATGATGGTATGATACTAAAATTTTAGATCAAAGATATTGATTTTGTTTTATATAGTATAAAGAATTTTCTATAAAAATTTCACGTCATTTGGATATTTCTACACCGTTAAACTTGCAAACGGCTCACCACGACCATTAAAATTATTGTTTTTGAACCCCTTCGATCACTAAGCAAATGATATCGAAAAATCAAAAAATTTATTTTCTAGGTCCTTTAAATACTCTTAGATCAAGTCTACGGAATCGATCGTCCATTCGGAAGTCCCAACATCAAAAATGACTTGGAAGCACGGAGGCCTCCGTGCTTCTAAAAGCACATAAGCCTAGCTATATATATATATATATATGAGTCCGGCTACTATGCTATCGATAGCACCAAGTTTTCCGCCGTTAGATCTATCCCTTAATCATTTCCATCTCATAGATAATACTATTTTCCCAACCACCCACTAAACCCAAGAGGCCCACTATCATCCTAACTGCACATTCCTTCATCCAAGGGTCAAAAAATCTAATAGCACCAAGTACTTGGTGCTATCGATAGCATAGTAGCCTACTTCTATATATATATATATATATATATATATATATACACACACACACACACACACACACTGTTGAACATGATCTGGACTACTTAAACTATCTGAAAATCAAATTTCAAATATTTTCGACATCATTGACCTAATGATCAAAGGGTTGCAAAATTTGTAGTTTTAATGGTCAATATGAGGCATTTGCTCGTTCAACGGTGCAAAAAAATTTAAATCAATTGAATATTGGAAAAAAAAAAATTAACTATTTAAAACAAGATCTATACTCTCAATCTTGATTACAATACTCCTATCATCACTTTTTGAAAGATATTCATATTCAGCTGTTCATTTTTGTGTCCACTTGATGGAAAAGAAAAGAATATCAAAAAAGTCTGAAATTTAATTTCTAGATAGTTTAAATGGTCTAGATCATATTTAACGGTGTCAATCGTCGATTTGGAAGCTCCATCATCAAAAACAAATGGGTGGCAACGGAGCTCGTTTACTACCGATAGTATTCTAGCCTATATATATATATATATATATATTGTTGAGGTCGAAATTATCGCCATTTAAGAAAGTGACACGTGGCGTGTACCATCGGCTAAGGATACCAGCTGATAGGAGTTTGAGTCGACAAAGGAAGATCCGTGGCTTGACCAAGACCAATTTCAGCCGAAGGCAAAGGGGCCACCTCAATCGAATGACGAAAGAGGCGAGGCTAGGGTCAACTCTCGGCTGCTCGGGCCGCAAAAGGAAAGACCCTGGCAATGCCGACAGTGCAACCGCAAGGAGTTGCACCGCCAGTGGCAATTTACCAAGCGGCACCGCCGCTGGGGGCAATACAACCGCAAGTAGCCCCGTACCAGACGGGAGCGAGGCCGATAGGGCAAAACATCGGCCAACAACCAGAGAACTACTGGGGGACTCCTCTGCCTCCCCCACTGCCGTTCATCCAGCCTCAGGCTGGGGGCAGGCGCGATGGGCAGGTCCCTCCACAGGGACCGCCTCAGCAGCAGGTTGGCCATTACGGGCCGCCACCTCCACTAGCACAGTCGGCGGCCCCATACCTCAAGCTGGGCTCGCCGAAGTGGCTAGGGGCAGCAGGTCCCTCCAGAGGGACCGCCTTAGAATCATGCCAGCCAATACGGGCCACCACCTCCACCAGCGGCCCCAGCACCTCAAGTAGGGCTCGCCGATATCTATGCCCATGTAGAGGAGATCATCCGTAACTCCTTCGGCACCGAGGCTAGGCCGGCAATGGGGCCAGTGTTCAGGTCTCCGTATCCCGCTTACATCGATACGGATTACATGTACCCGGCTAACTGGAAAATGCCGAAGTTCGACAAGTTCTCGGGAGAGGAAAATGAGAACACGATCGAGCACATTGCTCGATTCACGGCCCAGTGCCGAGAGGCGGCCGCAAGCCCATTCCTAAAGATGAGGCTTTTCAATACGTCGTTAACCAAGGCAGCGTTCTCATGGTACACGAGCCTACCTCATAACTCAGTCCGGGATTGGGACGAGTTGGAGGCGAAGTTCCATGAACTTCCAAAGCTGATCAGACACAAAAGCTTGCCTCATAACGCTTACTCGTTCAATACTTCGTTCAATACTTCGAAAGCTGATCAAATCTTCGATCGACTGCTCCAAGATGGGAGGATCCGACTCCGGGAGGGTCAAACGATTCCCCCATACGAAGAGCTCCGGAAGCTTTAGTACTGTAAATGGCACCATTCGGGGAGCCACCGAACAGGCGATTGCACGACCTGGATGAAACAGATCCAAAAGGAGATCGATAAGGGTCGGCTCATCTTTGCCGACCACAAAAATAGCAATACTAACCCTTCTCCCCCGCAGGTAAACATGGTGGACACGAAGGGAAAGAAGCCGGCGTCGGAATCCGAGTCCCTCGAAAAAAGGATGCCGGCGAGTAGCATTCCTCGGCCCTGCGTGCGATGCAAGGCCGAGATGACCAGTGAAGACTGGGACGCACTCTTTCTCGGCATGCCCGAGGAGGTCAAGAAATGGTTCGCTTTTCCAGACATGAGCAAAGGCGTGGGTCGTCGTGACCGAGCGCCGGATCAGCATTCGGTCAAGGGGTCGAATAAACAGCCCAAGGAGGAGGGCGAGAAGGACGCACAAGACCGAGCTATCCAACGGGTCCTAGATTATCTTTACGGCTGACCACGGCCGAGGCCGCGAATGAGCGGCCACAGGAGGCTAGGAACCCCGCTGCAACAACAAAGCCCCTACCACGGCCGCGAAGAAGGCCGAGGCCAGGGGGCACCCCGAGGAGTTTTCGGCCGAGAGGCCGAAAAATGACAAAGGTATGGGCCACAACTGCGCCCATATCAAGGCGGAGCCCCGTGAGAGGTTTGGCCCAGCGGGCGGCTACCCCCGCGCATAGGACAAAAGCCCCAAGTCTCTTCTCACGGAGACAGCAAGCTGGGGGCACGGGCTACCCCCTTGGCACCTGACGTCGAATTCCCTTGGCTTACGACAGGGGAGGTTGACGCCTTGGCCATCCGCCTGGTGGAGCAGCTCAAGATCCAGCCATGGCCGAGACCATGGCAGAGGCGAGAGATCCTCAGGGAACACCTGAGGAAGGTGGACCCACCGGCCTATAGGCCGGCCGAACAACAGCCCACCTCAGATGGACCGAACTGGTGGTATGGTTCAGCCACGACGAGGACATAAAAATGTCGGCAGCAACGAGCCCAAGCCGACGTGATGAGGGAGGCAACGACGGCTCAAGGGCCGCGGCCTAACCCGAGTGAGGTACGACCCGTGCTCCGGCCGTCATTTCGGCCAATGCGAAACAATTACGAGGCCGAGGGGTCAAGTGCACCGCCTCGAGCCGAACCTACCATGCCGCAGTTGGCGGCGAAAGAGCCGACGAGCGTCCGTCAGAAGCTGGACGCCCGAATTCGAGCTCTCAAGATGATAATTTGGCGCGACATCGACACCTCGGGCAAGCTCGGCAAGCTCGGGCAACCTCGACAGTCGAGGCATGGAGGTCTCGACTACATCTTCTGCTGAAGAAACCGAAGGAACGGATGGAGAGAAACCCCGGACCGATGACAGTTCGGCCGAGATAGACCTGATAGGGTCTGATCGAATGGATTATTGAATTGGGCTCTACCTGAGCCCGAAAGAAGAAGGCCGGCTAGGAGAAACTTTTCGGCTACCGCGGGTTCAAAGCCGAAAATAGGCAAAGGCCACGATCGGCCAGAAAGGCAGAAAGTGAGCAGAATGGCCGAAGTTGTTCAGCCATAATGCTTCGAGGCAAAGTTGCTGGAATACGACGATAAAAGTTTGTATAAACGGCTAAGAAATCAAAGCCGATTACTTAAATTGAAATAAAGACACGATGTAAACCAGTTCAAAAATTTATGATATTACAATCGTGGTCAAATTTGTAAATACAAAAGTGTGCGGAAAAAAGGAAGAGGTCGTGTTCAAAATCTCAAGTTGAGAAGCTACTCCCATTCGGCGTCAACCAGCGCCTGCGAGCATTGGGCCGCTTTCCTCCATCGCTTCATTTCTGGATGCATGCTCAGAAGATCGCTGAGCCCGTGACGGAGTGATGCACCGAGGTTTATTTTCGTCTGCAAATGAGCTCTAGCTGTGTCAATTGCCGCTTGATCTGCAGGAAGATCTTACTTCAGGCTGGCAAGGCGGCGCTCAGTTTTGGCAATCTCCCTCGCGATCCCGGCTGAATGTTGCTGGAGTTGGGACAACTGCGCCGCGCATTCGCCTATTGGAGTCACTTGAGATGCGGCCGACACTCGTGCCTTGACCAAGACCAATTTCAGCCGAAGGCAAAGAGGCCGCCTGTCACGCCCCGGGGTCGAATCTGCGACCCGGGCCCGCCAACAGATCCGCCGCCCATACGGAAAACCCCGTATAGACGAAGCGTCTAACCTGCAAAAAGAATGAGACTATAGCTATACTGATATCAGAGCTGGAAAGTACACTACTGAAATAAAATAATACAACCCAAGTCCTCACAAAAGTACAAAGTCTCTCAACTAGAAAAGAAAACGTACAAGTGAACCTCACTACAAAGGTCTCTCAAAATGTAACTCTCAAAATAGTAAGGGGGTACAACTACTCTCTGGACGACAACTGGTAGGGATCTATCTCGCGACTCCCTTACCTCGATCAGCCGGATCAGCAACAGGAGTAACAGGAACAAGAGTAGAAGGCCCTGGGGAAAAATACACCGCGACGGGTGTGAGAACTACGTCCCACAGTAGTTCTCAGTGGGTGCCGCCAACAAGCCCGACGGTCTGCCCACTAAGTCTACTAGAGGCATAAAGTAACAAATGCAGTACTGAAAGGAAAGAGCTGGAAAAATAAACTCTACAGCTACTATGCCTCTATCTAAATGCTCAAAAAGTGGAACAGATGGAAACATAATGCATCTACTAATACTGAAGTATAGTCGCCCAATCTACACTGACTGCCACAAAGGGTCCAGTCAAACCTGCGCCCACCTACTGCCGCACATCCACAAAAGGACGGGTCTACCGTAGGGTGTCCGTGACTGCCAAAGCTGGCCCAGTCAGAGGGACTGCGTCGACAAGTCGCGATAGCAAGTAACAGGCCCAACTCCGGAGTGGCACTCGAGGGGCGCGACCCCACCGAGGAAAGTATCCGCGCATCTCTGTCGAGCTCAAATGGCTCATGCAGGCTATAGTCCAAATCCATGATCAACAAGAACGACAGTAACTGACATCTCATCTCTAACTCACTGACTGGAAATACTCACAGCCAGGACCACCGTCAACCCAACGGCTCCCACATAGAACCCAAACTCATAGATAACACAGAAAGGACCGACACCATAAGGGTTCGAAAACCCCGATAAGTCGGCGCCTAGAACCCCAATCAAACAAGAACAGACTCCAGGCTCCGCCCATCAAGGTTCCCGACCTCCTTACAGTTCGGGAACGCGAAAACCTTGGTACAACATGCGGAAGACACCAACCAGGGTCCGAAAGTTTCGGGAGACCAACACCTACAACCCTATCAAACAAGAACAGGTTCCAGGCACAGCCCCCGTAGCTTTCGTCCCGAAGAGGAACGGCACCTAGAACCCAGATCACCCAAACTCTCTCGGGTGAGGAAGTTGTAATAAAAAGATGACAGTTGTTACTGAAAACTATTTTAATCTGAGAAACCCAAATTAATATATTTTAGTTCTTTCAAGAAAATCTGTTTAAATAAGTCTTATTTCCCAAACTCCGAAGGGCTATTACCTTCACCCAAATCAAACAAGAACAGGCTCCGGCGACCCCTCGAAATTTGGAAGAAAACATTAGTGTAGTGGCCCTAATTCCCATGCAGCGTTCTTCCGATGAATCCACTGTTAGAGCACCTAGTGTTGGTGTATCTGGCCCATGGTGCATCAATGGGATGCCACAGATGGACCCTGTGTGTTATTATGAGCTGTGTAGGCCTTCGGCTGAGTTTGCCGAAATTTCGGAAAAGAATTAGGCCCAACAGAGGTCGGAAATGGATTCAGCACGGAAAAACGCTTGAAAACGGCTATTTGCTTGTTTGTTTCTGAGTCCGGATGCCCAAAAACGGACTCCCGGAAGTTTTTAGTGGAAAATGGTGCATGGGAGGGGCCGTAGACCGCCGGGATGCCACGTGGCGGCCTGTCATTGGCCGGTTCAGGATGCGCGGTCCACAGAGCTGAGCGGCGGGGTGCACAGACCCGGCGCATGGACACGTGGCACCGCCTGATTGGCGGGCGCAAGGCGCGCGGTCTACCGGGTGAGCGCGGCGGTGCATGGACCAAGGCGGGGGCACGTGGCAGCCTCCGGTTGGTCGGTGCACGCGGCGCGGTCCACGGAATTCCAAAGTGGAATGCGTGGACCGGGTGTAGGGGACACGTGTCACCCTTTGATTCGCGGGCGCACCGTGCGCGGTGCACGAAACCGGGGCCGGTACCTCGGGGCGCGTGCGCACGACGGGGCCATGCCGCGCGCCCGGCGCGGCCGCCGACCGGCCAGCGGGTCAACCGGGTGGACACGTGTCGCCCGCTGGTTGGCGGGCGCCTGCCGCCTTACTGTGCGGGGGCGGGCCACGTGGCAGCCCGTGGGTGGCCCGAACAGCTGTTTGCTGTTCGGCGGGCCACGTGGCGGCGCCTGGTGGATTCGGGCGTGAACAGTGTTGGGCCGGCCCAACACTGTAGCCGCCCGAAAGTACCGGGCGCCCGAAAGTTGGGCCCGAAAGCCTATTGACTTGTCTTTTTGGGCTGATTTCGGGTGAGGCCTATAAATAGGCCCCTTGGGGCTCGTTTTTTAGGCTTTTCCCGAGAGCTTTAGCCCTTGAGCCCTTCACCAATTTTCTTTCTCTCCCTCTTGTGCATCTTTTGGCGAAGGTTCAGAATTTTTGGAGGCCGCGACGACGGCGACTTCTGCATCGGGGTGCGGAGCGACGATCTACTGTTGGAGGCCCATTTTCGTCGCAGTTTAGTCTGGGAGGTCTACCGGGCTACCCCGACGTTATTTTTGGACGATTTCTGCGGTGACGGTTTCGTAAGAGGTAAATCTACATTTTTCGTGTTGGACACTTTTTCTGGATCCGAGCTTTTCTTAGGGTTCTGGGTACATTTTTAACCCCCTTTGCGACTGTTGGTTGATTTGGACAGCACCTACTTGTCGGATTTTTATCTCCTCATCCGGACATCGGAATTCGACGTTTCAAGACTCTATCGACATCTACTCTTCATGAGGATCGCCGTCATATTTTTATTGGAATTTTTGGAGAAAGTTTTTCAGGTGAAAATTTCGTGTTAAGGGGACTGTTCACCACAGATTTTTGGGATTGTGGAATTTGTGTGGATTAAAGTGTAATTTTGGTGTATGTTTGTACCCAGGAGGTTGTGAGCACTTCTACCGTGTTGTTGGCTTGGTGGGATCTGTGATTTGACTGTTTTGGGCTTTCTCAGCTGTACGATTCCGGGCAGTTAGCACTTTCAGGTGGGTGACCTTGCTTCCAAGAACTCTGGACTGTGTACTAATTCTATGTGTGTAGGATCATGCATGTTAGAAATTGGAGTATTAGCATGTGTAAAACTGTATGTTGTATCTTGTATATCAGTTGATGAATCTTTTGATTCCTACTCTATGTTAAGTAGTGAAATCTTGGAACTTGACCTAGCACCCCTGTCATATGTATCATGTTCAGCCAGTCTGTAGAAAACTCCAACTTGGGCTAGGTTTTTACTGCTCTAGACATTCCACATCACGATACTTCATTTCACTATGGACTTAGCTTTTCCTCGCCCGAGTTGTGGGCCGAGAGGTCGGGTGGTTGTGGGATGCATTTGCACTCGTGTCTGGGGACCGAGTGGAGTTGATAGCAGTCTGTAGATCTGATTTCTTTGGGAGAGTGATAGTGATGGTAGATCTGGGTTCTTGGAAACTGTCAGAGTGACAGTGAGTCTCAGCTGTGTAGATTCCAGCTAGTGAGTGAGTTAGTGATTTGTTTGTTAGCCGATCTTGTTGATCGAGGATTTGGATCATAGCCTGCATGAGCCACATTTGAGCTTTACAGAGATACTTTACAGAGATACTTGTTATGGGTTACTTTGACTCGAGCGGGTCGCTCCCCTCGAGTGCCACTCCGGAGTAGGCGAGACCGGGTTGTTGTACCGGCGTGAGTTTGAGATGTTCTTTCGCGACTTGTTGTTGCATTTGTCCCTCTGGCTGTGCTTTTGTTGGCAGCCATGGACGCCCTACGTAAGTTCGCTCCTCCGGGACGTAACGGCAGTAGGTTGGCGCAGGTTTGACTGGACCCGATGAGGCAGTCAGTTTAGATTGGGTGATCAGGGAGGAGAGTTAGTTGGGGCATCATGTTCTTTCTATTCCACTGTTGAGCATCTAGATAGAGGCATAGTAGCTGCAGAGTTACTTTTCCCAGCTTTCCTTACAGCACTGCATATGTTACTTTTTGCCTCTGGTAGACTTAGTGGGCAGACCGTCGGGCTTGTTGGCGGCACCCACTGAGAACTACTGTGGGATGTAGTTCTCACACCCGTCGTGGTGTCTTCTCCCCAGGGACTTCTGCTCCGGTTCCTGCAGCTCCTGTTGCTGATCCAGCTCCTTCAGACCGAGGTAAGGGAGTCGCGAGATAGATCCCCTCCTGTCATCTTCAGTGTGTGAGTAGATGTACCCCAGTACTATTTTGGTGTGTGTTATGTCGAGTGACTTTTGTAGTGAGGTTTCGAGTTGTACCTTTCTTTCCTGCTTTTCTGAGAGACTCTTGTGTTCTGGTGAGGTTGGTCTGTATATTTGTGAGTTGTAGTTTTATTTTATGTATTTTATTCCAGCTTTTCTCTTTCAGCTCTGATATCTGCTAGTGTAGATGTTTCTTTGCAGGTTAGTCGCTACGCCTATACGGGGCTTCCCGTATGGGCGGCGGATCTGTTGGCAAGCCGGGACGCAGTATTGCCCCGGGGCGTGACAGATTAGAGTGGTATCAGAGCCTAGGATGTAGGTCTTGGAGGACTTAGGAACCCTAGGCTTGTGATTGGACCCTAGGATGACTCGCGTGAGAGCCGTGATTTTAGCGAGAGTCCTGATTGGATTTCTAACTCTCCCGAGCGGTTCGGGGTGAGCGATTGACATGTCTTCCTTCGGTGGCAACTATGTTGGCTGCAGACAACATAGTACTTCGGGAAGGGGGACATGCCTTCTGACTTTCGCTAGATTGGGTCGAGAGATGATTTGGGTTCTGACTGTTTGCCTTGTCCCTCAGGTGGGGATGCCTCCTCGACGCTCGATGGTGACGCGTTCGCAGCCTTCGTCCTCTGAGCCCGAGCAGGAGGACTCGGGGCAGGGACAGCAGAGCGAGGTTTTGGAGCTCCGTGCCCATATGGCACAGTTGGCTGAGGCGTCTCGACGCCAGGAGGAGGCTGTGAGTCGGTTGACGCTCTTGTTGGAGCAGAGAGCGCAGCCGGCGGTAGCACCCCCTGAGAGTTCACCGGTGCCTTCTTCCCCTGTTGTGGCACCCTCGGTTGTGCAGCCTGCACCAGCAGTTCCGGCTGAGCCAGTTTCCAGTAGGCCACCGTCTGGGATGACGGGATCTTTGACTTTGGCAGAGCAGCAGGTTTTGGTGGGTCTTTTGTTGAGGTTTCGCAAGTTTGATCCACCCCGCTTTTCGGGTATGAGTGCTGAGCCGTGGGCGGCTGAGTCTTGGGTTACGGCCATAGAGCGCCATTTCGAGAGCCTTTTTATTGATGAGAGGTTTCGAGTTCTGTTGGCTACTCACTTTCTGGAGAGCAACGCCGAGGCATGGTGGCGGCGTGTGCGACCCGCAGGTCCGCCTGGGACCCAGTTTATCTCTTGGACAGAGTTTCGCAGTATGCTTCTTGGGGACTTCTTTCCCGAGAGTGTTCGACAGAGTTTGGAAGAGCAGCTGAGGAATCTCCGCCAGGGAGATAGGCCCGTACACGTGTACATAGCCGATTTCAATCGGCTGTTAGCTTGTATGCCCCACGTGGCCAGAGATGAGACCCACCGGATCTATATGTTCGAGAGAGGGTTGCGTCGGGACATTTATCAGTTGGTCCGCTCCCGCAGATTACAGACTTTGGAGGCCTCGATGGAGCAGGCACTGTATGTGGAGAGTGGTGAGGTCGTGATGGCAGAGGTGGCTCCAGCCCCCGTAGTGACTCCTGGGGCAAAGCGCCCGGCGCTGTTTGAGGAGGGGCAGTCGAGTAGACAGGGACCCCCGAGACCTCCCCGTTTCCACTCTCAGGGACGGGGGTATCAGGGGCGGCAGAGATCTGGGGCATCTCGTCAGTTCCAGCAGCAGCAGCGTCGACCACCTCGACAGCAGCAGTCTTCGCAGCAGCAGCAGTCTTCGCAGCAGCAGCAGACTTCGCGGCAGCCGCGCCCTGATCGTTGTGTCATTTGTGGAGGACCGCACCCACCGGCCCAGTGCCCGCAGAGTCAGGGCCGCTGCTTCCGTTGCGGGCAGACCGGTCACTTCGCGAGGGCGTGCGCCAGGGCAGGTTACCCAGCTCCTTCATCAGCTTCTGCATCCTTCATTCCTCGTCAGTCAGCAGGACCTTCGGCGGCCTCCGGTAGGCCAGACTTTGCTTCATCGTCCTCGCGACAGCCAGAGCGACTTCCCCCGGCGCCGAGCGGTCGAGTCTATGCCGCTCAGGTAGAGGATGCTACAGCAGCAGAGCATGTCGTCGCAGGTATTATTTTGATTTCTGCAGTTCGTACTCGTACTCTCTTTGATACCGGTGCATCGCATTCTTTTATCAGTAGAGCATTTGCATCCCTTCATGGTATAGAGGTAGTTTCTTTATCGCATGCATTAGAGGTTCAGATACCAGATCATGTCTTGCATGTCGAGGAGTATTGTAGGGATTGCCCTGTGCAGTTGGGATCCTGGATTTTGCCGGCAGACTTGCTTGTCTTGCGGCAGCTCCAGGATTTCGACGTCGTGCTCGGTATGGATTGGTTGTCGAGGTACTATGCTATTATAGACTGCAGAGAGAGGACGGTGACCCTCCGCGAGCCTGGACAAGAGGAGTTCGTTTTCAGAGGCTGCCAGAGCACCTTCTTTGCGATGACTGTTTCTTCGGCGAGGGCTAGGCGGATGATTAGTAGAGGCTGCACCGCTTTCTTAGCGACGATTGTGGAGGTGCCTACGGCGGCACTGGGACTCGAGGATATTCCTGTTGTCCGCGAATTCCCAGATGTGTTTCCCCCTGAGTTGACGACTATGCCGCCGGAGAGGGAGGTGGAGTTTGTGATTGATGTGGTACCGGGAACCGCACCAATCTCAAAGGCGCCTTATAGGATGGCACCTGCCGAGTTGAGGGAGTTGAAGGCCCAGCTTCAGGATCTTATGGACAGGGGCTTTGTCAGGCCTAGTGTTTCTCCGTGGGGAGCGCCAGTTTTATTTGTGAAGAAGAAGGATGGGTCGCTTCGTTTGTGTGTGGATTATCGGGAGTTGAATAAAGTGACCATCCGGAACAAGTATCCCCTTCCACGGATAGATGATTTATTTGATCAGTTGCAGGGAGCCACAGTGTTTTCGAAGATTGATCTTCAGTCAGGTTACCACCAGTTGAGGGTGAGGGCCGAGGACATCCCTAAGACGACTTTTCGATCCCGGTATGGGCATTATGAGTTTACGGTTATGCCGTTTGGTTTAACTAATGCCCCAGCTGCATTCATGGATTTGATGAACCGGGTATTTCAGCCGTACTTGGACTTGTTTGTGGTTGTGTTCATTGATGACATCTTGATCTACTCCCGGAGCGATGTGGATCATGAGGAGCACTTGAGGATAGTGCTGCAGCTTCTACGTGAGAAGAAGCTGTATGCCAAGCTTAAGAAGTGCGAGTTTTGGCTTCGGGAGGTTGCATTCTTGGGCCACTTGGTATCAGCCGCCGGAGTGGCAGTTGACCCGACGAAGATCGACACAGTTCGGGATTGGCCGAGACCGACGACGGTTACGGAGGTCCGGAGCTTTCTGGGCTTGGCTGGCTACTACCGTCGGTTTGTAGAGGGCTTTGCGAAGCTCTCTACTCCCCTGACCTGTTTGACTAGGAAGGGGATGAGGTTCATTTGGACTGAGCAGTGTCAGCGGAGTTTTGAGGAGCTGAAGAGGAGACTGATTTCAGCACCAGTTCTTACACTGCCAGTGATGGGAGATGGCTACGTGATTTACAGTGACGCCTCGCACAGCGGTTTGGGTTGTGTCTTGATGCAGCATGGGAGGGTAATTGCTTATGCTTCACGGCAATTAAAGGATTATGAGAAGAATTACCCTACTCATGATTTAGAGCTGGCAGCTGTGGTGTTTGCATTGAAGCTGTGGCGGCATTACCTCTACGGTGAGCATTGTGAGATCTACACGGATCATAAGAGCTTAAAGTATCTGTTTACCCAAAAGGAGCTGAACCTGAGGCAACGCCGGTGGTTGGAGTTACTGAAGGATTACGATGTGAGTATCCTCTATCATCCCGGCAAGGCCAATGTGGTAGCAGATGCTTTGAGTCGGAGGTCAGTGCAGAGCTTGAGCATGTTGGTCACACAGCAGGCCCCGCTGATTGAGCAGTTGAGACGACTCCAGATTGAGGTTGTATCCCCTGGGGTCTCTGCTAGACTGATGTCTATGGTCTTGCAGCCCACTCTGTTGGACAGGATTAGGGAGACGCAGAGTGAGGACCCCCACTTGGAGAGGATCAGATCCCAGATACATGCAGATCAGATAGGGGATTTTTCAGTGGATAGCTCGGGAGTACTGCGGTACCGGGACCGAGTTTGTGTGCCTTCGGATCCTGAGATCAGAGACCAGATTCTGAGAGAGGCCCATTATACACCTTATACCATTCATCCTGGTGGTACTAAGATGTATAAGGACCTCAAGACACATTTTTGGTGGTCCGGAATGAAGCGGGACATTGGAAGATTTGTGGCTCACTGTTTAACTTGCCAGCAAGTGAAAGCAGAGCACCGGGTTCCTGCTGGCAAGTTACAAAGTCTTCCAATTCCAGAGTGGAAATGGGACCACATCACCATGGACTTTGTTACAGGGCTGCCGAGAGCGCAGAGTGGAGCCGACGCGATTTGGGTTATTGTAGATAGACTCACCAAGTCTGCACATTTCTTGCCTGTTCAGATGACTTGGTCATTGGAGCGTCTGGCACAGTTGTATTTGGACGAGATAGTGAGGCTACACGGGGTACCTGCGTCGATTGTTTCAGATCGGGATCCGAGGTTTGTGTCACGATTCTGGGGGAGTTTACAGTCAGCTTTGGGGACCCAGCTCAGATTCAGCACTGCATTCCACCCACAGACTGATGGCCAGTCTGAGCGCACTATACAGACCCTCGAGGATATGCTGAGAGCGTGCGTTATGGATTTTGGAGGGGGGTGGTACCGACACTTATCATTGGTTGAGTTTGCGTACAACAACAGCTATCAGGCGAGCATTCAGATGGCTCCGTTTGAGGCGTTGTATGGACGCAAGTGTCGGTCGCCCTTGTATTGGAGTGATGTGGGTGAGAGGAGGACTTTGGGACCAGATCTTCTTTTGGAGGCTGAGGAGAAAGTCAGAGTTGTTCGTCGACACCTTGAGGTAGCCCAGAGTCGTCAGAGGAGTTATGCAGATACTCGACGGCGAGACCTAGAGTTTCAGATTGGTGACCATGTATTCTTAAAGGTCTCGCCTTCGAAAGGGGTCCGGAGATTTGGAGTGCGTGGGAAGCTTAGTCCCCGTTTTGTTGGACCCTTTGAGGTACTTGAGAGGGTAGGCCCTGTGGCTTATAGAGTTGCTCTTCCTCCACGTTTGGCCGGTGTACACGATGTTTTCATGTCTCAGCCCTGAGGAGATATGTCTTTGACCCGTCGCATGTGGTTGACTTCACTCCCTTGGAGATCGGTGAGGACCTGGTTTACGAGGAGCGGCCGTTGCGGATTCTTGCTCGTGAGGTGAGGGAATTGCGCAACCGGACCATTCCGTATGTAAAGATCTTATGGAGCAATCACGAAGAGCGAGAGGCTACTTGGGAGCTAGAGACAAAGATGAGATCTGCATACCCTTTTCTGTTCGAGACTACTGGTTGAGGTACGCCTGTTCTACCTTACTTTGTTTCGGGGACGAAACTTCCTTTTAGTGGGGGAGGATGTAGTGGCCCTAATTCCCATGCAGCGTTCTTCCGATGAATCCACTGTTAGAGCACCTAGTGTTGGTGTATCTGGCTCATGGTGCATCAATGGGATGCCACAGATGGACCCTGTGTGTTATTATGAGCTGTGTAGGCCTTCGGCTGAGTTTGCCGAAATTTCGGAAAAGAATTAGGCCCAACAAAGGTCGGAAATGGATTCAGCACGGAAAAAACGCTTGAAAACGGCTATTTGCTTGTTTGTTTCTGAGTCCGGATGCCCAAAAAGGACTCCCGGAAGTTTTTAGTGGAAAATGGTGCATGGGAGGGGCCGTAGACCGCCGGGATGCCACGTGGCGGCCTGTCATTGGCCGGTTCAGGATGCGCGGTCCACAGAGCTGAGCGGCGGGGGTGCACAGACCCGGCGCATGGACACGTGGCACCGCCTGATTGGCGGGCGCAAGGCGCGCGTCTACCGGGTGAGCGCGGCGGTGCATGGACCAAGGCGGGGGCACGTGGCAGCCTCCGGTTGGTCGGTGCACGCGGCGCGGTCCACGGAATTCCAAAGTGGAATGCGTGGACCGGGTGTAGGGGACACGTGTCACCCTTTGATTCGCAGGGCGCACCGTGCGCGGTGCACGAAACCGGGGCCGGTACCTCGGGGCGCGTGCGCACGACGGGGCCATGCCGCGCGCCCGGCGCGGCCGCCGACCGGCCAGCGGGTCAACCGGGTGGACACGTGTCGCCCGCTGGTTGGCGGGCGCCTGCCGCCTTACTGTGCGGGGGCGGGCCACGTGGCAGCCCGTGGGTGGCCCGAACAGCTTGTTTGCTGTTCGGGCGGGCCACGTGGCGGCGCCTGGTGGATTCGGGCGTGAACAGTGTTGGGCCGGCCCAACACTGTAGCCGCCCGAAAGTACCGGGCGCCCGAAAGTTGGGCCGAAAGCCTATTGACTTGTCTTTTTGGGCTGATTTCGGGTGAGGCCTATAAATAGGCCCCTTGGGGCTCGTTTTTTTAGGCTTTTCCCGAGAGCTTTAGCCCTTGAGCCCTTCACCAATTTCTTTCTCTCCCTCTTGTGCATCTTTTGGCGAAGGTTCAGAATTTTTGGACGCCGCGACGACGGCGAATTCTGCATCGGGGTGCGGAGCGACGATCTACTGTTGGAGGCCCATTTTCGTCGCAGTTTAGTCTGGGAGGTCTACCGGGCTATCCCGACGTTATTTTTGGACGATTTCTGCGGTGACGGTTTCGTAAGAGGTAAATCTACATTTTCCGTGTTCGACACTTTTTCTGGATCCGAGCTTTTCTTGGGGTTCTGGGTACATTTTTAACCCCCTTTGCGACTGTTGGTTGATTTGGACAACACCTACTTGTCGGATTTTTATCTCCTCATCCGGACACGGAATTCGACGTTTCAGGACTCTATCGACATCTACTCTTCGTGGAGGATCGCCGTCATATTTTTATTGGAATTTTGGAGAAAGTTTTTCAGGTGAAAATTTCGTGTTAAGGGGACTGTTCACCACAGATTTTTGGGATTGTGGAATTTGTGTGGATTAAAGTGTAATTTTGGTGTATGTTTGTACCCAGGAGGTTGTGAGCACTTCTACCGTGTTGTTGGCTTGGTGGATCTGTGATTGACTGTTTTGGGCTTTCTCAGCTGTACGATTCCGGGCAGTTAGCACTTTCAGGTGGGTGACCTTGCTTCCAAGAACTCTGGACTGTGTACTAATTCTATGTGTGTAGGATCATGCATGTTAGAATTGGAGTATTAGCATGTGTAAAACTGTATGTTGTATCTTGTATATCAGTTGATGAATCTTTTGATTCCCTACTCTATGTTAAGTAGTGAAATCTTGAACTTGACCTAGCACCCCTGTCATATGTATCATGTTCAGCCAGTCTGTAGAAAACTCCAACTTGGGCTAGGTTTTTACTGCTCTAGACATTCCACATCACGATACTTCATTTCAACTATGGACTTAGCTTTTCCTCGCCCGAGTTGTGGGCCAGAGAGGTCGGGTGGTTGTGGGATGCATTTGCACTCGTGTCTGGGGACCGAGTGGAGTTGATAGCAGTCTGTAGATCTGATTTCTTTGGAGAGTGATAGTGATAGTAGATCTGGGTTCTAGAAACTGTCAGAGTGACAGTGAGTCTCAGCTGTGTAGATTCCAGCTAGTGAGTGAGTTAGTGATTTGTTTGTTAGCCGATCTTGTTGATCGAGGATTTGGATCATAGCCTGCATGAGCCACATTTGAGCTTTACAGAGATACTTTACAGAGATACTTGTTATGGGTTACTTTGACTCGAGCGGGTCGCTCCCCTCGAGGCCACTCCGGAGTAGGCGAGACCGGGTGTTGTAACCGGCGTGAGTTTGAGATGTTTCTTTCGCGACTTGTTGTTGCATTTGTCCCTCTGGCTGTGCTTTTGTTGGCAGCCATGGACGCCCTACCGTAAGTCCGCTCCTCCGGGACGTAACGGCAGTAGGTTGGCGCAGGTTTGACTGGACCCGATGAGGCAGTCAGTTTAGATTGGGTGATCAGGGAGGAGAGTTAGTTGGGGCATCATGTTCTTTCTATTCCACTGTTGAGCATCTAGAATAGAGGCATAGTAGCTGTAGAGTTACTTTCCAGCTTTCCTTACAGCACTGCATATGTTACTTTTGCCTCTGGTAGACTTAGTGGGCAGACCGTACGGGCTTGTTGGCGGCACCCACTGAGAACTACTGTGGGATGTAGTTCTCACACCCGTCGTGGTGTCTTCTCCCCAGGGACTTCTGCTCCGGTTCCTGCAGCTCCTGTTGCTGATCAGCTCCTTCAGACCGGGTAAGGGAGTCGCGAGATAGATCCCCTCCTGTCATCTTCATTGTGTGAGTAGATGTACCCCAGTACTTATTTTGGTGTGTGTTATGTCGAGTGACTTTTGTAGTGAGGTTTCGAGTTGTACCTTCCTTCCTGCTTTTATGAGAGACTTTGTGTTCTGGTGAGGTTGGTCTGTATATTGTGAGTTGTAGTTTTATTTTATGTATTTTATTCCAGCTTTTCTCTTTCAGCTTGATACTGCTAGTGTAGAGTTTCTTGCAGGTTAGTCGCTACGCTATACGGGCTTCCCGTATGGGCGGCGGATCTGTGGCGAGCCGCGGCAAGTATCGCCCGGGGAGTGACAG
>CM055064.1:32560058-32629710 GCA_029204045.2 Tillandsia leiboldiana | reverse complement strand
CAATCGGATGTAGCTTGTATGCCCCACGTGGACCAGAGATGAGAACCCACAGGATCTAATAGGTTCGAGAGAGGGTTGCGTCGGGACATTTATCAGTTGGTCCGCTCCCGCAGATTACAGACTTTGGAGGCCTCGATGGAGCAGGCACTGTATGTGGAGAGTGGTGAGGTCGTGATGGCAGAGGTGGCTCCAGCCCCCGTAGTGACTCCTGGGGCAAAGCGCCCGGCGCTGTTGAGGAGGGGCAGTCGAGTAGACAGGGACCCCCGAGACCTCCCCGTTTCCACTCTCAGGGACGGGGGTATCAGGGGCGGCAGAGATCTGGGGCATCTCGTCAGTTCCAGCAGCAGCAGCGTCGACCACCTCGACAGCAGCAGTCTTCGCAGCAGCAGCAGTCTTCGCAGCAGCAGCAGACTTCGCGGCAGCCGCGCCCTGATCGTTGTGTCATTTGTGGAGGACCGCACCCACCGGCCCAGTGCCCGCAGAGTCAGGGCCGCTGCTTCCGTTGCGGGCAGACCGGTCACTTCGCGAGGGCGTGCGCCAGGGCAGGTTACCCAGCTCCTTCATCAGCTTCTGCATCCTTCATTCCTCGTCAGTCAGCAGGACCTTCGGCGGCCTCCGGTAGGCCAGACTTTGCTTCATCGTCCTCGCGACAGCCAGAGCGACTTCCCCCGGCGCCGAGCGGTCGAGTCTATGCCGCTCAGGTAGAGGATGCTACAGCAGCAGAGCATGTCGTCGCAGGTATTATTTTGATTTCTGCAGTTCGTACTCGTACTCTCTTTGATACCGGTGCATCGCATTCTTTTATCAGTAGAGCATTTGCATCCCTTCATGGTATAGAGGTAGTTTCTTTATCGCATGCATTAGAGGTTCAGATACCAGATCATGTCTTGCATGTCGAGGAGTATGTAGGGATTGCCCTGTGCAGTTGGGATCCTGGATTTTGCCGGCAGACTTGCTTGTCTTGCGGCAGCTCCAGGATTTCGACGTCGTGCTCGGTATGGATTGGTTGTCGAGGTACTATGCTATTATAGACTGCAGAGAGAGGACGGTGACCCTCCGCGAGCCTGGACAAGAGGAGTTCGTTTTCAGAGGCTGCCAGAGCACCTTCTTTGCGATGACTGTTTCTTCGGCGAGGGCTAGGCGGATGATTAGTAGAGGCTGCACCGCTTTCTTAGCGACGATTGTGGAGGTGCCTACGGCGGCACTGGGACTCGAGGATATTCCTGTTGTCCGCGAATTCCCAGATGTGTTTCCCCCTGAGTTGACGACTATGCCGCCGGAGAGGGAGGTGGAGTTTGTGATTGATGTGGTACCGGGAACCGCACCAATCTCAAAGGCGCCTTATAGGATGGCACCTGCCGAGTTGAGGGAGTTGAAGGCCCAGCTTCAGGATCTTATGGACAGGGGCTTTGTCAGGCCTAGTGTTTCTCCGTGGGGAGCGCCAGTTTTATTTGTGAAGAAGAAGGATGGGTCGCTTCGTTTGTGTGTGGATTATCGGGAGTTGAATAAAGTGACCATCCGGAACAAGTATCCCCTTCCACGGATAGATGATTTATTTGATCAGTTGCAGGGAGCCACAGTGTTTTCGAAGATTGATCTTCAGTCAGGTTACCACCAGTTGAGGGTGAGGGCCGAGGACATCCCTAAGACGACTTTTCGATCCCGGTATGGGCATTATGAGTTTACGGTTATGGCCGTTTGGTTTAACTAATGCCCCAGCTGCATTCATGGATTTGATGAACCGGGTATTTCCAGCCGTACTTGGACTTGTTTGTGGTTGTGTTCATTGATGACATCTTGATCTACTCCCGGAGCGATGTGGATCATGAGGAGCACTTGAGGATAGTGCTGCAGCTTCTACGTGAGAAGAAGCTGTATGCCAAGCTTAAGAAGTGCGAGTTTTGGCTTCGGGAGGTTGCATTCTTGGGCCACTTGGTATCAGCCGCCGGAGTGGCAGTTGACCCGACGAAGATCGACACAGTTCGGGATTGGCCGAGACCGACGACGGTTACGGAGGTCCGGAGCTTTCTGGGCTTGGCTGGCTACTACCGTCGGTTTGTAGAGGGCTTTGCGAAGCTCTCTACTCCCCTGACCTGTTTGACTAGGAAGGGGATGAGGTTCATTTGGACTGAGCAGTGTCAGCGGAGTTTTGAGGAGCTGAAGAGGAGACTGATTTCAGCACCAGTTCTTACACTGCCAGTGATGGGAGATGGCTACGTGATTTACAGTGACGCCTCGCACAGCGGTTTGGGTTGTGTCTTGATGCAGCATGGGAGGGTAATTGCTTATGCTTCACGGCAATTAAAGGATTATGAGAAGAATTACCCTACTCAGGATTTAGAGCTGGCAGCTGTGGTGTTTGCATTGAAGCTGTGGCGGCATTACCTCTACGGTGAGCATTGTGAGATCTACACGGATCATAAGAGCTTAAAGTATCTGTTTACCCAAAAGGAGCTGAACCTGAGGGCAACGCCGGTGGTTGGAGTTACTGAGGATTACGATGTGAGTATCCTCTATCATCCCGGCAAGGCCAATGTGGTAGCAGATGCTTTGAGTCGGAGGTCAGTGCAGAGCTTGAGCATGTTGGTCACACAGCAGGCCCCGCTGATTGAGCAGTTGAGACGACTCCAGATTGAGGTTGTATCCCCTGGGGTCTCTGCTAGACTGATGTCTATGGTCTTGCAGCCCACTCTGTTGGACAGGATTAGGGAGACGCAGAGTGAGGACCCCCACTTGGAGAGGATCAGATCCCAGATACATGCAGATCAGATAGGGGATTTTTCAGTGGATAGCTCGGGAGTACTGCGGTACCGGGACCGAGTTTGTGTGCCTTCGGATCCTGAGATCAGAGACCAGATTCTGAGAGAGGCCCATTATACACCTTATACCATTCATCCTGTGGTACTAAGATGTATAAGGACCTCAAGACACATTTTTGGTGGTCCGGAATGAAGCGGGAACATTGGAAGATTTGTGGCTCACTGTTTTAACTTGCCAGCAAGTGAAAGCAGAGCACCGGGTTCCTGCTGGCAAGTTACAAAGTCTTCCAATTCCAGAGTGGAAATGGGACCACATCACCATGGACTTTGTTACAGGGCTGCCGAGAGCGCAGAGTGGAGCCGACGCGATTTGGGTTATTGTAGATAGACTCACCAAGTCTGCACATTTCTTGCCTGTTCAGATGACTTGGTCATTGGAGCGTCTGGCACAGTTGTATTTGGACGAGATAGTGAGGCTACACGGGGTACCTGCGTCGATTGTTTTCAGATCGGGATCCGAGTTTGTGTCACGATTCTGGGGGAGTTTACAGTCAGCTTTGGGGACCCAGCTCAGATTCAGCACTGCATTCCACCCACAGACTGATGGCCAGTCTGAGCGCACTATACAGACCCTCGAGGATATGCTGAGAGCGTGCGTTATGGATTTTGGAGGGGGGTGGTACCGACACTTATCATTGGTTGAGTTTGCGTACAACAACAGCTATCAGGCGAGCATTCAGATGGCTCCGTTTGAGGCGTTGTATGGACGCAAGTGGTCGGTCGCCCTTGTATTGGAGTGATGTGGGTGAGAGGAGGACTTTGGGACCAGATCTTCTTTTGGAGGCTGAGGAGAAAGTCAGAGTTGTTCGTCGACACCTTGAGGTAGCCCAGAGTCGTCAGAGGAGTTATGCAGATACTCGACGGCGAGACCTAGAGTTTCAGATTGGTGACCATGTAGTCTTAAAGGTCTCGCCTTCGAAAGGGGTCCGGAGATTTGGAGTGCGTGGGAAGCTTAGTCCCCGTTTTGTTGGACCCTTTGAGGTACTTGAGAGGGTAGGCCCTGTGGCTTATAGAGTTGCTCTTCCTCCACGTTTGGCCGGTGTACACGATGTTTTTCATGTCTCAGCCCTGAGGAGATATGTCTTTGACCCGTCGCATGTGGTTGACTTCACTCCCTTGGAGATCGGTGAGGACCTGGTTTACGAGGAGCGGCCGTTGCGGATTCTTGCTCGTGAGGTGAGGGAATTGCGCAACCGGACCATTCCGTATGTAAAGATCTTATGGAGCAATCACGAAGAGCGAGAGGCTACTTGGGAGCTAGAGACAAAGATGAGATCTGCATACCCTTTTCTGTTCGAGACTACTGGTTGAGGTACGCCTGTTCTACCTTACTTTGTTTCGGGGACGAAACTTCCTTTTAGTGGGGGAGGATGTAGTGGCCCTAATTCCCATGCAGCGTTCTTCCGATGAATCCACTGTTAGAGCACCTAGTGTTGGTGTATCTGGCTCATGGTGCATCAATGGGATGCCACAGATGGACCCTGTGTGTTATTATGAGCTGTGTAGGCCTTCGGCTGAGTTTGCCGAAATTTCGGAAAAGAATTAGGCCCAACAAAGGTCGGAAATGGATTCAGCACGGAAAAACGCTTGAAAACGGCTATTTGCTTGTTTGTTTCTGAGTCCGGATGCCCAAAAAGGACTCCCGGAAGTTTTTAGTGGAAAATGGTGCATGGGAGGGGCCGTAGACCGCCGGGATGCCACGTGGCGGCCTGTCATTGGCCGGTTCAGGATGCGCGGTCCACAGAGCTGAGCGGCGGGGTGCACAGACCCGGCGCATGGACACGTGGCACCGCCTGATTGGCGGGCGCAAGGCGCGCGGTCTACCGGGTGAGCGCGGCGGTGCATGGACCAAGGCGGGGGCACGTGGCAGCCTCCGGTTGGTCGGTGCACGCGGCGCGGTCCACGGAATTCCAAAGTGGAATGCGTGGACCGGGTGTAGGGGACACGTGTCACCCTTTGATTCGCGGGCGCACCGTGCGCGGTGCACGAAACCGGGGCCGGTACCTCGGGGCGCGTGCGCACGACGGGGCCATGCCGCGCGCCCGGCGCGGCCGCCGACCGGCCAGCGGGTCAACCGGGTGGACACGTGTCGCCCGCTGGTTGGCGGGCGCCTGCCGCCTTACTGTGCGGGGGCGGGCCACGTGGCAGCCCGTGGGTGGCCCGAACAGCTGTTTGCTGTTCGGCGGGCCACGTGGCGGCGCCTGGTGGATTCGGGCGTGAACAGTGTTGGGCCGGCCCAACACTGTAGCCGCCCGAAAGTACCGGGCGCCCGAAAGTTGGGCCCGAAAGCCTATTGACTTGTCTTTTTGGGCTGATTTCGGGTGAGGCCTATAAATAGGCCCCTTGGGGCTCGTTTTTTAGGCTTTTCCCGAGAGCTTTAGCCCTTGAGCCCTTCACCAATTTTCTTTCTCTCCCTCTTGTGCATCTTTTGGCGAAGGTTCAGAATTTTTGGACGCCGCGACGACGGCGACTTCTGCATCGGGGTGCGGAGCGACGATCTACTGTTGGAGGCCCATTTTCGTCGCAGTTTAGTCTGGGAGGTCTACCGGGCTATCCCGACGTTATTTTTGGACGATTTCTGCGGTGACGGTTTCGTAAGAGGTAAATCTACATTTTCCGTGTTCGACACTTTTTCTGGATCCGAGCTTTTCTTGGGGTTCTGGGTACATTTTTAACCCCCTTTGCGACTGTTGGTTGATTTGGACAACACCTACTTGTCGGATTTTTATCTCCTCATCCGGACACGGAATTCGACGTTTCAGGACTCTATCGACATCTACTCTTCGTGAGGATCGCCGTCATATTTTTATTGGAATTTTTGGAGAAAGTTTTTCAGGTGAAAATTTCGTGTTAAGGGGACTGTTCACCACAGATTTTTGGGATTGTGGAATTTGTGTGGATTAAAGTGTAATTTTGGTGTATGTTTGTACCCAGGAGGTTGTGAGCACTTCTACCGTGTTGTTGGCTTGGTGGGATCTGTGATTTGACTGTTTTGGGCTTTCTCAGCTGTACGATTCCGGGCAGTTAGCACTTTCAGGTGGGTGACCTTGCTTCCAAGAACTCTGGACTGTGTACTAATTCTATGTGTGTAGGATCATGCATGTTAGAAATTGGAGTATTAGCATGTGTAAAACTGTATGTTGTATCTTGTATATCAGTTGATGAATCTTTTGATTCCTACTCTATGTTAAGTAGTGAAATCTTGGAACTTGACCTAGCACCCCTGTCATATGTATCATGTTCAGCCAGTCTGTAGAAAACTCCAACTTGGGCTAGGTTTTTACTGCTCTAGACATTCCACATCACGATACTTCATTTCACTATGGACTTAGCTTTTCCTCGCCCGAGTTGTGGGCCGAGAGGTCGGGTGGTTGTGGGATGCATTTGCACTCGTGTCTGGGGACCGAGTGGAGTTGATAGCAGTCTGTAGATCTGATTTCTTTGGGAGAGTGATAGTGATAGTAGATCTGGGTTCTTAGAAACTGTCAGAGTGACAGTGAGTCTCAGCTGTGTAGATTCCAGCTAGTGAGTGAGTTAGTGATTTGTTTGTTAGCCGATCTTGTTGATCGAGGATTTGGATCATAGCCTGCATGAGCCACATTTGAGCTTTACAGAGATACTTTACAGAGATACTTGTTATGGGTTACTTTGACTCGAGCGGGTCGCTCCCCTCGAGTGCCACTCCGGAGTAGGCGAGACCGGGTTGTTGTACCGGCGTGAGTTTGAGATGTTCTTTCGCGACTTGTTGTTGCATTTGTCCCTCTGGCTGTGCTTTTGTTGGCAGCCATGGACGCCCTACGTAAGTCCGCTCCTCCGGGACGTAACGGCAGTAGGTTGGCGCAGGTTTGACTGGACCCGATGAGGCAGTCAGTTTAGATTGGGTGATCAGGGAGGAGAGTTAGTTGGGGCATCATGTTCTTTCTATTCCACTGTTGAGCATCTAGATAGAGGCATAGTAGCTGTAGAGTTACTTTTCCCAGCTTTCCTTACAGCACTGCATATGTTACTTTTTGCCTCTGGTAGACTTAGTGGGCAGACCGTCGGGCTTGTTGGCGGCACCCACTGAGAACTACTGTGGGATGTAGTTCTCACACCCGTCGTGGTGTCTTCTCCCCAGGGACTTCTGCTCCGGTTCCTGCAGCTCCTGTTGCTGATCCAGCTCCTTCAGACCGAGGTAAGGGAGTCGCGAGATAGATCCCCTCCTGTCATCTTCAGTGTGTGAGTAGATGTACCCCAGTACTATTTTGGTGTGTGTTATGTCGAGTGACTTTTGTAGTGAGGTTTCGAGTTGTACCTTTCTTTCCTGCTTTTCTGAGAGACTCTTGTGTTCTGGTGAGGTTGGTCTGTATATTTGTGAGTTGTAGTTTTATTTTATGTATTTTATTCCAGCTTTTCTCTTTCAGCTCTGGTATCTGCTAGTGTAGATGTTTCTTTGCAGGTTAGTCGCTACGCCTATACGGGGCTTCCCGTATGGGCGGCGGATCTGTTGGCAAGCCGGGGCGCAGTATCGCCCCGGGGCGTGACAATTAGTTTATAGAAATCATGTGTGTCTAAAATCTGTCCGGGTCCTAGGTCCTACTAACACCGATATGCAACTGCCACTAACACAGTGGCGACAAGTAAAACAAGGAAACAAGACATCTCGGGACTGCCGTTTACCCAAACGGCTCCCACCACAGATAAACGACCAAGTACAACTACCAGACTCCACTCTGCTCCCAGGCACGAGTGTAACATGAATCCCACACTAAAAAGAATCCCGACCACTCGGCCCACTACCCGGGCGAGTATAACACTATGTCCAGTAATATCTATACTCAAATTCTAGCATGCTATCCAATTAAACTCACAATCATGCATAATCCTACTATAATAGAATTAATGTCCAGTCCATCAATCTTGAAGACAAGGTCACCCACCTGTAGCGCGCGTTAAACCAAGATCCAAATAAGCTGAAACTGCACGGGGATAAATCCTCAGATTCCCACGATTCCAACGGGCCTAAAAACACCCAAAAACTCCTCCTGAGTACAAAGATATAGCCCAAACATCACAAACAATACAAAATTCCATGTGTACAGTTTTGCTGAAATTTCTGTCCAAAAGAAGCATTATTATCACCTTTGAGGTAAATTCCAAAAATTCCAATAAAAATACGACGGCGATCCTCGCGAAGCGTAGATGTCGATAGAGTCCTTAATCGTCGAATTCCGATGTCCGGTTGCGAAGATAAAAATCCGACAAGGGGCTGCTGTCCAAAAACTCCACCAGCAAAACAGGGGCTTAGATATGCCTCGTAAACCGTGCCAAAAGTGCGAAACGAGGTGAAGCGATCAACATGGAAAATGAAGCCTTACCTCTTAGGATCGCGCTGCCGCAGAAATCGCTCAAAAATTCCTCCTGGTTAGAGCACAGGAATTTTCCGACTGAACTCCGACGATAACGGGCCTCCGATGAAAAAACGTCGCTCTGCGCTACGATGCCGAAGTCGTCGACGCCGCGGCATCCAAAAATTCCGAGCCTCTGCCAGAAGATGCGCCACACGAGGATCTCCAACTTTGCTAAAGGGTCCAAGGGCAAGAGAGTTCGGGAAAAGGGTGAAAAAGCCCAAGCAAAGGGCCTATTTATAGGCCCACAAAGGAAAAGAAGTCAAATGGGCTTTTGGGCCCCAAAATCGGGCGCCCGAATATTTCGGGCGGCTACAGTAACGGGCCGGCCCGTTACTGTGCGCGCCCGAAATCACAAGAATGCGCCACGTGTCCCCTGCGGTCAACGCTCCGCACACCTCGCGCACGTGGGCGGCGTGAGCCCGCCACTGAGATGGTGCCACGTGTCCCCACGTGGTTCACGCGGCGCACGCGGCCGGTCCACGCGCCGGGTCTTCCGGAAACTGTCCACCAATCAGGAGCCGCCACGTGTCACAGCCGCCGCCGCCTCATTTGACGCCGTCCAGCCAATCAGGGGATGCCACACGGCAAACCCCGTTCTCGGTGCTCCCGGTGCACGCTTTGCCTGTTGACCCCGCCGCCTGCGCGCTGCCCGCGCCTGCCCGCGCCCGCCTGCACCTGCCCGCGCCTGCCCGCGGCCCTTCTCCGCCCCTGCGCCGCCCTGCTCCGCCGTGCGCCGCCGCCTGCCGCCTGCCGCCGGTCGCCGGAACAGTAATTCCGGCCGGCCGGAGTTACTGTTCCGGTGAACAGTAACTTTGGCGCCGAAAAATAAGTGAATACACCATTTTGATCCTTTTCGCGCGCTGAGTCCAAATCCGCCGTCCATTTCTCCAAATTCTCATCCGAAATTTTGCCGAAAGCCCCCGGAAAAGCCCACTTGATCCGATTTTCGCGCCGGGTCCATTTCTGGGGTCCGATTTCGATACAATAGGCTCCAATATACCGTGTAAGCTTCCTATAATCACTGTTAATGCTACAACAGTCTCTGTGGAAGTCCGGATCATCACACCGCCTCAGTCGAATGACGAAAGAGGGGAGGCTAGGGTTAACTCTCGACTGCTCGGTCTGCAAAAGGAAAGACCCTGGGAGGAAAGGGTACGAGATTCGGGCACCAATCTCGTGACTGACTCCGGAAAGACAAGCGGCGCCCAGCATTGGAAAGCGCCGAAGATCACGCTTCAGCGCGTCAATTAGGGGATGAACCTGGACGGAAAACGGCTACTATCCTATTGAGGAGAATCAACTCAAAAGGAAGTAATTGAGAAATTTACGATGATTCCCCTTAGATCACGCCGATTACTAAAATCGGCGGTTATACACATGGTTCGTAAATGTATAAATAACCGAACCATCGAAGAAAAAGGAGTCCTGCAACCTCGTAAGCCAATGACCACCCCTGCTTTTTCATACCTTTCATACCTGCATTTACTGTTTTCATAGATAATTTTCATACCAGCATTTACCGCACTTCCTAGGAGTAGTCTTAATTGTAATTGGTTCCCAGTTACCCTTTATAACCCTTCTCCAAGCAATACAAATTCTTAATCGGCTCCTTAGACATGTCAAATCCCTGTCTCCGAAATTCCAGACTGCTCCTCTAGGCCGAACTCTGTTTATCTCCAAACCTCTGTTCGGCTAATCTAAGCCGAACCTTCTCGAGAGTTTGATTGAGAAGAACCCGGCCGAGCAGATCCCTACTCGGCCCGATCGCTTGATCGCTTTGGCACGCGGCGTAACACACTAAGAGGGTCAACCCCAAGGGCCGACGGTCAGCGCAACTTTTCGGCCCGAACATATATATATATATATATATATATATATATATATATATATACAGACCTAGGCTACTATGCTATTAATAGCACAAAGTCATTGGTGCTATTAGGTTTTTGACCCTTTGATGAATAGAAGTGTGGTTAAGATAATAAAAGGCCCGTAGGGTTTAGTGGGTGGTTGGGAAAATAGTATGATCTAAGAGATGGAAATGATCCAAGGGGTGGATCTAACGGTGAAAAACTTGGTAGCACCAAATGCTTGGTGCTATCGATAGCACAGTAGTCAGACTCTTATATATATATATATATATATATATATATATATATATATATATATATATATATATATATATATATATATATATATGCAATTATGCACATACTCATGAAGTTACAATTCGCATATGAATTCTCCTAAACGTTATCTTCCTGTAATGAATGTCACAAATAAATCGTAGGAGATTTCTATACCTCATTGCACTGTTAATGCATGAAATTTTAGATATCATTAAGCCATCAGCCTGGGATTTGAAAGTCTTATATATAAGATATAATAGGACTAAACCTGTTAATACAGCTATAACATTTTGGGTGGTGGTTAGCTCCAAGAGATTAAGAGGGTTAAGCGTGCTAGGACTACCCTCTGGGAAGCGGGGCATCACATTTGGTATCAGAGCCAATCACCAGCCGAAAATATGAGATGAGTCTCCATTGAGCTAGAGTTATACAGCGAGTAAAGCGCGGCTCCTCGACTGATGATCGTTGTGGGTGGAGTGCGGCTCCCCACATGGTCAACTAAAGGCTAGCGAGACAAGTCTCACATCGCTTGGTGCTTGTGTACGCTTGAGCCTAACAAGGACGGCAGGGCTTAAAGGGGGAGGAATGTGACACCCTGAGAAATTGGAAGTCCTATATATGAGATATAATAGAGCTAAACCTCTTAACCCGGCTATAGCATTTTGGGCGGTGGTTAGGCCCAAGATGTTAAGAGGATTAAGTATGCTAGAGCTAGAGTAGTTCTAGATTGGGTGACCCCCTGGAAAGTTGGGGCGTCACAACACTATGTAACTGGAGTGCTGGACCTCATTAAACTATTAGTGAGGGTACTATCTGTAGTAACCACCCTTTTTAAATGTATTTCGGAATTTTAATTAATAACGTACCTCTTTTAGTGGTCCGGCGGGTGGGTTAATAATTCACTTTTTCTGGGCAGACCGTCGGGGCTCGCGGATATTTTTAGGCGATAGAGCTCGCGAAACGGAGAACGGCGGCGCGATCGGATTTGAATTCCGACCCCGGGATCTCCCAGAATAAATTTTCGAAGTTTACTAGCGGTTTCGGGGGCATCAAAAAGGTGGTCGGGCGATTAGCACGCTTTTCGAGGTAAAACTTGGACACTGGTTCACACCCGACCTTTAAGTGGTGAGTTTGGGGGCTAGGGTTTCTTTTCCCACTTCTCATCGCATTCGTGTCGTGCGTTAGGGTTTTTCGGAGAAGAGCGAGAGGAACCCCAACCCTCCTCCTACCTTCTTCCCACCATCCGACAGCGGGCGTGAAGGAACGAGGCGACGAGAACGGGACGATCCTCTCCCTTCCTCCTCCCTTACCGGTGAAACCAAGGTGCAAAGGTTGGTGTTTTTTTTATTATAATTTAATTTAGTTTTATTTCGGTTCATCATCGATTGGTCGGGGAAGAGAGAGACCGGGGTGCTCACGGTCGGACGCACCCGCCGCCGCCGCGGGGCGCCGGAAGCGCGCGGGGAGAGCACCCGCAGGCAGGGCAGCACGCCCGCGCGGGCCGGGCGCCGCGCGGGGCCGCCGCTGGCAGGAAGCCCGCGCGGGGCCTGGCGCCGCGCGGGGCCGCCCGCGCTTGCGGGCAGAGCGCCTGCGCCGGCCGGGAGCCACGCGGGGCCGCCGCTGGCAGGGCGCCCGCGCGGGGCCTGGCGCCGCGCGGGGCCGCCCGCGCTTGCGGGCAGAGCACCCGCGCGGGCCAGGCGACGCGCGGGGCCGCCGCTGGCGGGACGCCCGCGCGGGGCCTGACGCCGCGCGGGGCCGCCCGCGCCTGCGGGCAGCGCGCCCGCGCGGGCCCGGCGCCGCACAGGGCAGCCGCAGGCGGGGTGCCCGTGCGGGCCTGGCGCCGCGCGGGGCCATGCACACGCGCGGACAGCCCGGCGGCGCGCGGTCACCTCCGCCACTGTTTCCGACCCGGGCCGCCGCCGCCGCCGTCGGATCCGAGGGCCCCGTTCCACGACGGAATCGGACGGTATACTTTTCCTTTAATTGTGTTTTGTGGGTACTGACTTCTCCCCGGGGGACTGTGTAGGTTCGGGGAGCGCGCCGAGACACAGAGGAACCGAGCGTTGATCGCTGCGTAACGAGAAAAGGTGGGTTTTCGTTCGAGACTTAGTGTGGGACTTTTCGAAAGAATGTAGATAATTTCCATTTATTCGTTTAACTGTGCTAATGTTGATAGTCTTTATGGTTCTTACTATTGAGTTATACATTGTGTACTTGGTTACTATGCTCGAGGCTGCGGCACGCGCACCCGCGGTTTGGCCACCGCAAAGGGTGCGCTTTTCCGGAAAAGTGGTCTATGACCCGTGTGAACCCACGAGGTGACGTAGTGGGGGCCCCCGCAGGTGGGGGGTTTTGAGGCGCCAAGGTGTGAGCGGTGCGACCCGTCGGGGTAGGTGCTCGACGTGGTTTACCGAGATAGGTGCTCGGTAGGGTTGCCGGGGCAGGTGCCCGGACTAGGTTATGCAGGGGTTCGTGATTTTTCCCTTTTGGGAGGGTGGTTGCTCCGGATAGTATTACGGTTGGATTTACTTACTTTTCCCTGCTTTCCTTATTATTATCGTGTCGCTGACTTCCCACTCCGTGACAGGTTCCTTCAGGGGTGAGAGCTAGGCGACGGTGAGGCCGAGACAGGAGCTTTTGGGTCCATGGGGGCCCTAGACTGTATTTTCTCCTTATTTCGCATTTCATTTGCTATTGTAGTCTACTGTGTGGTTCTCGATACCCTCGTGGGGTCGGTGTGGATGTCGGCACATTACTCTCTAGTTATGAGGATGTTGGGTTTTGTTTCCTTTCTCTGTTTGGCCGTTTTCAAAAAAAAAACAGAAAAAAAAGAAAAAGAATTGCGAAAACGTTTTCAAAAATCTGGGTGTCGTGTGGGCACCGTTTTCAAAACCTTGTGGATTTATGGATTTCGAAAACGGATTTAAAAACCTGGGTGTCGTGTGGGCACTGTTTTAACAACTCTGTGGATTTATGGTTTTCGAAACTGTTTTAGAAATCTGGATGTCGGGTGGGCACCGCTTTCAAACTGTGGATTTATCCTTTCAAGTTGATCGGCCTCGAGAATTGTTCAGTTCTGTATGTGTATGTGTTTGGAAACTGTTGTGATTGAATAAACTACTGTGATTGGATGTTGTATTGGCCGCGACGCCGTGCATATACAGAGGAGACTCTGTCCGTTTGCAGGGTGAATCTGTGTATGCGGCGGGTCTGGGCACGCACCGGGGAGGAAGGAATTTCAAAAAAAATTTATACGCAAAACAATCCCTATTTTCCGTTGACTGTTTCCGCTGAACGAAACCCCCTGGGCGTGACAGATTAAGATGGTATCAGAGAGTTCTTTAATCACAACAGTCAGTGTCCGACATCCACGGAGATACCTCACTTAGCTACAAATGAATGTAATGTGTAGGGCGTAGGAGTGTAGAACGCGAGTGATCGGGGGGGGGGGGGGGGGAAGTATAGGTCCTTTTCTCTCGATAGGTGGTTGACTGCTATACTAGCGGAGTCTAGAGCTGACTTTTGTTGTGTGTGTGTACAGAGAATGGCCCGAACTAGATCATCGGCCGAGGACACGGGGGCAGACGCGACAGCGTCGACGGCCGCGGAGAACCAGCTCCTGCGGCAACAACTGCGGGAGATGGCAGGGCAGCTGGCGACCCTCACGGACCACGTGCGTCAGTTGACGCAACAGCAACCGGCTGCGACAGTGACGGTCACCCAGGCCCCTCCGCAGGGGCCAACCGCACCAACAACAGGACCGCAGGTGACGGGGGCCTGGACAGGAGCGGCCCCTCCACCGGCTGCGGCAGCCGGGATGTCGTCAGCCCAGACCACGACGCCAGCAGCAGCACCTACGACAGCGAATACGGGACCGACGCCGGGGACCACTGGCGGGGGTTCCCTGGGGGAGACCGTGGTGACGCCTTCCCCCACCGTGGCCGCCGCTGCCACGGGGGAGGGGTCAGTTCCGCTGACTGAGCGGGATCGAGTGCGGGCCAACCTGGCTGACTTCAAGAAATATGACCCGCCGATGTTCGAAGGGGAGACGACCGATCCCTGGGTCGTCGAGAAGTGGGTGGATACGATGGAAAAATTGTTCGAAGACTTGCTCATGGAGGATTGTGAGCGGGTTCCCCTGGCGGTCCACTTCCTAGAGGGGAACGCCCGCTTATGGTGGAAGACGGTACGCCCTGACCCCACAAAGGGCACCGTGCTCCCATCGTGGACCACCTTCAAGCAGGAGCTGTTCGGGGCTTTCTTCTCCAACAGCGTCAAACGACAACTGGAGGACGACTTAAACCACATCCAGCAGGGGAGCAGGACGGTCATGGAGTATCAGCGCGAGTTCGTGAGACTGGCCAACTGCGTCCCATTCTTCATAAGGGACGAGTCCCACAAGGCGCAGCTCTTCGTGGATGGTTTGCGAAGCGATATATTACAGGAGGTACAAGCAACAGACTTGCACACTTTTCAGAAGGTAGTCGACAGGGCCACTGTGGTGGAGCGCGGGTTCGCTGTCACGCGCGCCAGAAAGGAGGGCCCGGCTCAGCACGAGGACAAGAAGCGGCAGCAACAGTACTCTGGGGGAGGCTCTTCTAGCGGGAGCCGACCCCCCAAACGGTGGAGACCACATTTGGGATCTCGGAGCGCACCTGCAGGAGGACCGAGGCCGGGGGACAGGCCTTGTGTGATTTGCGGAGGAGCGCACCGAGTGTTAGAATGCCCCCAAAGACATGATCATTGCTTCCGCTGCGGCAAGCAGGGGCACTTCCGCCACAACTGCCCCTTAACCCTGGGAACAGCATCCTCAGCAGCTTCTGCGCCTTCACCACAGCATTCAGGACGGGGAAAAGCTCCTATGGGGTCAACTTCTAGACCCCCTGCACCACGGCGAGAGGGGGAAAGACAACCTCAGGCAGGCGGGAGAGTTTACTCGATGACCCGCCAAGAGTCGGACCCGCCGGAGGATGTAGTAGCAGGTATTACGTCTGTTTCAAATTTCCGTGCTAGAACTCTTTTTGATACCGGAGCAACACACTCTTTCATTTCTCGTGACTTCGTGTTTGTGCATGGTTTTGGGGAGAGACCTCTCCAAAGTCGAATGACGGTCCAAACCGCGGGTGGGCCTTTGGAGGCTGATAGCTTCGTGGCCGCCTGCCCGATAAAACTAGGGCGACTGTCTTGCCCTTGGGATCTGGTGGTAATTCCCCTAAATGAGTACGACGCGGTGCTAGGCATGGATTGGCTCTCACAAGGTACCAAACAGTAATCGACTGCGAGAAGCGGCAGGTGCGACTACAAGAACCGGGCTTTGCCGAACACGTGTATCTGGCATGCAAGAGCACCTCCTTCCCAACTGTCATCTCAGCAGCACGGGCCAGAAGATTGGTGGAGAGTGGGTGTGTGGCATACTTGGCATCTGTGGATCTAGTCACCCGACCCTCGACGACACCTTCAGACATCCCAGTAGTGAGGGATTTTCCCGACGTTTTCCCGACGGAATTGCCTGGGATGCCCCCTGAACGAGAGGTGGTGTTTCCTATCGAACTCCTACCGGGCACGCAGCCTATCATGAAGGCGCCTTACCGAATGGCCTTCGTAGAGTTGAAAGAACTTAAGGCGCAACTCGAAGACCTCTTGGACAAAGGATTTATCAGGCCGAGTGTGTCGCCCTGGGGCGCACCGGTACTCTTCGTGCGGAAGAAAGACGGAAGCCTGCGTCTCTGCATCGACTACAGAGGGATAAACAAGGTTACGGTGAAGAACAAGTACCCCCTGCCTAGAATCGACGATCTCTTTGACCAGCTACGGGGAGCGACGGTCTTCTCAAAAATTGACCTGCAATCGGGTTACCATCAGCTCCGAGTTCGGAACGAGGATATTCCAAAAACCGCCTTCCGGACCCGGTACGGCCACTACGAGTTCACGGTTATGCCGTTCGGGCTTACGAATGCCCCCGCGGTATTTATGGATATGATGAACAGAATCTTCAGGCCCTTCCTAGACCGATTCGTGGTGGTCTTCATCGACGACATCCTGATCTATTCATCCACCGACGAGGAACACGAGGACCATTTGCGAACAATTCTCCAAACTCTCAGGGATCAGAAGCTGTTTGCTAAACTCAAGAAATGTGAATTCTGGCTTCGCGAAGTGGGATTCTTGGGGCACGTGATTTCGGCGGAGGGAATTGCCGTGGACCCCAAGAAGGTGGAATCGGTGATCGACTGGCAGCCGCCGACTACAGTGACGGAGATCCGCAGTTTCTTGGGCCTGGCAGGTTATTACAGACGCTTCGTCCAGGGTTTCTCGAAGATTGCTGCCCCTTTGAACCGGTTGACCAGAAAAGGGGAAAAATTTGTATGGACGGCTAAATGCCAGGAGAGCTTCGAAGAACTCAAGAAAAGGCTAACCAGGGCACCAGTACTTGTACTACCGACACCCGGAGAGGATTACGAAGTATACTGCGACGCATCAAGAATCGGCCTTGGGGGTGTACTGATGCAACAAGGGAAAGTAATAGCCTATACTTCCAGGCAACTGAAGGAATACGAAAAGAACTACCCGACACACGATTTAGAGCTGGCCGCAGTGGTTTTTGTTTTAAAGCTTTGGAGGCACTACACCTCTTTGGTGTCCACTGTAATGTATTCTCGGATCACCAAAGTCTTAAGTACCTGTTCACCCAAAAGGAATTAAATTTGCGGCAGAGGTGGTGGTTAGAGTTGCTGAAGGATTACGATCTATCAATTCAATACCACCCCGGGAAGGCAAACGTGGTGGCAGACGCTTTGAGCAGGAAGGGGCAACTGGAAGGGACGACTGTAGGCGCGATAACGGAGCGGAGCAGCTTGATCGCGGAGTTCTCACGATTGAAGTTGGAGGTGGTACCAGCAGGCACGGTCACGTAACTTTTAACCTTGATAGTCAAGCCTACGCTGTTCGAGAAGATTCGGGAGGGGCAACAGACCGATTCTCACTTACAGCTCGTACGAGACAAGATCTCCCCGAACCAAGAGAATGATTTTTCGGTGCAAGGCGACGGCACCCTACGGTTCCGCGGGCGGATTTGCGTGCCGGATTCGTCGGAATTGAAGGAGGAAATTTTGGCAGAGGCACACCGCGCCCCTTATGCGGCGCATCCGGGAGGCACGAAGATGTACAGGGACCTCAAGCAGACCTTTTGGTGGCCTAAAATGAAGGGAGATGTGACACGACATGTAGCTCACTACCTGGTCTGCCAATAGATAAAGGCCGAGCACCAGCGACCGACGGGAAAGTTGCAGCCTTTACCGGTGCCAGAGTGGAAGTGGGATCGGATCACCATGGATTTCGTCACTGGGTTCCCACGTTCGCAGCAGGGGCACGACACGATCTGGGTCATAGTGGACCGGTTAACCAAATCAGCACATTTCCTGCCTATTCACACAACATGGACCCGAGATCGGTTAGCTCAAGTCTACATCAGCGAGATCGTGAGATTGCATGGGGTGCCAGCGTCGATCACCTCGGATAGAGACACGCGTTTTGTCTCGAATTTCTGGCAGAGTCTACAGAGGGCCCTGGGGACCAAACTACAGTTCGGCACAGCCTTCCACCCCCAAACGGACGGACAGTCTGAGCGGGTGATTCAGACTCTCGAGGACATGCTTCGCGCCTGTGTACTTGACTTGGGGGTCGGATGGTCACGCTACCTACCCCTCGTGGAATTCGCCTACAACAACAGTTACCAGGCCAGCATACAGATGGCGCCCTACGAAGCCTTATACGGGAGACGTTGCCGATCCCCGATCTGTTGGGACGACTTAGGGGAACGGAAGTTCTTGGGACCAGACTTAGTGGAAGAGACTGAAGAGAAAGTCCGCCTCATCAGACAGCGCTTATTAACCGCCCAAAGTCGACAAAAGAGCTACGCAGACCAGAGGCGCCGCGACTTGGAATTTCAAGTGGGAGAGCACGTGTTACTACGAGTCTCGCCATCCAAAGGAATTAAGCGGTTCGGGCTGAGGGACAAGTTGAGCCCGCGGTTCGTAGGGCCATTCGAGATCCTGGAGCGCATCGGACCGGTGGCATACCGCCTTGCCCTACCACCAAACCTCGACCGAGTCCACGATGTGTTCCACGTTTCAATGCTCCGGAAATACCTTCCTGACCCATCGCATGTTCTGGACGTCTCTACTCTCGAACTGAAGGAGGACCTAAGCTGCGAGGAAACCCCGGTGCGGATCCTAGCAAGGGAAAGTAAGACGCTGCGCAACTGAACAATCCCCTACGTGAAGGTGCTCTGGAGCAACCACGAAGAGCGAGAAGCGACTTGGGAGCTGGAGTAAAAAATGAGGGAGTGCTACCCCGATCTTTTCACCGCGACCCAGGATTAAGTTTCGAGGACGAAACTTGTTTTTAAGAGGTGAGTGGTGTAGTAACCACCCTTTTTAAATGTATTTCGAAATTTTAATTAATTACGTACCTCTTTTAGTGGTCGGGGAAGAGAGAGACGGGGGTGCTCACGGTCGGCCGCACCCGCCGCCGCCGCGGGGCGCCGGACGCGCGCGGGGAGAGCACCCGCAGGCAGGGCAGCACGCCCGCGCGGGCCGAGCGCCGCGCGGGGCCGCCGCTGGCAGGGCGCCCGCGCGGGGCCTGGCGCCGCGCGGGGCCGCCCGCGCTTGCGGGCAGAGCGCCCGCGCGGGCCGGGCGCCACGCGGGGCCGCCGCTGGCAGGGTGCCCGTGCAGGGCCTGGCGCCGCGCGGGGCCGCCCGCGCTTGCGGGCAGAGCGCCCGCGCGGGCCCGGCGCCGAACAGGGCAACCGCAGGCGGGGTGCCCGTGCGGGCCTGGCGCCGCGCGGGGCCATGCACACGCGCGGACAGCGCGGCGGCGCGGGGTCACCTCCGCCACTGGTTCCGACCCGGGCCGCCGCCGCCGCCGTCGGATCCGAGGGCCCCATTCCACGACGGAATCGGACGGTATACTTTTCCTTTAATTGTGTTTTGTGGGTACTGACTTCTCCCCGGGGGACTGTAGGTTCGGGGAGCGCGCCGAGACACGGAGGAACCGAGCGTTGATCGCTGCGCAACGAGAAAAGGTGGTTTTCGTTCGGGACTTAGTGTGGGACTTTTCGAAAGAATGTAGATAATTTCCATTTATTCGTTTAACTGTGCTAATGTTGATAGTCTTTATGGTTCTTACTATTTAGTTATACATTGTGTACTTGGTTACTATGCTCGAGGCTGCGGCACGCGCACCCGCGGTTTGGCCACCGCAAAGGGTGCGCTTTTCCGGAAAAGTGGTCTATGACCCGTGTGAACCCACGAGGTGACGTAGTGGGGGCCCCCGCAGGTGGGGGGTTTTGAGGCGCCAAGGTGTGAGCGGTGCGACCCGTCGGGGTAGTTGCTCGACGTGGTTTACCGAGGTAGGTGCTCGGTTGGGTTGCCGGGGCAGGTGCCCGAACTAGGTTATGCAGGGGTTCGTGATTTTTCCCTTTTGGGAGGGTGGTTGCTCCGGATAGTGTTACGGTTGGATTTACTTACTTTTCCCTGCTTTCCTTATTATTATCGTGTCGCTGACTTCCCACTCCGTGACAGGTTCCTTCAGGGGTGAGAGCTAGGCGACGGTGAGGCCGAGACAGGAGCTTTTGGGTCCATGGGGGCCCTAGACTGTATTTTCTCCTTATTTCGCATTTCATTTGCTATTGTAGTCTACTGTGTGGTTCTCGATACCCTCGTGGGGTCGGTGTGGATGTCGGCACATTACTCTCTAGTTATGAGGATGTTGGGTTTTGTTTCCTTTCTCTGTTTGGCCGTTTTCAAAAAAAAAACAGAAAAAAAAAGAAAAAGAATTGCGAAAATCGTTTTCAAAAATCTGGGTGTCGTGTGGGCACCGTTTTCAAAACCTTGTGGATTTATGGATTTCGAAAACGGATTTAAAAACCTGGGTGTCGTGTGGGCACTGTTTTAAAAACTCTGTGGATTTATGGTTTTCGAAACTGTTTTAGAAATCTGGGTGCCGGGTGGGCACCGCTTTCAAACTGTGGATTTATCCTTTCAAGTTGATCGGCCTCGAGAATTGTTCAGTTTTGTATGTGTATGTGTTTGGAAACTATTGTGATTGAATAAACTACTGTGATTGGATGTTGTATTGGCCGCAACGCCGTGCATATACAGAGGAGACTCTGTCCGTTTGCAGGGTGAATCTGTGTATGCGGCGGGTCTGGGCACGCACCGGGGAGGAAGGAATTTCAAAAAAAAATTATACGCAAAACAATCCCTATTTTCCGTTGACTGTTTCCGCTGAACGAAACCCCCGGGGCGTGACACTATCTAAAACTAACCTGATTTTTTGAAGAGGGTTTATTTGCACTACTGACCTTGGGGCAAGTCTAGAAGCCATTAAATGCTAGTACTAGTCTATTTAGATCTCCATTCAGCACAAGGAGTTTTCAGAACCCACTAGAATAACTGGGGATACTTCCAGACCTCAAGGATACAACAACTCAAATCTACTGCTACCGTTTATTTTTATTAGAGAATATATGTGCATAAGTACATTAGTTTCCCTCTATTCTTATCTTCTTTCTATTTCTCTACTCATGATTAAAAAATTGTGTAACTATTAGATTGTGGTGTAACTGTTAGTTTCATTTTGTCTACTAATGGAACTTGAGTGTATTCTGCAGGGGTTCTTTTACTTGCAATCAAGATATTCCAACATTATCTAACAATTAAAGGCTTAAAATTGCTTATTCTGTATTTGAACAGAGCTTTCTGCTGAGTGATGTAACTCATTAAATTTATATTTTTGGGTCTTCTTCAAGACGTGATTGCACAATCCCGCAATCTTGTGCAATCCCGGATTCTGTTCTATCCTGGTCCATCAAAGTATAACTCTAAATTAGCATAGCGTGATCCTCCAATAAAAGTAAGAATTTTAACAATTTTAACAGCTACAAGGGGCATTAAGAAGACTGTTACGAGAAAGAAATGCAATTCAGAACAGAGAGAAGTACCAAAATACGAAGTAAACAATAGTTAGATCTACAAGGTTATCAAGATTTTCTAAGTACATAAGAAGTTGACTAATTTCATCAAATATGAAGAAATGAGAAATAACAGGTATTTACCTTATTAGGTTCTGGAAAGGATCTGAAAAGATTTAAGTAAAGCTGAATGCTACTGAATTCCCCAACACTTTCATTATGTGATTCAGAGGGCACCTCTGATGAAGCAGAAAAGAGGCTGTCAGCAGCAGAACTGTCAAGGAAATCAAATAACTCCCCGCTGCTCAATTCAGTACTTTGGCTTATATTTGAATTGTCCAGCTGATTTGGTAATGCATAATCTCCACTGAGAAAATCGAAAACGTTGTTCGCCGTACTTGGGTGGACTAATGATTGACTACTCGTATATGTAGTGGGGTTATCAATAAAAGGATTTGTGCTCTCTTTTACATCCGAACCATGTGGAAGTTTAACAATCTTCGCTGAGTTTTCTTGAAGAAGCTTGATAAAGTCAGCACCAATACTGTTGTTAGAAAATATACCCGTCCATGGAAGAGAAACTCCGAGTACTTCAACCTGCCAGATATTCAAGAGGATTCAAAAGTTATCTAAACAAATGAAGAGTCAGTGAACCAAACAATAAATTGTCGTAAAATAAGACTTAAAACAGAGGATTCAATGTATCCTCCAAAACAGAGATGATTAGCACAACAAAAGAAGATTAAGAATCAAAGCAATTAACAGATGTTAGAAAATTAAAAAGTATGCAGTTGCTGCATATTTCAAACAGAATAACTATCCCGTGATGCTAACGAACATCACTTAAAAGGGAAGTATCACATATGTAACACCTACCAAAGAGAATGGCAGTGAAACTTATATACGACTGAAACGGGGTATTCTAGAAAAAAACCTCAAAAACAAAATTCTTGAATGATACGAATTAAGGTATAATTCACTAAACTATGCAGGCAACTTGCTGCTTGGAAAACAGCAATATTTAGGTTTACGAAAAAAGCGGAGTGCTATTTGTTCAAATGATGAGGAAGATGTACAGTTAAATTTCCATCTGCTAGAAAAGAAGCACGTTGAGTTTCATCTTGCACCAAAGAATAGCAAATAAAAAGGACAATAAATTGGTGGATGAATACCTAATAGACAATGGAGAGCAGAGAGAAATTTATTAGTGGCTAATTGATTATTAAATGTTCAAATCTCATTGAAACCAAAGAGATAGATGGTTCAGAATTTCTCATTGTTTAGTTTTCAACCTGATGAGCTAGAGGTAGTTACATAATGATTTGAATGGGGATGACAGGAGAGGAAAGGTTTGATCCGAAATATTTTCGAAGGCATAAAATAGGAAGAAAATTTTGTAACAGACAGAAACCCAACAGCCTTTTGTTATACATAGAATAGATTACACAAACAACTAAGTTACATAGGGAGTGTAAAGATTACTCAGAGCTGCCCAGTGTATGTTAGTTACTCTTAATTTCCTATTTAACTTGGATAATCCATGCCCTCGTGAAGAAAAATGTAACAGATAGTAAATGATAAAACACTGATAAAAAATCAAGCCCACTAAATACCGAGGTTGACATAAGAGACTGAGATATGATTTAGAGTCTAGACACCATCTTATAATACTACTTTTACATACCAAATTATAATTCCTTTGTGAATCACGCTGTCAACATGCTGTCTAATGGTTATTGCAAGACGAGAAACCTTCTCTATATCATCTATGACTGCAAAATTAGATGTTTTAGGCCTTGTTTGGTAATAGAATAAGTAGGGTATAAAGCATTTTATCCCATGTGTTCTACCAAACAAAAAATTAAAAGACAGGAATAGCTTAATCCGGTCAAAGCGGGTTATTCCGGGATAAACTGGAATAACCCGTTAAGATTAATTCTTCCCCACCCCTGGAATTAGGATTATCCCCGGTTTATCCTAGGGGCAGAGAAATGGAAGTTTTACTTTTTTTTTTGCTGTATAGGTCTTATCGTCTTGTTTTTATCGCCCATTTACTCTCTCACCTGCCTCATCATCATCTTCATCTCTTCGTCGAGAAGCTGCGGAGTCTTAGTGTTAGTATTAAAAACCATTTAATTATGTATTAGTATTTAATTAGTATTTAAAATTAATATACTGTATTAGTATTTAAAATTAATAATTTAATTATGTAATATTGGACATCTATTAGTATTAGCATCATGCTGCCTTGCTTATTTTATTTAGGAATCTATTATTTAAAATTATTGTATTTATTAATTTAATTACTTTTAAAATTATATGAAAATAATTATAAGTTATATTGTGTATTGTCTATATATTGAATATTTCATATATTAGGGTGATACATAAGGGCAAACTTAGTACTTCTAAAAATCTCAATCTACTTTTTTCCTATTCTTTTCAATTCTCAAATAAAAAATAGCCAAACAACATTATGTTTATTCTAGAGAATAAGAAAGTATCAAACCAAACAAAAAATACCTTTTATTCCTCTCTATCCTAGAATATAAAGATATTTCAAGAATATTCATATTTATCCCTCGAAATATTATTCCATTACCAAACGCAGCCTTAGAGTTTCACACAGATTCCCATTGGCATGGAATGAAGCGAGAAATGGATAATTTTCACTTTTTGAACTTCGAGCTAAATTTCACAACATAGGAAACACCGGATTCTGATATTCTTGAATATGCAATGCACTTCTACCCATGTCTATACATGAACTTTTAAAGCCTTTTTAGGACAGTAGGAAGATGCTTCTGAATTTTTGACTAAGCATAAAGATCCAAAATTAGGTGAAGGATGGAACATTTGAGATGCAGGGAACCTTTTACCAGAACAGGAAAGGGTTAAAAGCAGGATAAGTCCAAGAATAGAACAAAAACTCTGGAGTCTGGAATAAGGAATGAAGATAGTAAATTGACTATCCATAGGAACAAAGATGAATGATGTAGTGAAGCATTTTCTAGTAGCATGCTACAATAAACAACTCTTGCAATATCGACTTTGGTTTGGCCCCTGGCTCCTATATCATAGGTTTAGGATTGGTGTTTTCAGCAATTTTTATCAAGGTTTAGCACATTGGTTGAGAAATATGTGGAGTTTTAGGAGAAGAGGGTGGATGTTAGGGGAAGAAAAAACAAAAGAACGCAAATAAGCATAACAAGAGTCCGGCTACTATACTTGTAAAAGCACCAAGCAATTGGTGCCTGTAAATTTTCTACCGTTAGATCTATCCCTTTAAACTAATTTCACCCTTTAGATCATACTATTCCACCAACCACCTACTAAACCCTAGGAGACCACTATTATCCTAACGCACATCTCTTCATCCAAGGGCCAAAAACCTACAAGCACCAATGAGTTGGTACTTTTAAATGCATAGGAGCTCAATTCAGCATAACAAACTAGAACTAATTTAACAAAACTTGATTTTAGAATATTTCGATATATTACCTCATGTTTTGTGCAAATTTTTTGAAGAAACTAGTTATATTCATGTTGCCATCTGTAAAAAGATCAAAACCATTTGTAAACAAATAATGACAACTAGTGATCATTCTTAATACAAAACGTGTAGAGTAGTGAAAAAGAAGAGAAAATAACATTTTAATCATCTTAATATAACAGAACTCCGATTCTTTTTTTTTTCTGTCGCAAGCCAGCTTCTACAGGTTTTGGTATAAACATTTTACCTCACCAAGAGTAACAGGTAATCTTCCGGGAACAGATGGATAGAAAGTAAGTGCAACAATGCGATTCAAGAAGTTCAATTCACCCTCCACTTCTTCGAAGTCATACAGCAAAGGAAGGTAAGAGCTTTCTTGACCATGTAAGCGTGCACTTTTACCGGTGACTGCAAAATCTTCTGGATCGATTCGTCCCGTAAGAGGGATCGAAAGATTTGTCCCATTTGAGCATTGTGGGATGCATGCACCCTAAAGCAATAATCAAATTGCTGTCAGAAGGGATCTAGCATTGATAAAACTGGGCATTAACCTCTATATTGTTAACTAAGAAGGATGATACATCAGAATAAAAAGCATAGTATGTAGAAGATAAAAAATTACAGACCTTACCTGAAATAAAAATAAGTGCCTAAACTATTGAAAATTTGGATTGTACTACCTAAGCTTAAAAGTATATTTGAACTAACTCCCTATCAAAACTTAAAGAGTATGTTTACGAAACATTCTGTAATATAACGGAATATTATGCTACTTGAAATAATATTCTTTTACTTTTTTCAGCGGAAACCATTAAATTCTAACAGTTTTGACGGAATTTTCTGAAATCAAGGGGGAGCAAAATTTAACCAGTAAAATCCAAACTTCTAAAGTCGGGGTAACCATTATAAAATGCACTATCAGTTCAGGTGAGGTTCTTATATTTATTACCAGGTACAAGTACATATAGTCTTTAGAAAATAAAGATAGTTGTATGGTGGATATTGAACAGATCACTGTTATATTTATTACTTATGTACAAGTACATATATTGTCCCTGTTCTCGCAGTTGTAGGCTGATCAATATATAAATGTGTTTCAGAAATGTATCTACTAAAAAGATGAGTTGGATTATTATTTCCTGACACATATGCTAAGAGAAGAATTTTGTTGGTTTAAGACTTTTAAGTAAACAAGACGATAATATCATGCAACTTCAAATGTTAAGAGAAAACAGCATACATTATAGTATCTAGTTGGTGCAATATAGCAGCATGCAATATAGTATCTATTTGGTGCGATATAGCTACTGCAATCAATAAGTTATAGGTTCATTAACACTTGGAAGTTGGAAACAGCACTTAGTCAAGGATATTCTAATACTTAAGTAATGCAGGAATAGCCCTAGGATGCCCCCAAATAACTAACAACTACAAGGCAGCTGCTATTTAAGCACAAAACGAACCATAGGAGACAAAGCATCATTTTTCGAAGCCTATACCGAATGAGTAATTAATTCAACGTGAATCTAATGCTATGAAAATAACGTGATATTTTGCAACATGCAGGCTATAGGACAGACTACAAAAGTAAGAAGAAAACCTCAAGAACCAATTTAAGCCCATCTAAACTGCATCCAACTCTAACATCTACAGTTCCTGGATATGATGAATCTTCAGCACCGTGCGAGACTGTTAAAAGAAGCTGGCAGACATGGCAAGGTTCTGCAAGAAAAATAAATAGTTCAACAATATCTGCAGCAGGCGGACATACCTGTTAAAGAAAAAATCCTCCACATCAAGAAGCAGCATATAACACAACTATGAATATAAGATTGAAAACTAGGAGGAAAAAAAAAGAGCTGCCGCACACTGGAAGCATTGCTTTTCAGAAGGAATTCATACCCAAATCAGGTCTTTCTTCTTGTGACTGAGAAGATTTGAACCACTGTCAGCATTGGGGAAGACACTTGGAACAGGTTTCAACAAGAACCCAGATGGCCGTGATAATACCTGAATAGAATCAACAAGCACAAATGAAACTGTTAAGAAAAAATTCCGAAAGCTCAATGAGGCCAAAGCCGGAAGAGCAAGTAAACAGCTGAAATAGATCAATCCCAAAGGAGATGTCCTCTTCACTAGAAGTTGAATCATGTAATGATCATTGACAAAAAGATAATGCGTGTTTCAACAACAAAAACTATCGGTAAACAAAGATCTGAATGGAAAACATAAGGTTGACATATTTAAAACTGATGCCATATTCCGCCAGCAGTGTAACTATTAAAAATATTCACTGGAAAACTGAATTAGCAACATTTGCATGCATAGGCCTTTCTTCCCAATTTGACAACATCGTAGATACTATATAATTCTTACTTTATTTATTTGCTTTTACTTCACTGATTAAGACTTAGAAAACCAATAAAAAGCACTAACATGAGTAGGATAGTCCAGAATAAGTCATCCTGAGAAAATTTAGGCGCTTGTTTTCCCATTAGCTTGTTAAAAAGGAAATCAATGGATGCTCTAAACTCCATACCAAGGATTTAAGTGCCGTGGCACGGGGTCGTGCCGAAAACTTGCCGGCACGGTACGGCACGGTGCGTGCCGAGCCGTGCCGATGAGTGCCGGTCACAAAAAATACATGCGTGCCGACACATAATGGCATGAAATATTTAATTTCTTTAGCAAAATTTTTTTTTAATTGCTTATTATGTATTTTTATCAAATATTTTAAACTTTATTAAGAAAATTACTTAGTAATTTTTTAAAAAAAGGGTTTTGAACTGTGTCATCGGCACGGGAGCTGTATCGTGCCGGTATCTTGTTGGCACGGTACGGCTCGGTGGATACGGCCCGTGCCGATGGATACTTAAAACCTTGCTCCATACACAGATCAGTAGGATTATAATACCTAATGTAGCAAGATGGGCCCCTTAGCCAGGGAATCAAGTGCCGCCCGTGCCGCGGCGGCACGGGCGGCACGTACCGTGCCCCTCAAAGAGGGGCACGGCACAGGGGGGTGTCTCGCACCCCCCCTGTCTCGAGCGATACCCCAGGGTATCGCTCGAGACAGAGCGATACCCGAGGGGGTATCGCGTGCCGTGCCGACCGACACGGCCCGTTTTCAAATTTTTTTTTTTTTTTTTTGTTTTTTTTTTTAATCACATGCGTAGAATATTTTTTATTATTATTTTAAAAATATATTTTTTTTGTTTTAATCTTTAAGAGATTTAGGTTATTTTGTTCACTAACTAATTTAGGTTGTTAATTTAGGTTGTTAATAATTTAGGTTGTTATAACTAATTTAGGTTATAACTAATTTAGGTTATAAAAAGTAAAGAGATAAAAATAAAATGAGAATGTAGTTATAAATTAGATTTTTAAAAGATTTAAGTTGTTATTATTTACTAACTAATAGCGACCGGCACGGTTTTTTTTTTTTTTTTTTTTTTTTTTTTTTTTTTTTCTTTACTCACATGCGTAGAATATTTTTTATTATTATTTTTTAAAAAAATCACATATTGTACGGTACATATTTTTTTCTTTTAATCTTTAAGAGATTTAGGTTATTTTGTTCACTAACTAATTTAGGTTGTTAATTTAGGTTGTTATAACTAATTTAGGTTATAACTAATTTAGATTATAAAAAGTAAAGAGATAAAGATAAAATGAGAATGTGGTTATAAATCAGATTTTTAAAAGATTTAAGTTGTTATTATTTACTAACTAATAGCAATCTAAATCTTGTAAAGATTTAGGTTTTATGATTAAAAATATTTTTTATCTCTTTTCCTTTTTATATTAGTTAATAAATAATAACAATTTAAATATTTTAAAAATCTAATCGGTACCACATTCTCATTTTCTCTTATCTTTCTACAATAACAACCTAAATCTCTTAAAAATCTGACTTGTACCCACATTTCTATTTTATTTACATATAGAATTAACTTAATCATGAAAACTATAGCTAAAGGCGGTCCACCGTCTTTAGAAGGCGGTGAGCCTTCTGTATGTGGCGCTGATATGGCAAGCTGATATGGCAAAAATAGGGTTAGTTTTACAAATAAAATTTTGATAAGATTATTTCGCAAATTATAAAATTTTAGAAGGTTATTTTGAAAAATAACTCCATTGTACTTTATATATAAAAAAGAATATCAATATGTTAATTATAAAAAAAAATATCAATATGTTAATTGGTGAGTATAGTAAGCTATATATAGCCAATATTCATAATTTTTTGACTAAACATTTCAAAACAATATTATAAGAGCTTATTGGGAACAAAAAAAATAAAAAAAAAACGTGCCAGAGCGTGCCACTGGGAGGTCATACGTATCCATCGGCACGCAAGCGTGCCACGTGTCGGCACGCAAGCGTGCCGGTACCGTACCGTGCCAGGCGGCGAGCGGCACGCCCCCGTGCCACGGCACTTCGAACCTTGCCCTTAGCCCAGTATGCAATTCATGGACTTGAAGATGATGTTCTAAATTTGTATGGAAATGAAAATTGTGCAACCATAAAAGTTTTGTTCGGACCATTTTTGTCTTTAGGTAAGGTACGTTGAAAAGATCATAACTAATAGGGAAGCGCTCACATGATAAACTAATTTCAGGAAAGAAAATAAGCACTTGTTGGATGAGAACCTCAGAGTTTTGCATGTTGACGAAATACAAAGATAAATCATCTCAAATGGCATATAAACAACTAGAAGAAAAAGAAGAAAAGAAGAGAGACTGCAGCAGCAATCCTTTTCCCTTCTTGTAATTCTTCACCTGTTATTACATCAAAAGAAGAAATATATTTCTTGCCTACATATGAAAGATTTTTATCATTTGTCCCTTGAATATTTACTGAAATCAACTTGAAAATAAAATCAACAAAAAAATGTCAAGAACAAAATATTTCTGGTTTATGCTTCTGTTTACAAAGCCAGTAAATGACATAATTCCTTCTATGTGTATAACTCCGGGTAAAACCCGGTAAAGTGCCTAACCAGCTTCCCTTTGTAAAACTTGGTAAAGTGCCTAACCAGCTTGCCTTTAGCACTAATCACATAACTGGTCTATCAAGTGTGCTGCAAATTCTGTGAGAAAATTAAGATTATCAACCTAATGAATCAAGAAAAGAAAATTGGTCATTCAATGCTTTTTCCACAATTTTGACTGCTGTAGAATTTTTCAGTATTCTTTTGTGTTACGGCAGAAATCTTTCTTACATTTGTTCAATCATAAGAAAAATAGTTTAGCATGAGTATGACATTTCAAATCATCAATATCACTAAAATGTTTACATGTGAAAAAATTAGTTTCACCTACTTCAAGAGGATGAAGAGGAATCGAGGGAAGATGCTTGAAGAGCCTCAATCCAAGAAACATCTCCAACTGCTTTTGACGAGAACTATCAACAAGGACATTTTGATATCTTCTCTGTAAAGTAATTTTAACATTCTGAGCAGCTGAAAATTTGCTAAATTTTCCACCAGAGTCTTCATTAAATATATTGAGGATCTGACTGTGCATTGCTTTCGACCCAGTATACAGTGTTGCATGGATGTCGCCCGCTACTAGGAAAAGATCAGCCAGTTGATTTACTGGAACTAACATGGTTGAGCTCTTGAATTGGTCAAATGTCAAATCAAATCTCTTCCAAGGCTTGTCCTGACATGGATGCTCCCAAGTGGTCCTCCGTGTATTATGATCTATATAGAAAGCCTTCCCTGAAACAGGATCAGAACGTTCCTCCCACCCAGGTGGCAAAGGACCACTACTTCCACCGCAATTACCAAATTCTGTGTATTTGTTCATCGAAGATGACCTAAAAATGGCATCTTTGTCCAGGGAAATGCCTAATCGTCTACATTGTTCGACAAAAGCTTGAAGAGCCCCAAAATAGCTAGCAGCATTGGTTCGATCTAGAGAATCTGCACAATTGAAACGTATAACCCCATTTTGAAGTGATCTCAAGCAGAATCCACCAACAACATCGCAATTCTGGATTATTAAACCTCTACATTCCTTAAGCTGCTGCTGTTGCTGAGGACAATAAATTCCGTCAGAAAAACCGATGGCCATGGTGGGTGCCTTAAGATGCTTCCATAGTCCCTCAACTGTCTCTTGCTCGCCTTTTAATTTCACTGTTGCATGCCAGTCATAATTTATCAATTGAATCCAAGTGTGAGGAAGCTTTCCACTAGATCTCACATGTTTTAGAGATTCTTCAAAATGATCAACCAAAATCTTTTCTGGCTTTCCTTCACCTTTTCTTAGTAAATTAACACAAATGATAGGTGTCTTCTTTTGCTTGCTTGCATTTAATTCAAATGATTGAGTACCATATCTCTTACTTAATCTTTGATAATATTGTGCACTTCCTCTATAAGGATCCTGCGCCGAGACATAAATTTCAGCTTCCACGGCAAGTTTAAGTTCTGCTCCCCACCAAATAGGTATAGTTCCGCGCCGCCAGATATATGTGCTAAAAGGGACAGCTTCTCCACCTCTCCGGGTGACCCAAACAAGTTGCTCGCACTCCACCTCATTCCCTGTTAGAGATAACACTTATGTAACATAAATAAAGCCACGGTGCCTATGTACAATAGAAGGAGTTGCTTAAGATTAAATAATTAGTAGTGTATAACTTGGCCTTGACTTACATCCAACAATAACACTAATTAAAGCAATATGGACAATGATAAATGTGAAAACAAAATAAATTGATATACAACCTGTACTAGAACATGCATTCAGACCGCGAGCCAAATAACGGGTGCCAGGATGCAATCTACTACGGCGTGCAATAAGAGCAACTGTTCCACCTTGGTGACCAGTGCCTATGAAATTTCGGCACTCAGCAAACCCCTGAAAGCAACATATACTTAAGTAACTAATTAAATGAACAAAAAATAGATAAAAGGAATTGGTCAAATTAGGACAAGCATACAAGTTATTGTTTGGCTTGAGTGGACATATTAAGCTTTTTCTTTGTGCACAAAAATATGAAAGGCTCGAAACTAAACCATAAGCAAGAAGAAAATTCTTGCATAGGGTTTATAAGGCATATTTGTCATCAGAATCCAAGCTCTAGCTTTACATGGTCAAGAATAACCCATCAAAACCACTAGCAAAGTACCCACGCTTTGCCACGGGTACAATGGGTATGCTCTTTATTATATTTGTAAAATACAGTATATATTATTATTAAAGTTAAACATACGTATTCAACACATATTTGTATCAGTATTTGATTTCAAAGTATAAATTTTTTTTGAAGAAAATTGTGAAGTTCATAATATGCTTATTTTTTAGACCAGTTTGTCCAAAAGATACATATCCTCTTTTTGTGTTTTTTTGCTTCTCTTTTTTCTTACTCTTTTTAGGTCATTTTTGATGACCCATGCAAGCAACGTCAAGAATTGAAAGTATTATGATAAAATAAAAAGGTTTTACCTGACACAGTTTTTTAATTGATTGTATGAAGTTTTTCTATAATTTAGAAACAAATATTTAATTTTGTAAGAAATCCCTAACTTGGTAAAATTAAGTATGAAATAGTTCTCAAAAGTAAAAAAATGTTGGAGAAATTAGAGATAATTCTTCTAAAGTTTAGGACTAACAATAGATATGGACAGAAAGTGGTGGAGTACTCCAATTGATTTGATATTTGGTAGGGAATGAAGGTGTTAAATCTAACAAATCTTCAAATCAATTTAGAAAAATAATTCAAATCAAAATATTTAGAAGTTGATGAGATATTAATCAAATTAACATAGTTGAGGAGTCGATTTTAAAATGGCCTATAGTCGGACTTAATGACTGCACCCAGTGTATATACATATCTCATAGACACTAGTAAATTTATATAATAGAAATGTCAAAACTAAAATTTAATTAATTCATTTTACTTTATAATATTTTAAATGTCTATACGTTAATATTTATAAATTTAAGACATATCCATTAAAATAAAATTATATTTTTCTTATTGGGTCCATGGTGCACCGGGTGCACCAATAGAATGGACACATGTCCACAAAAGAATGGTTCCTCTCTATTGAGAATTATTGCCTGCACCTGGTGTATGAGTACATATCATAAACACCAATAAATTTGTACGATAGAAATGTGAAAAATAAATTTTAATTAATTAAATTTATTTTATAGTATTTCCAATGTCTATATATTAAAAATTATAAAATTTGATATATCTATTAAAATAAATTTTATTTTTTTATTGGATCTACTGTGTATCGGGTGCACCAAAGATACGGCCGGGATATGTATCAACAAACAGAGAGTGCACCACGCCTTTTAGTATATAGTAATAGATGCTCTTATCAACAGAAAACCCATGATGTTGTCAGTATGAACTATGATGAATGGACATTCCCATGATATATACAAATATTACAAATAAAACACGATATGCATTTGGCACTGTAGTAAATCATCAAAAACAAGGATACAATACACACAGAATGCAGATATAGTTGTGTATATCCATATATATATATAGACGCCAAATGTTCATGAGTGCAGACCCATTGGTACCATTGAAAAGTTGCACACTTTTACACACGTAGACTGTAAAAGCATCCACAACATCGGAGACATACCCATAAGCATCCACAACATCTAAGAGACATACACAAAAAAGGTCCTTAATTTTTAAAGCCTGCTTCTTATGCATGAAACAACAGCCCTTATTGAAATATTATTATAAATATATAATTGACTTTTGGCTATTACTTATGAAATAAATGACAATATGTTTTTTTTTTTAATCTACAAGCCCCTTAAATCTTAAATCTTAAATCTTAAATTTTGGTTCCTGGGATTCCATCATTCAACTTAACACTTGTGCAAAAGTGGGTAACATTATGCCAGTGTAACATAATACTCATTATATACATATAAACATACATACATCATATTGATGAACAGAAATAGGTGAGGCTGCTTTCAGAAGCCAAAGCCTTGAGTTCCCACCAAAGATTCGATATTAGGGCATCTAAATCAAATATCCATAACATTAGACCTGAATTGGAATATTTGAAACTTTAAAAAATAAACAATCATGAGTTCTGAAAATTGAGAATGAGAATAGAACTAAGACATTTTTAAAGCATTGTCTCACCAATGGATTGTGCATTTTCACCTGCCCGATCAACTTTGAGTTCGGAAGGTACACAACTCAAGATGCACTCAACTTACACCCATCAAAATTAATATGAATTAAGAAAGTGTGTGAATCTCAAAGATGCTCCAGCGGAGGAAAAGTGGAAGCAACTCTCACCTGTTGCTTCCACAAGCAAACTGGGGTAATTATATGTTATATATACAACTATGTACGTACGTACCTACATGCATATGTATGTATGTGCGTATTTATCTTTTCACAACGAATTCAACAAATAATCATGTGAAGTTTGTAAATGTAAATCTAGTGATGACAATAGATGATAACAGAAATCAGGAAAATGATTTCCTACGCAGACGTATGTACGACAGTACGTATTAACCAGCAAGCAAAGAAGATGAACTGGAACACTAAAGACAGAGCAATGGGATGTTGAACCTGCAAAAGGATGACACAATGTTGTGCCAAGCCAATATCCTTGAAGGGCTTTGAAAACCATCCATTCCAAATAAACTCATCATCTGGATTTTGTAAGGTCGTACAACTTGGAAATGGCCGGGTAATATCCCTCGTTTCACAGAAATAGTGCTTTCCATCGATGTCAAGCTCAGCCAAATCTTGAATATTTTTTAGCTCGCCTTTGCCTTGGGGTTGAGGATTCTGAAGCTGAATCCTAATCCACTGACTCTCTGTCACTGTATAGATGCACCCTCCTCCAGGAAGAGTTGGAACCGTAGCACTAAGCCTTGTAGCAACTAAAAGTAATCCAGAACTTCCTAACACTGAATAACCTAAAATAGCTTTAGCATATGTAGTACTCTTACATAGAAGCCTTGATCCATCAGTAACGTAATTTAAAGCCTCCTCTTCCGATTTAAATAGATCGTGCCCGTGCTTCCCAGTATAACACAACAAGCCCGTTGTTGGGTCAACGTAGATTACCTGGGTGTCATTATGTATTGACAAGCTAACTACAATATACACTTCACCAGTTTCTAGCACAACAGCAATAACAGATGTTTCCCGTAAAGAACCACCTGAAACCAAAACAAGAAACCACCAGCTTAGATTAAAAATCTACATACATAAAGCTACAAAATTAGCCTCTCAAAAAAAAAAAAGACCTTTTATAAGGTTTGGGAACCAAGAACAAAAGGAGAAAAAGGTTTGTTGCATGTCAACTTCTGATGATTATTACTGAGTAGTGCAGGGCACAAGGAAATGCTCGCACGAAGGAATATGTATGCACTTTAAACTTTGTTTCTTAAATAATCAGCTGGAAATTTGATGATCATCTAAATTCTTGAACTCGGACTATTGTTGTAAATCGTACTAATTCATTCTGAAAAATTAGTTGAGTTCTATTGGGATCCCTACGCATTTAACCCTCGATAAAGCCTTCTAGCATCAAGTGTCTAGTCTTAGTGTCTACTCTTGGGGTCATAACTCTGAATAAAACAAATCTACAGAGAGGCTTTCTATAAGACCAACTGAGGGTAAAGTTATCTGCTTTAGTTTTAGTTTTGGCTCAAGCACTAAAGGGCCAAACCTCCAAAGTCGAACTGGTCATAAAATGAGTTGAAAAGAATAAGAAAGATGATAGTACTAGAACAGAGGAAAGACTATTGTGTCATGTCATGTATGTGCTGGGGTATGTACTATGCATTAGTGCAACATGGCACAACTTGCTGCTAGCAAGTTTTATCCAACATGGCACAGGGAAATTTTTTGGAGTTTCTTCTAAAGTATTTATTTTTAAATGTTTCAAAATGTGCTTTGGCATAATTTTTTGTACTCGATGAATAGTATTGCTCACAAATATTTAATCAATTCTTGAAAATGATATCCATTTCATTAAGTTAAAACTAAAGTTTGGTGAAAACCAAGTCTTCCCACATCAACCCTCAATTTTGTTAAAATAATTATGCAAATCAATGAATGATGCTAAAGATAAATAAATATGCAATCAACTTATTATTTGTCGGTAATTTCGCCAAACTTCCTAACAATTGCTTGAATTTACAAAAGTAGAAGAATACAAATTGAAGAAATCAGTCTTCTCCCGAAGCAACCATCAATCTCAACAAATTGAATCATTTAAACCCTTGCCGAGTAGCACGCGTGGTATGACATTTCTTCTAATAATAGCGCCAATATCCATGAGGCGTCAAAACATTTCAAATATCCTACCAAATTAGATGCAGACAACACAGCACATCTGCCCTTCCTTTGTCCAAGCTCACAATCTTCTACAACGTCAGATCAAACCCAAAAGAATTCATCTTCAATTACAAATACAAAAAATTTCTACCCTGGATTTGGACATGTCATACTAACCTAAGCAAGCAATTGATGCAAAGAAAAGCCTATGCTACAAAATGCAACCTGATAACAAATGCAAAATGGTCATCCTCCTACCATACATCAGAGAAAATGATGAGGACACCACGCCAGGGCTGTATTTCAGAGAAGGGGGTTCATAAGAATCATCCTAAATTCATGCCACCTTGACCAGAAGGGTCAATCGTCCTCTCTCAGTTGTATCGGTGTCTTGAATATATAATCATACTCCATAAGGACTTCTTGGAGGCCACGATCTTTAAATAGGACTCTAGTTAATCTTGGATTGAATCCCAAGAAGCGAACATCTATTAGTAGTGTAATATAGTATAAACTATCTAAGGAAGGTCCTTTCCTCAAAGTGAAGGAAGCCAAAGATTTGTCCTCCACCTGAATACGAGAGAGATGAAATAAAAGACAACTCTATTCTATCGAATATCTATATAAATTATAAACGTAAGATGATTCAATAACAACAAATCATCACTTTGTTAAGAGCAAATACTTCTCTACATTGTAAAGCACAACGCACATTTGTGGATATCCATATTTTCTTTTTTTTTCCACTATAAAGCAAATAAAACCTGCTTTTAAAGTCTAAGGTATCGTTTGGTAACGGGATAAGCCAGAACTAGCTATTCTGGGGATAGGTATAAAGTACGGAACAAGAGCGAAAAAGCGTTTGGTTCGGTTCCAGGGATAAGAGATTTTGTGTTTGGTATGAGAATGAGGAATAAGAAGAATAAAGAGGTTGTGATGATGAGACTGTATTGGGAAGGAAAAGAGAGAGAGGAGAAGAGGGATTTGTGATGATGAGAGTGTATTGGGAAGGAAAAGAGAGAAAGGAGAGAGAGGGATTTGTGATGATGAGAGTGTATTGGGAAGAAAGAAAGGAGGGGAGGAGGGGTAGTTTGATAAAAAAAAAAAATTATAAAATAATAGGTAAGAACTGTTGTTCCAGCTTATTCTGCTTGTACTAGAACTACTGTACCGAATAATTCTTGGTGCGTTTGGTACAATAAGGGGGATAAACCTCTTATTCCCTGTTCTAGCTCCGAAACAAACGGTGCCTAAGAGTCTAAGATTTAACATGATGGAAAATATGTGCAACTCAAACAAGCCTCTTTACATGATCTTGTACAAAGATCGCCTTACATAACCTCCTATTGTTACAAGCAAACCTTAACCAAACGGGTTATATATATAGAATTTCCATACAGTTTCAGTTCGTATGTAATCGCCTCCTTCAACGACAGAAGACATCCTACACATACCAAAATGTTAGGCGACTTGACAACCGTGTTCAGACCTTCAGTAATATCTTTCTCCCTTTCTTCAGAGATAGGAAGGAAGAAATTTTAGACAGTGAAGAGCGTGTGCGGTGAAACAACTTGTGGAATAAAGACATTTGGAGGAAAACTGTTGCCTACTCAACTAGTTGTTTCATGGTATCGGAGCAAGTCCTAAATCCCTTAGTACCAAGAAGTCCTTGGTTGAATTCCCGTATCAACTATTTAACAGTATAAATTCATGTCTACTATCTATTATATTATCTACGATGTCAGTATACGTGGCATGGTTCACCTGATCTCCATCATTCGAGTGAATGGGGCTGTTAAGACTATTTATGAGCGGCTTCCAATCAAATAGATCTTTTGGAAAAACATACACGACTTAAAAAGGGATCTCCAACACAAAAGCATCATGGAAATAACAAGAAAAATAAGTTCCTTTTTTAGTATTTTGCGCGCAAGCATAAGTATTTCCGTGAATTGATCATATTTGGAATCTCAGTTATCGTATATCGACATGCTTACAGAATATAAAGTCCAGGTTCATGACCGCATTAAACACGGTTTCATCAAGATCTCAAAACAGTTGAGTTATCGTTCGTACGATAAAGAATCCAACTAAAACATCTAAGTAGTTATGAATTGTGAAACTTGCTAGCTTCGAATTATTAGCAAGAGAGCTTACCGGGTGAATCCATGATTTTTCCGAAACTTAATCAGGATATTAAAGTAGACACAAGACGTGAAGCTCGATAGACGGATCTGTATAGGAGAAAAACAAATTAAAAAAAAAAAAAAAAAAAAAAAAAAATCAAATCTTAACATCTCTAAGCACTACAACGTTCGAAACGACGAGCAACGCATCATCAGGATAGATAAAAAAAACCGAAAGAAGAGATCAAGAAGGGTGGTCGAACGGATGGAGGCGACGAAGGAGGAGTCGACTTCGGGCAAGAAGGAGAGAATGGAGAAGCGGCAGATCTCAACTTCGCGTCAGGTTTGGAGGAAGAAAGGGGACCAAGAAGAAATAAAGAGGTCGTCCTCTCCCGTGCTCCAAGGGAAGTAGGGAACGGAAGACCAGTTGAGATCGGAGAATTCTGGTCCCGAACCGTTTCAACCGGTCAGAACCTAATTTAACCGGTTCGGGGGAAAGTACGAACCTGTGGCCGAACCGGCTTTCCCGGTCCGATTCTTAACCGGTTCGAACGGGTAAATACAACCGGGTGATCGGAGAGCGATGGACGAGTACGGGTTCGATACCAGGCGGCAGCAGCGCTGATAATGTTGGCGACGCACCTATTGATCGGTAAATTTAAATCTATATATATAAAAAAATCAAATACTAGATTTAATTTTATTTAATTAACTAATCATATAATTTACCGTAAATTGCTTGTTTGGTTCTCAAATTATGACGCGGGTGACACTCTTGATTTTTTAATTTTAATTTTTTTATAATTTTTGGTTCGAATCTTTCAAAATTATTATAATCTAAATTTCACGACCCAATTTAGTTAATTAAATATTAATGCATCGCTAACATATAAAAAAAAACATAGCATTTTAATATTTACGTGTTATCAAACACAATATTGCTAAATTATTTCTGTATCAACAATACAGAAATATTTAATCAACTAAATTAAATTATAAAATTTTATTATAATAATTTTAATAATTTTAATAAAATATTATAATAAATTAAATTTTGAGAACCAAGATATCTGCATCTTTGTTTGAGGACCAAACATACAATTTTTTATGGAATTTATATGGCATAAAATATTAAACCAATACATACCAATATTCAGGATCATAAATAAAACTGTAAAATAACTTACAGAGCGCCATCGAGAAAATTCTTGATTAAACAGCGAAAGTAAGAAATTCGGTTGCAATACTAAACCGTACCGACCGAACTAGGTAATCTGGTTTCTCCTCCTTTCTCAGGCACTCTTCCGTATGGTGTGAATTTAATGGATAATCTTACCAGAATGCACATGAGTAGGCGGCAGGACCAGTACCCCTTTATATAGATTCCAGATCGACTTCCCATCAAAGTCTGATTAGAATTCTATTTAATTTAAATAGATGGGAAAGGGATAAGATATACCATATCAAGTAATTCTATATCTTTTAGGATTGACCTTATCTATAGTAAATCCAAATTTAAATATAATTAATTAGGCCACATATATGGAAATCCTAACAATCTCCCACTTGGCTTATATTAATTATATTTCATGAACGGATTTCTATATTCCAAACTTTATTGCGCATTATTGAAAACTTTATGGTCAAATACTTTAGAACTCACTTGATCCTTAACTCAAACTAAAAGACTACAATGATAGGAACTATGGCGGTCCACCTCTCTATATTGAAATTTTCCTTCCATAATTACAATATCATCTTCATCTCCTAGCCAAGCACTTTATATGGCACAACTTTATGAATGAACTAAAAACTATATGTCCATTCGTTAACAGACAAAGCTTTATGTCTATTAAACGGTCCAATATAGCTGCATCAAAACTATAACTTTATTGAAAAAGATAAAAATAATGTCAGAATCTTATACATCAAAAGAACTCATTAGACCCATGCTACAAACATGATCTTTATATGACCCAGGTGCTAGCCCCTTGGTCATTGGGTCTGCAACCATACACTTGGTACTGATGTATTCAATTCTAACATATCCTTCATTTATCTTCTCTCTCACCACAAGATACTTGGTGTCCAAGTGTTTACACCCCGTCGTAATCTTGTTGTTATTGGCAAAGGAAACAGCAGCTGAACTATCACAGAAAATCTTTATTGGACGAGCAATGGAGTCCACAATCTTTAAGTCTGTGATAAAATTCCTAAGCCAAATAGCCTGTGATGTGGTCTCATAACATGCAATGTACTCTGCAGCCATGGTCGAAGGAGCAGTAATACTTTGTTTGCTGCTCTTCCATGAAATCGCTCCACCAGCAAGCAGAAAAATATACCCAGTTGTAGACTTTCTGGTATCCGGGCATCCCGCAAAATCAGAGTCTGAATATCCGATCAGCTCCAAATGATCTGATCTCCTGTATATCAGCATATGATCCAAAGTACCCTTCAAATACCTCATAACTTTCATAGCAGCCTTCCAATGCTCCATACCTGGATTACTTTGATACCTTCCAAGCAATCCAACGGCAAAAGCAATATCCGGACGTGTGCACGTCTGTGCATACATAAGACTACCAACTGCAGAGGCATATGGTATGGTTTTCATCTGTTCAATTTCTAATTGGTTCTTGGGACACTGAAAAGCATTAAGCTTATCCCCTTTCTGAACGGGAGCAACACTCGGTTTACAATTGTGCATTTCTAAACTTTCCAAAACTTTCTTTATGTAGGCCTTTTGAGATAGACCAAGTAAACCTTTATGTCTTGTTACGGCTTTTTGGTGTTGGCATATTTCGTGAGTCAAGTCAGTGAGTTGAGTCGGAGTCTTAAAGGGATCAAATTGTCAATCAGCAATCAAAGACTTAGAAAAGATTCAACAAGAGCTCAAGTTGGCACTCAGTGTCTTGAGTCTTGAAGATTGAAGTTGAAGAATTGTGGATCAGTTACATCAATCTCAAGAAGAAAGTATTCAAGAGGATCAGGTATGTTTAACTAAATAATTGTGGTGATCCAAATACTTTCTTATAGTGTAGAAACACTTGGAAGAATTTTTAATTGCATAAAAATCAAAAACTGGACATGGGGCATGTTCAGGATCCGGATCAGATGATCCAATCCGGATCCCGAAGGGTATTAGTTCATGTGCAAATCCAATCCGGATCCAAGCCTATTCTGATCCGGATCCCGAACATTAGATGTTGCTGAAATTCATAAACGATCCGGATCGGGAAGTTGCAATCCGGATCCCGAACCCTTGTTTTTCTGGAATCGTCAATCTCGTTACGACGATCCGGATCGCAGTAAATCCGATCCGGATCGCCGTCCTGAAAATTTCCAGATAAGGTATGTTTTTGATTCTTATCTCTTTCCAAAGGTTTCTAAACTATAAATAGGCGTTTAGGGTTTCTCAAAAACGTGGGAGCTACGGCCGATCAATTTATAAAACTCTTGAGAGCAACCCTAGAGGCTAGGTTTTTATCGTTCTTCTTTTTAGCCTCTTTTAGGTCAATTCGACGGTTCTTTCAAGAACATATCTTTTGTCGAATTGATCTAATCTTTGCTTAGAGATTTTTTCCATGGATCTTCATTGATAATCTAAGCGAAGGATCACCATCGAAGTCAATATTCTTATCGACTGAGTTTGCGTCGTGGATTCGACGTGGCATCGTGGATTCGGTGTGCTAAAGGCGTTTCGTGGATTCGAAATGTGTGCTCGTGGATTCGAGTGGCGTTCGTGGATTCAAACGTGTGCAGTGGACGTGCAAAATCGGTGGAGCGCGAGGTCCAAGAAATTGAAGGAGGGGTTAAATCCGTGGAGACGGTAATCACCTTGTTATTCTTCTTTTCTTAGGGATTGTTATTGCGTGGATATCCAACCGGTCAGCGCAATGTCCGAAGAAGCTGAAGGAGGGGTTGAGTCCGTGGAGTCGGTAATCACCTTGTTATTCTTCTATTCTTAGTGGATTGTTATTGCATGTTGGTCCCGTGGTTTTTCTCCTGGATTGGAGTTTCCACGTAAATCTCGGTGTGCTGTTTTTATTTTCCGCATTGGTTTTTATTTTGCACTGAGATTTGGTTTTATAAGTATTACACCTATTCACCCCCCCTCTAGTTGTTTGATAGTACCTATTTAGATCCTTGTGGATCATATAAAAAAACCTACAATTGGTATCGGAGCGGGTTTTAGGTTTATCTATCATGTTGGGTGAAAGTGGTAATATTTATAGACCTCCTCTTTTTGATGGGACTAATTATGCTTATTGGAAAGTGCGGATGAGAGCTTTTCTCATCGCAATTGATGAGCGGGTATGGCAATCCGTGGAATACGGTTGGGTGCATCCTGTTGAGGAAGTAGGAAATTCTACTACCCCAAAACCTCGCTCTAGATGGTCCAAAGAGGAATTTGAAAGATCTTCTTACAATGGGAAAGGTATGAACGCTTTATTTAATTCTCTTTCCTCGACTGAGTTCACACGAATTTCCGCGTGTGAAACCGCGAAGGAAATTTGGGATATTCTCAAAATTACAGATGAGGGTACTAATCTTGTAAAAATTCAAAAGCTCCAGATGCTTACAAGTCAATTTGACTCTATTCATATGGAAGTGCATGAATTGTTTACAGATTATTACACTAGACTTCAAGATGTAATTAATACATGTGCTAATTTAGGAGAAAAGATCCCGGAGTCGAAAATTGTAAGAAAGATACTTCGGACTCTTCCGGAACGGTTTAGGGCAAAGGTTACCGCCATTGAAACCGTTAGTCATCCGGATGAGATGAGTGTAGAGGAATTAGTAGGTGCTTTGCAAACTTATGAAATGATTTTTCCTACTAATCAAGTTTCTTCCAAGTCTTCTTCTAAGCTTACAGGTATTGCATTCAAATCCACAAAGGAAGAAGATAGCGAATCAAGTTCCGACGATGAAATCTCTTTTGCCGATTTTGAAGAACAATTGGCGCGGATCACAAAGAAATTTCGTCGGAAATTTTGGAAGAATCGAACCGATGGATCTTCATCCACGAAACCATCTAAAGGATTATCGGGTTCTAAATCCTCTTACCTCAAAGGCGTTGCAAAACCTTCTAAAGAAAAAGAAAAATATGATTTCGAAGGGGAAATCCAATGCTATCGATGCAAAGGCTACGACCATTTTTCAACGGATTGTCCTTCTCCGAAATCATATAAAAAGAAGGCTTTGCAAGCGAAAACTTGGGACGATTCTACTTCTAATGAATCGACCTCAAGTAAAGAGGAAAAAATCGTTGCTTCTCATGCCTCTCATTTTCCCTCTTCTAATAATTGTTTATCATCTTTAGTCACTGACTCTACTCCTTTGATTTTGTATGAAACATCAACAACCGGCGGAGAGTCATCAAGTGAGGGGGAGTCGGACGAGGAAGAACTCGTTGAGGCATATCAACAACTTCTTGCGGAATCTAAGAAGATGGCCAAACATATCAAGAAGTTGAGAAAGCAACGACTTGAAGATCAAGACGAGAATCATGCTTTAAAGATAAAACTTCATGATTTCGAGGAGGAACGAGAACGTTTATTGGAAAACAATAAAATCCTCCAAGAAGAGCGAAACCAATCGGAGACAAACGCTAAATCATATATGGACAAGATTGGTTTTCTAGAAAAACAGTTTGAGGATATTCATGCCACCAATCAAGCTTTGACCAAGCAAGTTCATCAACTTAAATCCGACATACAAAGGTTTTCAACCGGTTCCAAGAAATTTGATTGTATGTCCGGATTAGGTCAAACAAACAAGGTTGGTTTGGGATTTAAGAAGGATCAAACTGTGCATGCTTCAAGTTCCACATTCAAATTGAGAGGAAGAACGTGTCACCTTTGTGGACTTGAAGGACATTTGGTGAAGAATTGCCCGAAAAAGAGAAAGAAAAATCCTTCGGCAACTTCATCTACGGGGCGGACTCAACGGACTCAAAAGATACATCAAGTCAAAGGAGTTCACTCAACCCACCAAAGGTCCGAGCCACAACATCAATCATACAAGTGGATCATTGCGAGGCAAAGACCTAAGGTGGATCAACAGTCAAAGCTATCATCTCCCAACCACAATGAATCAAGACAACTCAAAATTCGACAATTTTGGATTCGGAAAGGTGATATCTTTCCTTGTCTTAAGTTCTAAATAGCTTATGACTGTATGTAATGCCTTGATTGGTTTTCCTTTCATATTTTTCTGAATCTCTGCATTACATGTTTTCAATGTTCTTCGTTTTTTTTATGTTTTGTTTTTAAAACAAAAGGATTTTAACGAACAAGTGCATTGAATAAAAAGGGTTTTCACTTTCAATCACTCCAATTTAATTTTATTTGAATTATCAACTTTACTCCATAATCATATTCTTGAAGATACTTCATTATAGGAGTTTTTGATATTATAAGCATCAAATTTTAGAAATCATGTGTGATCTTTAGATGCTTAATCTATCTCGGTTGTGTAAATTCATTGTGATAAACGTGAGACAACCGATAGACTAAAATTTGGGATTTAATTCTTTCACGTAAGAGATTGCATTCTTACAAGGGTATTGAAATGATTTGCAAAAGATGTGGAAAGAGTTACATTCGAAAGGAGTGTGAAAACTACCACCACATGTTGGAAAGAGCTGCCACCCCGGTCGTCCGGTCTGTGTGTGAAGCTACCACATGTTATGTATGCTTGAAAAATATTTATGAAATTTTGTTTAGTAGAAGCATTCGGAGATTTAAATTTAAAGCTCTTATTTTGAACAATCTCCTGGTTGGTATAAGGTGGGATAGTTGAAAGATGCTCAAAGAGCCACCCTTAGGTATTTTAGTGCTTATCTCAAATTTGAAAGGGTAAAATTCAAATTTGATGTCATTTGGAAATCTCTGTAAGTCATCTTTGTAAATCCGTTACATCTTGATAGACTTTGGATCTCAAGACTATTTTTGATGACTTGTGTTTGACGAATATAACATGAAAAACTGTTTATAATGTTTTACCTTTATTTTTCATGATTTCGGAGTAAATCTTTTTAATTTTTGTAAAATTAATTGGATTGAATGACATCTATGTGATCTCATATTATTTTCAAGCACTTAAATTGCTTTCTTGATGGAATACAAATCGGTAATTCAATTATTTCAAAATCTGGATTTGTTTCAAGAAATTATTTGATTTTTGCTTTCTGGTACAGGTACGCAATCTGCATTTTTGTTATATACCAGAACTGAGCCTTTATCTCTCTTTCTCTATGAACTAATGCTGTTAGTGATTTCCTCTTGTCTAGTATGTTCACTGTTTGACAATTTGTGACAAAAAGGGGGAGAACAGAAAAGAATGATCGTATCACAAATGAGGAGAACATAAATGCTCAAGACAGGGGGAGAACATGGAGAACATAGAGAACATGTTAGAGATGCTCATGATAGGGGGAGATAAAGAAAAGATTGGAAGAGCCGAAAAACAAAAGAACCAAAAGGACGAATCAAATGTAGGATTTTAATTTCTAACGACTAACGTTTGATTTTGTTTGGAGTTTTGTTTTGCAGGAATTACATCACTTTAAGACTCCAAGTCCTAAGTCATAGAGTATGTTCTAGGACTGTTTGGTTCAAATGTAATTTTGTATTTATTGGATCTTTCACGCAAAGAAAATCAATGTTTTGGTGATAACATTGAATTTCGACTTTTTGGTTTAAGATGAGTGACTTGAGCGCTTTTATGTATTTTTGGGTTTTGTCACGAAATTGCCAAAGGGGGAGATTGTTACGGCTTTTTGGTGTTGGCATATTTCGTGAGTCAAGTCAGTGAGTTGAGTCGGAGTCTTAAAGGGATCAAATTGTCAATCAACAATCAAAGACTTAGAAAAGATTCGACAAGAGCTAAAGTTGGCACTCAATGTCTTGAGTCTTGAAGATTGAAGTTGAAGAATTGTGGATCAGTTACATCAATCTCAAGAAGAAAGTATTCAAGAGGATCAGGTATGTTTAACTAAATAATTGTGGTGATCCGAATACTTTCTTATAGTGTAGAAACACTTGGAAGAATTTTTAATTGCATAAAAATCAAAAACTGGACATGGGGCATGTTCAGGATCCGGATCAGATGATCCAATCCGGATCCCTAAGGGTATTAGTTCATGTGCAAATCCAATCCGGATCCAAGCCTATTCTGATCCGGATCCCGAACATTGGATGTTGCTGAAATTCATGAACGATCCGGATCGGGAAGTTGCAATCCGGATCCCGAACCCTTGTTTTTCTGGAATCGTCAATCTCGTTACGACGATCCGGATCGCAGTAAATCCGATCCGGATCGCCGTCCTGAAAATTTCCAGATAAGGTATGTTTTTGATTCTTATCTCTTTCCAAAGGTTTCTAAACTATAAATAGACGTTTAGGGTTTCTCAAAAACGTGGGAGCTACGGCCGATCAATTTATAAAACTCTTGAGAGCAACCCTAGAGGCTAGGTTTTTATCGTTCTTCTTTTTAGCCTCTTTTAGGTCAATTCGACGGTTCTTTCAAGAACATATCTTTTGTCGAATTGATCTAATCTTTGCTTAGAGATTTTTCCCATGGATCTTCATTGATAATCTAAGCGAAGGATCACCATCGAAGTCAATATTCTTATCGACTGAGTTTGCGTCGTGGATTCGACGTGGCATCGTGGATTCGGTGTGCTAAAGGCGTTTCGTGGATTCGAAACGTGTGCTCGTGGATTCGAGTGGCGTTCGTGGATTCGAACATGTGCAGTGGACGTGCAAAATCGGTGGAGCGCGAGGTCCAAGAAATTGAAGGAGGGGTTAAATCCGTGGAGACGGTAATCACCTTGTTATTCTTCTTTTCTTAGGGATTGTTATTGCGTGGATATCCAACCGGTCAGCGCAAGGTCCGAAGAAGCTGAAGGAGGGGTTGAGTCCGTGGAGTCGGTAATCACCTTGTTATTCTTCTATTCTTAGTGGATTGTTATTGCGTGTTGGTCCCGTGGTTTTTCTCCTGGATTGGAGTTTCCACGTAAATCTCGGTGTGCTGTTTTTATTTTCCGCATTGGTTTTTATTTTGCACTGAGATTTGGTTTTATAAGTATTACACCTATTCACCCCCCCTCTAGTTATTTGATAGTACCTATTTAGATCCTTGTGGATCCTATAAAAAAACCTACATGTCTATCTCTTTTAATTTCAATACCAAGAACATATGAGGCCTCACCTAAATCTTTCATTTCAAAATTTTGGAAAAGAAATTCTTTAGTGTCATGCAATAGTCCGAGATCATTACTGGCAAGCAAAATATCATCAACATAAAGGACTAAGAAAATTATTTTACTCCCACTAACCTTCAGATATATACATTGATCAACAATGTTTTCTTTAAAACCAAAGGTTAAAACGGTTTGTTTAAACTTTAAGTACCATTGTCGGGAGGCCTGTTTTAGTCCATATATTGATTTCTTTAATTTGCATACCAAGTGCTCCTTTTCTTTTTGTGAGAATCCTTCAGGTTGACTCATATATACCTCTTCATGAAGATCTCCATTTAAAAAAGCAGTTTTTACATCCATCTGGTATAGCTCAAGATCGTAATGAGCAACCAGAGCCATAATCACACGGAAAGATTCCTTTCTCGATACCAGAGAGAAAGTCTCTTTATAATCAATGCCTTCTTTCTGAGTAAACCCTTTTGCCACAAGACGGGCCTTGTATTTATCTATGTTACCGTTGGAGTCCCATTTGATTTTATAAACCCACTTGCATCCTACAGGTTTAACTCCTATAGGTAACTCAACAAGATCCCATACCTTATTGTGGTTCATGGATTCAATCTCATCTTTCATGGCATTGTACCATTCTGTTGCATTACTGCTATTTATGGCTTCCGAAAAACTAAGAGGATCATCAAAGTTCTGACCATTCTCATAAAGATAGACAATATAATCGCTAAATATAGCCGGTCTTCTCTGTCTTGAGGATATTCTTAAATCTATCTGATCATCCACTTGTAAATCTTGATGTGGATTATCAATGATAGGTTCACCTTCACTTTGTGGTTCCAAAATAACTTGTTGTTCTACTGGAACTGGAACCATCAAATTATTAGGAACAATAATGGGTATATTCTGTACAGAATCTAAATGCTCTTGAATTTCATCAAATTCAACGAATCGAGGTTCAGAGCTCCCACTAACTGTTTCATCCTTAATAAACCGTGCTGTTTTAGTTTCTGCAATCTTTATAGGAAGTGATGGACAGTAAAACTTATACCCTTTGGACCTTTCTGAATAACCAATAAAATATCCTGAAATGGTTCGAGGATCCAATTTCTTTATTTGTGGGTCATACAATTTGGCCTCAGCTTGACAACCCCATGTATGAAAATGTCCTAAACTGGGTTTCCTACCTGTCCAAAGCTCAAAAGGAGTCTTAGTGACAGCCTTAGTAGGGACCCGATTAAGAATATATATGGCAGTTTTGAGCGCCTCACCCTACAATGATATCGGAAGGGTAGAATTACTGATCATACTCCTGAGCATATCAATTAATGTGCGATTCCTTCTTTCAGCAACACCATTCTGCTCAGGTGTGCCTGGCATGGTGTACTGTGGAACAATCCCGCACTGCTCTAGAAACCTAGCGAAAGGCCCAGGAATTTGGCCTTTATCTGTCTGTCTACCAAAATATTCACCACCCCTATCTGATCTGGCCACTTTTATCTTTCTCTCGAGTTGATTATCTACTTCAGCCTTATATGCCTTAAAAGCATCTAATGCTTCAGATTTCTCTTTAAGCAAGTAAAGATAGCCATATCGAGAGTAGTCATCAATAAATGTGATAAAATATTTATGGCCAGTAAACGTAAGAGGGAGAGGTCCGCATATATCCATATGAATCAGCTCTAATGTTCCATCACACCTTTTGGCACCTTTAGAGGAGGTTTTGGTCTGCTTTCCCTTTATGCAGTCCACACACGTTCCAAAATCAGAGAAGTCAAGATCATCCAAAATTCCTTCTCTAATTAACCTTTGGATTCTCTGTTTCGATATGTATCCCAACCTCCTATGCCATAACATGGATGACTTTTCATTATTAATGCCACGTTTTGATCCAACATTTCCGTGCATGGTAAGAAGGATTTTACTATACGAATGATCTAAAGATACTTTATATAGATTATTTTCCAAAACACCATAGCCAACTATCTCAGATTTGTAGGATAACGAAAAAACTTTATTATCAAAATTGAAACTATATCCCAAACCAACAAGTTTCGAAATAGAAATTAAATTCTTTGAAAAATTTGGAACATAAAAAGTGTCACTTAGATCCAAAACGTAACCACCAGAAAGAACTAATCTAAATGTTCCTACAAATTTAACTTTAGTTGGATTTCCTTCAGCAGTATAAATAGTGGCTTCATCTTTATTGGGTTTTCTACGGTTTAGAAATCCATGCACGGAATTCGCCACATGGCATGTGGCACCAGAGTCAATCCACCAAGTGTTAGATGGAACAGAGACTAAATGCAACTCATGCATCAAAACAAGTCGGTTAGAGCGCTCCCACTTTTCCAAAAATGCTGTTTGGATTGGCGTACTTTGATCTGTAAGAGGAAGAGGTTTTTCCTGTGACACCCCAGAATTTGGATTAGTCCTCTATATAAATGATATAATAGGACTAAATCTCTAACCCGGCTATAGCATTTTGGATGGTAGCAAGATCCAAGAGGAACATGAGAGTTAAGCGTGCTAGAGCTAGAGTAGTTTTAGGATGGGTGACCCCCTGGGAAGTGGGGCATCATAGTTGGTATCAGAGCCATTCACCAGCCGGAAATGTGAGATGAGTCTCGGCTGAGCCAGGGTTATATAGCGGGTAGAGCGAGGCTCCCCGGCTAATGACCGTTGTGGGTGGAGTGCAGCTCCCCACAAGGTCGGCTAAGGCTAGCGAGACGAGTCTCACATCGCCTGGTGCTTGTGAGTGTGCTTGAGCCTGACGTGGACGTCAGGGCTTAAAGGGGGAAAGAATGTGACACCCCAGAATTTGGATTAGTCCTCTATATAAATGATATAATAGGACTAAATCTCTAACCCGGCTATAGCATTTTGGATGGTAGCAAGATCCAAGAGGAACATGAGAGTTAAGCGTGCTAGAGCTAGAGTAGTTCTAGGATGGGTGACCCCTTGGGAAGTGGGGCGTCATAGTACCTAATCTGTCACGCCCCGGGGTCGAAACTGCGACCCGGGCTCGCCAACAGATCCGCCACCTATGCTAAAACCCGCATAGGCGAAGCGTCAATCTGCAAAAAAAATAGTACTATAGCTACACAAATATCAGAGCGGAAATGAAATGCTGTAAAATAAAATCCAATCACTGAACAGTATGAAATAAAGTACAATATCCATCTCCTCAAATACAGATAATCATCATACAATGTCCTCAGTACAGCATCACTCAACTATAAAAGGAGATAAACTAAAACTATAGTACACCAGTCTCAACATCAGTCTCTCCAAATACAAAAGATCTCCCTCCAAATAAAACAGTAAAACCAGCCAACAGCTACCAGGAATCTCCAACCAGGGGATACAGCTACACTCCTTGGGTGGTAAAGATCTAGCTCGTGACTCCCTCGCCTCGAACAAAGATCGAAGATCAGCAACTCCCGAAGAGGACTCTGCAAAACAGGGGGGAGAAAAAGGGGAAACAACAACAATGGGGGTGAGAACCACTAGTAAACCAGTAGCCTCCCCCTGTGGGTAAAGCCTCAAGCTCTGGCGTACCCACTAAGTCTACTAGAGGCAAGAAAAATAGTACTATAGCTACACAAATATCAGAGCGGAAATGAAATGCTGTAAAATAAAATCCAATCACTGAACAGTATGAAATAAAGTACAATATCCATCTCCTCAAATACAGATAATCATCATACAATGTCCTCAGTACAGCATCACTCAACTATAAAAGGAGATAAATTAAAACTATAGTACACCAGTCTCAACATCAGTCTCTCCAAATACAAAAGATCTCCCTCCAAATAAAACAGTAAAACCAGCCAACAGCTACCAGGAATCTCCAACCAGGGGATACAGCTACACTCCTTGGGTGGTAAAGATCTAGCTCGTGACTCCCTCGCCTCGAACAAAGATCGAAGATCAGCAACTCCCGAAGAGGACTCTGCAAAACAGGGGGGAGAAAAAGGGAAAACAACAACAATGGGGGTGAGAACCACTAGTAAACCAGTAGCCTCCCCCTGTGGGTAAAGCCTCAAGCTCTGGCGTACCCACTAAGTCTACTAGAGGCAAGAAAAGGGCAAGTGGTAAAACTATAAACAGAACTACTGAGTAAAAGGGGAAACCACAACAAGTATGCCTCTAAATGCAATACCGAAGGAAATGACGGTATGAATGAATCAGAAAATAGTATCTGACCAAATAGACCCAATCTAGTGCCACCAGAAAAAACTGGTACTGCCTGCTCTGCTGTCGAACTCAAGAACTCAGCCTGGTGCCCGGCGCTCGGCACCGTGTAAAGCCTACTCCGGAGTGGCACTCGAGGGGAGCGACCCACACGAGTAAAGTATCACTGTATCAAGCATCTCTGTAACCACTGTCTCATAATAGCAGGACTGGATCATGACTATGATCAAAGTGGGAAACTCCGTCCACTAATGAAACCTCAATCCCCAATCAAATGCAATAGTACTCAAAAGTGGGAAACACCATCCACTAGAGAAAACTGATACCCAATCTGATGCAATAGTAAACATCCGGTCAACCGCCCAAAGTCCGCGGTCACCGCAATAACCCACAACCCGCAATTGGGTAAAATAATCAAGATCCGATCAACCGCCTACTGTCCGCGGTTGCCGCAATAACCCACAATCCAACATCAAGTACACCCTGTCACTGACCCTCAGGTCCCGGCTACACTATCCCATATCTCTGCTAAAACTCGAGCAACATGACTCGAAAGTCTAAATAAAAAGGAGAAAGGAAGCAATCATGGTTTCTCCTAAGTCGATCCCAATATGATAGTGTAGCAATAAAATAGTGGCCTATCTAGATGTCCAAACAAGCATGCATAAGTCCTCATGCAATGTAAAAGAGAGAGAAAGTCAAATATAGCTCTACATGTGTAACAATTAATACATCCCCATAAATATAACCATCAGGCAAAATCATCAGTCGACTACACATGTATAAGATCCCTGATCCATAATAAATCCCCTAGAGTGAAACCCTCACAATGATAAATCATTATGTCCCACCAATTAATCTATTTAATCCATTTTCATAAAATCTGGGTGCTAAAGTAGCATGTCAATTATCAATAATAAATTACTCCAATGATCATGTTCCTACAACAGTATTACCCCAGTAATATCCCCAACATGCTATATCCACCAAAGAAATCTCAGATGATAGGCTCACATCTATAACAGTCAAACATGCAGGATACTCAATCAATATGCTCAACATTGGGGGTTTTCTAATAAACTTAGTGAGTAAGTCAGATGTAGAGGCAAGCAACAACCACCCACCTCGAAAAGCGCGCACAACACCAAAAGAAGCGTCTCGCTGCCCGCTGTCCTCTAACACAGCAATCCACCAAAAACTATGTCCCACTGCACAGAACATTGCGCACAATTAAACCCAAAACTGTACAATTTACACTGTCCAAAAATCAGCCCCCAAAAAGGCTAAATATCACCTCTGTCCAGTCCACAAGAAAATCCAGAAAATTCACGGTCGCGTTCCTCGCAAAAAGTAGCCCCAAAACGACAGTTAAAACGCCCAGATCTGATACCTGTAGACCAAGATAAAAATAAAACACCGTTGCACCTTAAAACCTTCCAAATCAAAATTCCTGTAGCAATCTGTCCAAGAAAAGCTTAATTATCACCTTCGAAAAAATTTCCATAAATCTCAGAAAAATCACCAGTGTGTTCCTCGCGATGAGTAGATCAAAATCGAGTCCTGAAACGCCTTGATCCGATGTTCCTAGGCTGAGATATAAAATCGACAAGCCGATGCTGTCCAAAATCCATCACAGAAAAATAGGGGTCAAAGATGCCTCGGGAAACGTGCCAAAAGTGCGAAACGGAGCGAAGCGATCAACACGAAAATCGAAGCCTTACCTCTTAGGAACATGCTGTCGAAGAAATCATCCAAAAACTCCTCCTGGTTTGCTCACAATGAAATTTTGACTGATCTGCGACGGTAATGGGCCGAAATGGGGAGAAAACCGAGGCAAACTGTAAAAATGATATCGCCGTTGCCGAGCTTCTAGAAATTCCGGGGATCCACCACGAGCTCAAGAACATCAAGAGGAACAACTTTCATTGAGGGCACTCCCTCCCATTCCCTCTCTAAGCTTCGGAAAAAGGGGAAGAAGAGAGGGGGAAAGGGGGTATTTATAGGCCCACCAAAAGAAATCAAGAAATGCCCACTGTGTCCCCGGTTTCGGGCGCCCGAAACTTTCGGGCCCTGAAACCGAGCGCACACAGTGGCCTGGCCCAACTCGGCCCACGCCGCACACCCGATCCGGCCGGACCGCCTACCCGTCCGACCCGCTCCTCGCGCCGACACGTGTCCCCGAACACGGGACAGCCGATCCGACCAATCACCTCGCGCCGCGTGGCGCACCACTGGTCAACGGGGCAGTTGGCACTGGCCAATAGGCGGCCGCCACCTGGCGCACGCGTGCGCCAAGTCGGCGCCGTGGCCGCCACGCCCGCCGGCACCGCTGCCATGCCGCCTGCCGCCTGCACGCCTGCCCCGCCGCCTGCCGCCCGTACGCGCACAGTAACGCGCCCAATCCTCGCACGCCACGTGTCCAAGCCACACACTCGCTGCACCCGGTGCACGACAACCCCAAACACCGGACCAATAACGTGATGCCACGTGTCTTCCACCGGTCCACCGTGCACCCTGAGGAATTCCAAGAACCGCGCATAGCAAGCCATCCAATAAGAGCACGCCACGTGGCATCCCGCTCCGGTGCACGACGGCCGCGTGGACCGCGCACCCGCGCGCCCTGCCCGCACGCCCTGCCCGCGCCCACGCGCCCTGCCCGCTGCCGCTCTCCGCCTGCCCGAGGCCGCGCCGCCGCTCTCCGCCGCTGCTCGCCGCCACCGCTGCCGCCGGCGATCGCCGGAAACACTGTTCCGGCCGTGAACAGTAACCTGAGCTCAAAAATGACAAGTGGGTAGTCCATTTTGACCGTTTTCGCGCGCTGAATCCGAATTTGACGTCCATTTTGCCAAATTCCAACTCTAAAATTTGCCGGAGGCTCCCGGAAGTGTATTCTTAGCCCGAATTTCGTGCGGAGCCCAATATTAATATCTGATTCGCGCGAAACCACTTCTAAACCCTCCCCGGGGTCCTCCGGTCACCCACAAGATCCAAATAAGCCCGAAGTCCAACACTTGTGCCCAATTGTGCCCCAAACACCTCCAATGCACCATGTAGGCCTCCAATAGCCACCCCAACTCACCGCAGCAGCTCTGCGGAGATCCGGATCATCACATCCTCCCCCACTAAAAGAAAGTTTCATCATCGAAACTAAAGTCGTTCCTCAACACGGAATCTCAACCAAATAAAGGGGGGTAAATAACCAATCATCCACCACTCAAGCTCCCAAGGCTGACAAATACCTCTTCCAGCAACGCGATGCAATCCTCGGGTCTCTGACTGGAACAAAAATAAAGACGGGCACTCCAGAAAAACCGTACCAACTCAACCAAGTACGGCTGGCTAACAGTTCGAGCTACCAAGTAATCTGCATCGGTACACAAGCTCGACCCGAAAATCTCTGTGTCACACCCTGAAACCGCTACCAATTTGGCAAGGTTCGGGCGCGCTGAACAGACGCCGAACGGACAGAACCTCCCCTGTCCGCCCAAGGCTAAGCGACAAGATCATGTACAAGAATCACCCAGGAATTAATTCTAGATATACACAATCACAACGAGAGCACAACCAGTGCTAACAAGAACATAAGAACAAGGTACGAGTATATAAAAGTAAACATACAAGTAACAAAGAGAGAAACTCTATCTATTACAACCATTCCATTCGAGCATATGAATAATACATAAATCACATCCAAAACATCCTCACCCTATACAACATCTACTCTCAAAATGTAAAGACAAGGTGACAAAAGCTATAGATGTAGGGAGGCTGCTACCAACGTCTCTAGAGCGCCAAGCCCTTACCGCGATCCTCGCCGGGAGTACCTGTACTCGGCCCTGTAATAATAGTGAGGTGAGAACTATGGTCCATAGTTCCCAGTGGGTTCGGCCACCGACTCCACCGGTCTTCCCACTAGGTCCAAGAGGGCACAAGCAGATAGATAGATAGATAGATATATCTGAAAACTGTAAATGCAGTAAATAACTACTCTACTATGCCCAACACGGAAGACATGTATGCATGCTCAGGGGAGAGATATCCAAATATATCACATGTCCATGAAGTACTATTTCATACTTGTTCTCTAACTCATTTTCAAGAAGTGTGGTTGTCACGCCCCGGGGTCGAGACTGCGACCCGGGCTCGCCAACAGATCCGCCGTCTGTGCGGAAACTGCCGCACAGACGAAGCGACTCTCTTACAAAAAGATCTATAGCTAACATGTATCAGAGCTGAAAAAGAACTAATAGCCATAGAAAACAACTGAACATCTGGATAAATGAAAGTCCTCAATACATAGTCTGACAAGCTATGAATAAAGAAAATTACAATCCTCACTAATCTCTCAGAATGTCCAGTACAAAAGTGGAGTCATAAAATAAAAACGGGTGCATCTACCTCTGACTCTCAATGCTGGTAAGGAACTAATCGGCCACGTCCTCACCTCGATCTGCTGTCTCCGCGCGAACCAAGCCGGAACAGCTACCTCAACCTGTCACCGCAGCGGGTGTGAGATCTACTGCAGAAGGCAGATCTCAGTGGGTACCGTCCCAATATCCACGGTATGCCCACTAAGTCAACTGGAGGCAAAACAGATAGATATGCAGATAGATAGATAGATAGATAAGCTGAAGGAAAACTACAGCTAATATGTCTCAAACACAATGCTCAAAAGGAAACTCTATCATAAACATGCTATGCATACTCTCACTACTACTAAAATGCCTCAGTATCAATGCTCTCTGGAAAACCATCTAAGAACATAATATGTAACCACCCGCTCATAACACCCAATCTCAAAGACTGCCAAAACTGGCTCAGTCCAGCCTGCGCCTGTCGTCTAGGAACGCACCTGCCCACTACCACGCATCCACAAGAGGACGGGATTTACGTGGGGCGTCCTAAACCGACTATCTCAATCTCACACAAAGTGACCCCATGGTAACTCGGCCAGGGGTATCAAGCGACCACTAGTATATAAACTAGGCGCATATCCACATCGTAGCCTCGTCAGGCTCGGTATCATCATCGCACCCGGGGCGTTGCTCGAGGGGAGCGACCCCACCGAACTCAAGTATCACATCTGTCTCACTGTCTCAATATGCGGCACATGCAGGCTATAATCCACGATCAAACAGATCGGCATCCCAAAGCTCGAAAATACAACCCAGTCGGAAAAGAACCACGACTCAAACACGAATAGCCCGAACACTCTCACAGCTATGTCGGAGAACCCTCAACGACTCAATCTGATAATGCACGACCATGGCTGAGTCGGGAAACCTCCACGACTCGATCTGCCGGAACCCCAAAATCCTCGAAGCTAAGTGGGAGAACCACCTCTACCACTAAATCAGAATACGACCCATGATCTAGAGTAATTTCACTATACCATAAGGAAGCTCAAATATCAAATGACACTATAATTCATCTCAAAACTCAAAAAGAGACCCCTCGACCCCCAGGCACGAGGTCTAATGCACCCTGAATCAATGCCATACCTCTGGCGAACTCATAATTTAAAAACTACCTTTGAAAATGATGTTTTTCCTTAAGACGGGCTTTCTCGATTTTTAAAACGATCAGGGTGCAAAAATAATGTCCATAGAACATGCAGCCTAGTGTCATATGATAACAGGAGTATACTAAAAATAATCTGGGGTTCTAAAAAATTTTCTAAAAATTCTCAGGCAACTATCAGATGTAAAGACTGTGAAAGTAACATGATAAACATGATCAAAATACATTCAGGAGCATAAAAAGGCATTCCATAAATTTTGGAGAAATTCCAACCCACCTGGATCGCTTTCCGTAGGCATTGCTGAAGTCGGTGAAGTGTTGGAACCTCGAACTGACGAAACCTCGAAAATCATGCCGCAAATCCCGAAAAAATCCTCGGAAGCCCCAATAAAGTCCTTGAGTCTTTACAAAATCCCGCGCGCAATCAACAACTCTGCCATCATGCACTAAAGCTCCAGCACATAATACTAACAAGTTCATAAATAATAAAATAAATAATTCCTCCCAATCCAACAGTTAACCCCAATTAAACATATAAATTCAATATACCACTCTGAAGCTCCAACCATCCACATACATCCTCTCCACACTCACAGCACCATAGTGGCTCTCCAATAAATTGCTCACATACACACATCAATTCACTCAAACATTCCACAAGTCAACTATAAACACTTGCTCTCATAAGCAATTACATAAGTCCAATCATGAGCCCACGCACCCCCAACATAACCAACACCAAAATACTTACACATAAGCCTCAGCACCTTCCATAATCCAAGCTTACATAGTCCAATTTACAAGTTCCCAAACCACCCAATCCCACAGCCATCACAGCATACAAGGTACCCACTTGATCCACTACAAGATCCAATACACCCACATTTAACAACAAAGAAACATATATTACCTCCAGAAAAACCCCAGCACACATACCCTTACTTAGCACAAAATTCAAATCATCTCTTTTAAAAATCTTCTCAAAAGCTTCAGCACACAACAAGCCCACCAAACAACTGCACACTAATCAACAATTGCCCACATAATACAATCAAGCCCTCCTCAAACTCCTATAGCAATCAAAATCTCTCCCGCGTCCACAACAGCACCCGCAAGCAAGTGGGCAACAACCTTGGTTCCGTGCGGCGCAAATCAACCCCGACCGGCAAAGGCACAATCTGCACTCACAAGAAGCAAGAAAAAGGACAAATATAAGAAAGGATCCGTCAAGCTCGGCCACCCGCGAGTCGCGAGCTCCTTGGGCAAAACCATCCTCGGCCGACGAAGACGCCGCGCGCCCGCGCGAGGAGTACACCGAGCTCGCGCCGCTGCCCGCGCGGCGCTGCCACTGCCAAGGTGGCAGCCGCACCAGTCGCGCGGCGCCTGGGCCTGCCGCGCACGGCGCCCAGGTGCGCATGGCGCGGCGCCCAGGGGCGCTCTGCGCGGCGCCCAGGCGCGCTGCGCGGCGCCCAGGGGCGCTCTGCGCGGCGCCCTGGCGCCCGCTGCGCAGCGCCCAGGCGCGCTGCGCGGTGCCCAGGGGCGCTCTGCGCGGCGCCCTGGCGCCCGCTGCGCAGCGCCCAGGCGCGCTGCGTGGTGCCCAGGGGCGCCTAGACGCGCTGTGCAGTGCCCAGGGGCGCTCTGCGCGGCGCCCTGGCGCACTTCACCCACCAACAGTGCGGCACCCACACGCTGCGCGGCGCCCATTTGCGAGCCCGCGCAGCTGCCCCGCGCTTGCGGCCACTCCACCACGGACAAAAAGTCCGAAACCCTCACCAACACCAAACCGGAAAACTCCAGAGAAAAACCAAATCGAGCTCACCAAAAAAACAGCATGCAACCTCGTTGAGCTCGCGCGCGCCTCGCTCGCTCCGCGACTCCTAGCAGGGGAGTTCCATCACCAAGGCTCATTCATTACCTCTCATTTCCTTCATTTCCCTCATCTTCTTCTTTCTTCTTTCTTCCTTTCTTCTTCTTCTATTTTTCCTCTGTTTCACCGGGTTTCCTCTGCTTCATATGGTGGGAGAGAAATAGGTGAGGTGGCGGTGCTAATTAGGAGAGGCTAATTAAGGTGAGTGGGTGGGGGTAGTTGGAAGCAATAAATGCACTAAGACAAATCTCCACCCAACACCTTAATCCATTCTCATCAATCCAATCTCCTCTAATAAATTCTCTTTCACTACTGCCTTCACAGGCAACACCAAAAAGAAATCCAAAATTAATTAACTTAATTAAATAATCCCTCAAATGTCCCCGCCAACTCACTTTTTGCCCTCGGGGCCTCCGCACGGGTCCGAAACCTCCCGACCTCCGCTGTAATATGAAAATACACATGTCCACCGCTTTTTTCTCCTCAAAAAGCTCAACCGTTGAGTCGGGGTGCTCAATCCAAAAACCGGCTCCAAAACTGTCAGTTCCGACTCACTTTTTGACTTCGGATCCTCCGCGTCAGTCCGGAACCTCCCGAACTCCGCTGTAATCATATAATACACCTGTTCCAAGTGGTCCCCAAAATTTCTGCACTCTACTGTAAAGTCGAGGCTTCCCGGAAACCAGTCCTCTATCGGCGCACAATGTCCGAAAAACTCCGAAACAAGCCGGGGATTCCGCGTTCATCCGAGTCGACCCGAACTCAACAGTAACCTAAAATGGAACACGCGCCGGCGATTTATCCACACCACGCCATCTCACGAGGTCGGTGCGCTACCCGAAATCCCGGTACTCTACAGTGGTTTTTAACACTTCATCTCAAATCTCACGGCACACCCGAAGGTTGCCCACGGCTCACTATCACGACGAGGGAGACTATGTCTCAACCTACCAATCGAACGCGTCTGCGGGACCTGACTGTCCCTCGGGGTGGCGTGCCCCGTGACCAACTCCCGAGTAGGCGGCCGTAGACGAGCGACCTCCACCAGCCTAAAACAGACTATGAGCATGATCCAATCCTCTCCACACGAGGATACCCTATCTATAAGGTTGATAGCAACTGAGATCCCTATAGATAATACACAACCTATGTCTCACATGTGTCATGATAGGTTTACCTATACTACTTTTCATATGCCACTCGTTCATTTATTGTGTGGTGTTCACAATTTCTACATATATGCCACTCGTTCATTTATTGTCGACTCACAAGTCCAACACCCAATCCGCACTATAGGATTCCTCGGTATCGACCCAATCTTTCCCAATCCAACATAATAGCATAACATTTGCTAAATATCTATATCAACCGGAAAGTATAAAGATGGCAATACATACTATCCTACAATGCAATGGTGCGATATGCAATGGTGTAAGTGGCTAAGACATAGAGAGAAGCCCAACGACTTCGTTAAGAGCACCACCCACCTCGGGTCCTTGGCTCGGCTCGGCTCTCCAAAAAAAAAATCTACGGGAGCACCGGTCTCGATCACAAGGGTCGCCTCAAGTCGGATGTCCTAAACAAGTCCAAAACGGCCTATTAATAACCTCCAAGTACTATGCTTAGTGTTTTCACGTGTGCGCAAAAGCGCCGACGAAAGACGACGAACTTCCACGATTCGTGGCCTGGATCGTCAAGGGTTTACCCAAAACCCCTCCATGATGGAAGGATTCCATTTAAATCCCCCACCAAAATTACTAATGTAATTATTTCTCTTTTTGCCTCAAAAGTCCTAGAGCGCGTATTTCGGCTCTAACTTTTCGACCGTTTGACGGAATGTCGATCCGTCTTCGCCAACACGTTTCTTTACATAGTAATTGGGTTTCCATAGGTTCAAATGAGATCAATCCCATGAAAATCCGAAAACTCCTCTCTTAACCCTAGGTTTCATATACACATTCATTATGATTTTTCCACGATTTTCGCCGATTTCTTCGACAAGAATTCTTCTAAACCCCTCCATGATGGAAGGATTCCATTTAAATCCCCCACCAAAATTACTAATGTAATTATTTCTCTTTTTGCCTCAAAAGTCCTAGAGCGCGTATTTCGGCTCTAACTTTTCGACCGTTTGACGGAATGTCGATCCGTCTTCGCCAACACGTTTCTTTACATAGTAATTGGGTTTCCATAGGTTCAAATGAGATCAATCCCATGAAAATCCGAAAACTCCTCTCTTAACCCTAGGTTTCATATACACATTCATTATGATTTTTCCACGATTTTCGCCGATTTCTTCGACAAGAATTCTTCTAAGATCATATAGATTTTAGATCTAAAAACATTACGGCAAAACCAAATCTATTTTTTTTACAAAACTCACCTCAAAGAGCTAGGATTCCAAGCTTTTCTTGGTTCAAAAGCTCGCCCTCGCTCGCCTTAGGCTCCTCGCAAATCGCTCCGCGATTTCGTGCGCGTTAGAGTGAGTAATTTTAGAGAGAGAAAGTGAGGTGAGAAGGAACGAGAGAGCCTTCCATGGAGGTGTGCTCTGTATGAGTGTGTGCGTGGGGTGCGTGGGTGGAGAAGAAGAAGAAAAGGGAAAGTAGCTTTTATGCATACAGGACCCCCCAACAATAGTGTTAATTTACTATTTAGTCCAATTTTATCTGATACTTGCCTGCGGAACCCTTCTGGATGTCCGTTTGTGCTCAAATTTGACGGGCAGGCTCATCTCAACTTAATTTATCACGAGATATTTTAAATTTTCAGTTTGGGCTATTTTTGGGTCACCAAAAGTCTCGCGGTACTTAAAATCGCTGTCAGGTACCTTTCTCACTGCTCGGGTATCCGATTGATGCGAAACTTTTATTGTAACCTTAAAACATAATTACGAAGCTCCCGTAATTTTCTCAGAATTTTTCGACACTGTTGGCGGAGCCCGTTCTCACTATCTGGCATCCGATCAACGCGAAACTTTTTCTGTGGCCTTAAAATAATATTACGGAGTTCCCCGAATTTTTTTCGGAATTTTCCGACACTGTGAATTTTCTGCTAATTTATCTGCCCCGTCTCTCACAGAAAATATTAAATCTTCTGTTTTCGCTCCGATTTCGGCGCAGGTCATTTTCAACCTATATTATGCTTCTATGAGTCTAATAAAAATAGTATCTTACACTATTTTTATTTATTTTTATTTATATAATAATTTTTCCGACTTACTATATCCTACCGTAACTTCTATATGGTATTTAAAAGTTGAACTTGCACATTTTACCTATGGTTAATTAGGATTTCTTTGAATTAATTGGGCATATTCTGCTTAATGTCTAACTTCTACTTTTAGAAGTTCGGTATCCTACATTCTTCCCCCCTTAAGCAATTTCGTCCGCGAAATTTAAATTTAACGCAATTCAACCGAATCGAAATTCATACCTCTAATTCATCTCCTCGAAGAGATGAGGATGGTGCGCCCTCATCGTTTCCTCAAGTTCCCACGTGGCCTCGCGATCATCGTGATTGCTCCACCGGACCCTAACATAAGGAATCTCGCGGTTTCTCAATTTGCGCACCTCCCGAGCAATAATCGCCACCGGGAACTCCTCATAGCTCAAGTCATCCTGAAGCTCCGGCGGCTCATATAGCATCGCATGCTCCGGATCGGGTACATATTTGCGGAGATTGGAGACGTGGAAGACGTTATGTACATCCGCCAACTTCGGCGGCAATGCAAGCCGATACGCCACCGCTCCCACACGCTCCAATATCTCATAGGGGCCGATATAGCGGGGACTTAGTTTTCCCCGCACTCCAAATCACTTCACGCCCCTCATGGGCGAAACCTTCAAGAAGACGCGGTCGCCCACCGCGAATTCCAAATCCCGCCGACGCTTGTCCGCGTAGCTTTGTTGCCGAGATTGCGCCGTAAGCAATCTTTTGCGAGCAAGGCGGACCTTCTCCTCCGCCTCCCGCAAAATGTCCGGCCCGAACTCCGTGCGCTCGCCCACATCACTCCAATAGATAGGGGATCGACACTTCCATCCATAAAGAGCCTCGAACGGTGCCATTTCCAAACTAGCGTGATAACTATTGTTGTAGGCGAACTCGGCCATCAGCAAGTACTTGCACCAACCGCCCTTGTAATCGATGACGCACGCCCGCAACATGTCCTCCAAGGTCTGAATGGTTCTCTCTGTCTGACCATCAGTCTGAGGGTGAAAAGCGGTGCTAAAATCGAGCTGTGTGCCAAGGGCCTCCTGCAGATTCCTCCAGAAATGCGAGGTGAACTTGGGGTCTCGGTCCGATACAATCGACTTCGACACCCCGTGCAGCCTCACCACCTCGTCAAGATATACCTGTGCCAACTTCTCTCCCGCCCAGGTGGTGTGGACCGGCAAGAAATGTGCCGACTTGGTGAGACGATCCACAATCACCCAGATCGAGTCGTGGCCTCCTGTTGAGCGAGGCAACCCGACGATGAAGTCCATAGAGATGTCCTCCCACTTCCACACGGGAATAGGCAAGCTTTGGAGTTTCCCCGCCGGGAGTCGACGCTTCGCTTTTATCTGTTGACATGTAAGGCACTTTGCCACGAAGCGCCCAATGTCCGCCTTCATCCCCGGCCACCAATAGAGCATCTTCAACTCGTGGTACATCTTGGTGCCACCAGGGTGCTCGGCATAAGGTGACCATGCGCCTCTCGCAATATCAGTTCGCGGAGCTCCTCATTTTCCGGCACACACCAACGGTTCCGAAACCGAAGTGTGCCATCGGGGTGTACATGGAAATCGCCGCCTTTGCCCTCCTCGATGTCACGCCGCACCTTTTGGAGACTTGAGTCGGAAGGCTGCACATTCTTGATCCTCTCCAACAAGGTCGGCTGAATAATAAGCGTCATCATCAGGGCCGACACCCCGGGAGCGACTACCTCAAGGTTCATCCGCCCCATGTCCAAACATAACGGCATTTGATTCGTGACGTCCATAGCGAGGTTCCTCGCCGTCTTTCTACTTAGTGCATCGGCGACCACGTTTGCTTTGCCGGGGTGGTAAAGGATATCGACATCATAATCCTTCAGCATCTCTAACCACCGCCGTTGCCGCAAATTGAGCTCCTTCTGGGTGAATAAGTACTTGAGGCTTTTGTGGTCGGTGTAGATCTCGCAATGTGCACCATACAAGTAGTGCCTCCACAACTTCAGCGCGAAGATCACCGCCGCCAACTCCAAATCGTGAATGGGATAGTTCTTTTCGTGGTCCTTCAACTGGCGGGATGCATAACCGATCACTTTTCCGCCCTGCATCAGGACACACCCCAGACCCAGATAGGATGCGTCGCTATACACCACAAAGTCCTCGCCCTGCACCGGTAAGGCGAGAATAGGAGCCGACGTCAACCTTTTCTTCAATTCAATGAAACCCCGGTCGCATTCGTCGCTCCAAACGAACTTGACGCCCTTTTGCGTCAGCCGAGTAAGTGGAGTCACAATCCTCGAGAAACCCTCCACGAACCGTCGATAATACCCGGCTAAGCCCACAAAACTGCGGACTTCCGTGACATTCGTCGGGCGCGGCCAATCCCTAACCGCCTCAATTTTCTTCGGGTCAACTGAAATCCCCCCCTCAGAAATAATATGCCCGAGGAAAGCCACCTCGCGGAGCCAAAACTCGCACTTCTTTAGTCTTGCAAATAGCTTCTCCTCCCGAAGGATTTGAAGCACTATCCGCAAATGCTCCGCGTGCTCCTCGTCGCTCCGCGAATAGACCAAAATGTCGTCAATGAAGACCACGACAAATCGGTCCAAGTACTCCCTGAACACACGGTTCATCAGATCCATGAACGCCGCCGGGGCGTTAGTAAGCCCGAAAGGCATGACCGTGTATTCGTAGTGACCATAGCGTGTGCGAAACGCCGTTTTCTGAACATCCTCCGGCTTGATTTTCAACTGGTGGTAGCCGGATTGGAGGTCAATTTTGGAGTACACTAGCGACCCTTGCAATTGGTCAAACAAGTCGTCGATTCTGGGTAACGGGTACTTGTTTTTGATGGTAACCTTGTTCAGCTCCCGATAATCCACACAGAGTCGAAAAGAACCATCCTTCTTGCGCACAAATAATACCGGGGCTCCCCACGGCGATACACTTGGCCGAATGAACCCTTTGTCGAGGAGATCCTGCAACTGATCCCTCAACTCCTTCAATTCTGCCGGCGCCATACGATACGGGGCCTTCAAGATCGGCGCCGTCCCGGGAATCAAGTCTATGATGAACTCGATCGCCCGATCCGGCGGCATCCCCGGTAACTCCGCGGGAAACACATCAGGAAACTCCCGCACCACCAATAACTCCTCCATGATCGGAGTCACACGGTCCACCTCCACAACGGTCGCCAAAAATGCCGGGCAACCGCTATGGACCAACTTCCTCGCTCTCGTCGCCGACACCGTTGCAACGAAGCACGAGCTTTGATGAGCTCGATAGATAACCTCCTCCTGTCCCGGCTCCCGAAAAGTGACCAACTTCCTCCTGCAGTCGATCACAGCGTGATACTTCGAGAGCCAGTCCATGCCCAAGATGACGTCGAACGCCTCCAACTTCTTGAGCGCGAGCAACCGGACGGGCATAATCCAGTCGCCCACCTGCACCGGGCAGGATAAGCACCCCGTGTAAGTAATAGATGACGACTCCGGGCCTTCGACTCGCCACTTGCCCGTTGCCTCCAAGATAATACCATGAGTGCGTGCAAATGATCCGCTAATGAATGAATGCGTAGCACCTGTATCAAAAATGGCCCTGGAGCGAACTCCATGTATTAGAAACCATACCTGCCACGACACTGGGCTCCTCGATGTCGACAGGATCCTGGGCCTGGGCCTGAACGGCGAATACCCGCCCGCTCGGCGCCGATAGCGTCATCTCCTGCTGCCTAGGAGCCATCGCGCGCCCCGCAGAGACGGGGAACATAAGGAGCGCCTCCCATAATGAACAGGGGTTGCCGGATGTCGACGCAGTTGAGGGGGCACGCGAACCCACTCGCTGGGCACTCTCGGCTCATGTGCCCCTCCTGCCTGCAGCTATAGCATCTGCCCTCACGCTGCCTGCACTGCTGCACCCGGTGGTCCCTGCTACCGCATATAATGCAAGGCCGTGGTTCCTGCCTCCACGGCTGCGATCTCGGTTGCTTCGGGGGCCTCCTGGAGCTAGACTGTGCCCCCGAACCACCGCCATGGCGCTTTCTTGCCCTTATCCTTGGACCCCGCCGCCATCATCGCGCTCCTCGCGCACATGGGCATCCCCGTGCTCTGCCCACAGCGCTCGATCAAGAACCTCGGGTAGGTCGTGAGCTTGAACAGCTGCACGGCCCGGTAGATCCAGGGCTTAAGCCCCCGCAGAAACCAATCGGCCAGGACGCATCGTCGCGAACAACATCGGGAACACAGTCGATGATGTGGGTGAACTCCTCCTCGTTACTCCCTCACGAGCGATTTCCTGCTGCAGCTTGCGGAACTTTTCCTTAATCACCGCTTATCGGCGTCGGGAAAGTAGTGCCAGTACACCGTCCTCTTGAACTCCCCCCACAACATCGGAGGAAGATGCGCGGGTCGATCACGCCTGCACCCGCTTCCACCATACTAACGCCGGTTCTCCAAAACTATGCGTGGCCAGGGGCACCTTGTCCCTTTCCAGGACAGGGAGATCTCCAAAGATAGTCTCCATAGCGCCTAACCACAACACCACTACCGCCGGCTCCATCTTCCCTCCCTCGAAGGTCCAAGGTTTGAACTTTAGGAACTGCATCAGAACTGCCAATGCGCGCTCCCGCTCCGCCTTTTCCGCCGTCATATCGGGTGTAGTAGAACCCGATGCGCCAGAGGCGCACTCCTCGGAAGGGGGCACACCGACAGTGGAACGGCCCCCACTCCCTCACCCCTAACCGCTCCGGCGCGTGAGTCGAGGGTGCAGGCGGATCACGGCTCCCAGCCGCCGTCGCGGCCACCAACGCTGCCTGCTGCTCCAACAGTGACTGGAGCTGCTCCCATCGAGCCTCCTGGCGCTCCATCGCGCCTACAAAGCAGCGACCTGCTCTCGCAGCCCCTGCACCTCGCCAGATCCCGACTGCTCGGGCGCGCTGGAGGCGGGCACCGGAGAAGACCTACGAGTGTGGCGTCTCCCTGACATTCTTTCCCGGAACAAGAACTTAGTTCAGTTAGTTTAACCCGATAGCTCCTTAGCATTTACGAAACTAGACAACTCAATAATTAAATCGGGCGGAAGCATACAAGCATACTAGTCCTAGACCCTTAGCATCATGCCGTCGGCCGCCGACATAACACTTCGTGTCACCGAACAAGCACACTTGAATCCGTCTCTATTCTCAATTAGAGACATATAATCTTCTTTGACCCAATCGATTTCACTTCCGCCAACGTCAAGGGTTCACGTTTCACTCACGTCCCTACAACCTTAGGGTTTACCAGCCTAGGGTTTCCTAAGTCATCCTAGACTCTCTCTCTTTACTTGCTCTTATCTTGCTCTGATACCACTTTACCTGTCACACCCCGAAACCGCTACCAATTTGGCAAGGTTCGGGCGCGCTGAACAGACGCCGAACGGACAGAACCTCCCCTGTCCGCCCAAGGCTAAGCGACAAGATCATGTACAAGAATCACCCAGGAATTAATTCTAGATATACACAATCACAACGAGAGCACAACAGTGCTAACAAGAACATAAGAGCAAGGTACGAGTATATACAAGTAAACATACAAGTAACAAAGAGAGAAACTCTATCTATTACAAACCATTCCATTCGAGCATACTGAATAATACATAAATCACATCCAAAACATCCTCACCCTATACAACATCTACTCTCAAAATGTAAAGACAAGGTGACAAAAGCTATAGATGTAGGGAAGGCTGCTACCAACGTCTCTAGAGCGCCAAGCCCTTACCGCGATCCTCGCCGGAGAGTACCTGTACTCGGCCCTGTAATAATAGTGGGGTGAGAACTATGGTCCATAGTTCCCAGTGGGTTCGGCCACGGACTCCACCGGTCTTCCCACTAGGTCCAAGAGGGCACAAGCAGATAGATAGATAGATAGATATATCTGAAAACTGTAAATGCAGTAAATAACTACTCTACTATGCCCAACACGGAAGACATGTATGCATGCTCAGGGGAGAGATATCCAAAATATCACTATGTCCATGAAGTACTATTTCATACTTGTTCTCTAACTCATTTTCAAGAAGTGTGGTTTTTAACACTTCATCTCAAATCTCACGGCACACCGAAGGTTGCCCACGGCTCACTATCACGACGGGGAGACTATGTCTCACCTACCAATCGAACGCGTCTGCGGGACCTGACTGTCCCTCGGGGTGGCGTGCCCCGTGACCAACTCCCGAGTAGGCGGCCGTAGCGAGCGACCTCCACCAGCCTAAACAGACTCATGAGCATGATCCACTCCTCTCCCCACGAGGATACCCCTATTATAAGGTTGATAGCAACTGAGATCCCTATAGCTAATACACAACCTATGTCTCACATGTGTCATGATAGGTTTACCTACACTACTTTTCATATGCCACTCGTTCATTTATTGTGTGGTGTTCCCAATTTCTAATATATGCCACTGTCATTTATTGTCGACTCACAAGTCCAACACCCAATCGCACTATAGGATTCCTCGGTATCGACCCAATCTTTCCCAATCCAACATAATAGCATAACATTGCTAAATATCATATCAACCGAAAGTATAAGATGGCAATACATATATCCTACAATGCAAGGTGCGATATGCACTGGTGTAAGTGGCTAAGACATAGAGAGAAGCCCAACGGCTTCGGTAAGAGCACCACCCCTCGGGTCCTTGGCTCGGCTCGGCTCTCCAAAAAAAATATCGGGCAGCACGGTCCGATCCACAAGGGTCGCCTCAAGTCGGATGTCTAAACAAGTCCAAAACGGCTATATAACCTCCAAGTACTATGCTAGTGTTTTCACGTGTGCGCAAAAGCGCCGACGAAAGACGACGAACTTCACGATTCGTGGCCTGGATCGTTCAAGGGTTTACCAAAACCCTCCATGATGGAAGGATCTCATTAAATCCCCCCACCAAAATTACTAATGTAATATTCGTCTTTTGCCTCAAAAGTCTTAGGCGCGTATTCGGCTCTTTTCGAGTTTGACGGAATGTCGATCCGTCTCGCAAACACGTTTCTTTACATAGATAATTGGGTTTACATAGGTTCAAATGAGATCAATCCCATGAAAATCCAAAAACTCCTCTATAACCTAGGTTTCAATATACACATCATTATGATTTTCCACGATTTTCGCCGATTTCTTCGACAAGAATCTTCTAAGATCATATAGATTTTAGATCTAAAAACATTACGGCCAAAACCAAATCTATTTTTTTTACAAAAATCACCCAAAGAGCTAGGATTCCAAGCTATTTCTTGGTTTCACAATACAAAGCTCGCCCTCGCTCGCTTTAGCTCCTCGCAAAATCGCTCCGCGATTTCCTGTGCGCGCACGTTCCAGAGTGAGTAATATTTAGAGAGAGAAAGAGGTGAGAAGGAACGAGAGAGCTTCATGGAGGTGTGCT
>CM055064.1:32525760-32559958 GCA_029204045.2 Tillandsia leiboldiana | reverse complement strand
TATCTGGCATCGATCAACGCGAAACTTTTTCTGTGGTTAAAATAATATTACCGAGTTCGCGAATTTTTGTCGGAATGTTCAGACACTTGTGAATTTTCTGCTAATTTAGTCTGCCCGTTCTCACAGAACATATTAATCTTCTGTTTTCGCTCCGATTTCGGCGCGCAGGTCATTTTCAACCTATATTAGCCTTCTATGTAGTCTAATAAAAATAGTATCTTACTATTTTTATTTATTTTTATTTATATAAAATTTTTCCGACTTACTAGATCCTCCCGTAACTTCTATATGGTCTTTTAAAAGTTGAACTTGCACATTTTACCTATGGTTAATTAGGATTTCTTTGAATAATTGGGATATTAATGCTAATGTCTAACTTCTAATTAGTAGAAGTTCGGTATCCTACATTCTTCCCCCTTAAGCAATTTCGTCCTGCGAAATTTAAATTTAACGCAATTCAACCGAATCGAAATTCATACCTCTAATTAATCTCCTCGAAGAGATGGAGGATGGTGCGCCCTCATCGTTTCCTCAAGTAACCACGTGTGGCCTCGCATGTCATCGGATTGCTCCACCGGACCCTAACATAAGAATATCCGAGTTTCTCAATTTGCGCACCTCCCGAGCAATTAATCTGCCACCGGGGGGGAACTCCTCATAGCTCAAGTCATCCTGAAGCCGGCGGCTCATATGCATCGCAGCTCCGGATCGGGTACAATATTTGCGAGAGATTGGAGACGTGGAAGACGTTATGTACATCCGCCAACTTCGGCGGCAATGCAAGCCGATACGCCACCGCTCCACACGCTCCAATATCTCATAGGGGCCGATTTATAGCGGGGACTTAGTTTTCCCCGCACTCCAAATCACTTCACGCCCCTCATGGGCGAAACCTTCAAGAAGACGCGTCGCCCACCGCGAATTCCAAATCCCGCCGACGCTTGTCCGCGTAGCTTTGTTGCCGAGATTGCGCCGTAAGCAATCTTTTGCGTAGCAAGGCGGACCTTCTCCTCCGCCTCCCGCAAAATGTCGGCCCGAACTCCGTGCGCTCGCACCACATCACTCCAATAGATAGGGGGATCGGACATTACATCCCCCATAAGAGCCTCGAACGGTGCCATTTCCAAACAGCTGATAACTATTGTTGTAGGCGAACTCGGCCATCAGCAAGTACTTGCACCAACCGCCCTTGTAATCGATGACGCACGCCCGCAAATGTCCTCCAAGGTCTGAATGGTTCTCTCTGTCTGACCATCAGTCTGAGGGTGAAAAGCGGTGCTAAAATCGAGCTGTGTGCCAAGGGCCTCCTGCAGATTCCTCCAGAAATGCGAGGTGAACTTGGGGTCTCGGTCCGATACAATATCGACTTCGACACCCCGTGCAGCCAAAACCACCTCGTCAAGATATACCTGTGCCAACTTCTCTCCCGCCCAGGTGGTGTGGACCGCGCAAGAAATGTGCCGACTTGGTGAGACGATCCACAATCACCCAGATCGAGTCGTGGCCTCCGTTGAGCGAGGCAAACCGACGATCGAAGTCCATAGAGATGTCCTCCCACTTCCACACGGGAATAGGCAAGCTTTGGAGTTTCCCCGCCGGGAGTCGACGCTTCGCTTTTATCTGTTGAACATGTAAGGCACTTTGCCACGAAGCGCCCAATGTCCGCCCTTCATCCCCGGCCACCAATAGAGCATCTTCAACTCGTGGTACATCTTGGTGCCACCAGGGTGCTCGGCATAAGGTGACCATGCGCCTCTCGCAATATCAGTTCGCGGAGAGCTCCTCATTTCCGGCACACAACCAACGGTTCCGAAACCGAAGTGTGCCATCGGGGTGTACATGAAATCGCCGCCTTTGCCCTCCTCGATGTCACGCCGCACCTTTGGAGACTTGAGTCGGAAGGTGCACATTCTTGATCCTCTCCAACAAGGTCGGCTGAATAATAAGCGTCATCATCAGGGCCGGCACCCCGGGAGCGACTACCTCAAGGTTCATCCGCCCCATGTCAAAACATAACGGCATTTGATTCGTGACGTCCATAGCGAGGTTCCTCGCCGTCTTTCTACTTAGTGCATCGGCGACCACGTTTGCTTTGCCGGGGTGGTAAAGGATATCGACATCATAATCCTTCAGCATCTCTAACCACCGCCGTTGCCGCAAAAATTGAGCTCCTTCTGGGTGAATAAGTACTTGAGGCTTTTGTGGTCGGTGTAGATCTCGCAATGTGCACCATACAAGTAGTGCCTCCACAACTTCAAGCGCGAAGATCACCGCCCGCCAACTCCAAATCGTGAATGGGATAGTTCTTTTCGTGGTCCTTCAACTGGCGGGATGCATAACCGATCACTTTTCCGCCCTGCATCAGGACACACCCCAGACCCAGATAGGATGCGTCGCTATACACCACAAGTCCTCCGCCCTGCACCGGTAAGGCTGAGAATAGGAGCCGACGTCAACCTTTTCTTCAATTCAATGAAACCCCGGGTCGCATTCGTCGCTCCAAACGAACTTGACGCCCTTTTGCGTCAGCCGAGTAAGTGGAGTCACAATCCTCGAGAAACCCTCCACGAACCGTCGATAATACCCGGCTAAGCCCACAAAACTGCGGACTTCCGTGACATTCGTCGGGCGCGGCCAATCCCTAACCGCCTCAATTTTCTTCGGGTCAACTGAAATCCCCCCCCCCTCAGAAATAATATGCCCGAGAAAGCCCCCTCGCGAGCCAAAACTACGCACTTCTTTAGTCTTGCAAATAGCTTCTCCTGCACCGAAGGATTTGAAGCACTATCCGCAAATGCTCCGCGTGCTCCTCGTCGCTCTCCGCGAATAGACCAAATGTCGTCAATGAAGACCACGACCAAATCGGTCCAAGTACTCCCTGAACACACGGTTCATCAGATTCCATGAACGCCGCCGGGCGTTAGTAAGCCCGAAAGGCATGACCGTGTATTCGTAGTGACCATAGCGTGTGCGAAACGCCGTTTTCTGAACATCCTCCGGCTTGATTTTCAACTGGTGGTAGCCGGATTGGAGGTCAATTTTGGAGTACACTAGCGACCCTTGCAATTGGTCAAACAAGTCGTCGATTCTGGGTAACGGGTACTTGTTTTTGATGGTAACCTTGTTCAGCTCCCGATAATCCACACAGAGTCGAAAAGAACCATCCTTCTTGCGCACAAATAATACCGGGGCTCCCACGGCGATACACCTTGGCCGAATGAACCCTTTGTCGAGGAGATCCTGCAACTGATCCCTCAACTCCTTCAATTCTGCCGGGCGCCATACGATACGGGGCCTTCAAGATCGGCGCCGTCCCGGAATCAAGTCTATGATGAACTCGATCGCCCGATCCGGCGGCATCCCCTGGTAACTCCGCGGGAAACACATCAGGAAACTCCCGCACCACCAATAACTCCTCCATGATCGGAGTCACACGGTCCACCTCCACAACGGTCGCCAAAAATGCCGGGCAACCGCTATGGACCAACTTCCTCGCTCTCGTCGCCGACACCGTTGCAACGAAGCACGAGCTTTGATGAGCTCGATAGATAACCTCCTCCTGTCCCGGCTCCCGAAAAGTGACCAACTTCCTCCTGCAGTCGATCACAGCGTGATACTTCGAGAGCCAGTCCATGCCCAAGATGACGTCGAACGCCTCCAACTTCTTGAGCGCGAGCAACCGGACGGGCATAATCCAGTCGCCCACCTGCACCGGGCAGGATAAGCACCCCGTGTAAGTAATAGATGACGACTCCGGGCCTTCGACTCGCCACTTGCCCGTTGCCTCCAAGATAATACCATGAGTGCGTGCAAATGATCCGCTAATGAATGAATGCGTAGCACCTGTATCAAAAATGGCCCTGGAGCGAACTCCATGTATTAGAACCATACCTGCCACGACACTGGGCTCCTCGATGTCGACAGGATCCTGGGCCTGGGCCTGAACGGCGAATACCCGCCCGCTCGGCGCCGATCGCGTCATCTCCTGCTGCCTAGGAGCCATCGCGCGCCCCGCAGAGACGGGAACATAAGGAGCGCCTCCATAATGAACAGGGGTTGCCGGAGTCGACGCAGTTGAGGGGGCACGCGAACCCCTCGCTGGGCACTCTCGGCTCATGTGCCCCTCCTGCCTGCAGCTATAGCATCTGCCCTCACGCTGCCTGCACTGCTGCACCCGGTGGTCCCTGCTACCGCATATAATGCAAGGCCGTGGTTCCTGCCTCCACGGCTGCGATCTCGGTTGCTTCGGGGGCCTCCTGGAGCTAGACTGTGCCCCCGAACCACCGCCCTGGCGCTTCTTGCCCTTATCCTTGGACCCCGCCGCCATCTCGCGCTCCTCGCGCACATGGGCATCCCCGTGCTCTGCCCACAGCGCTCGATCAAGAACCTCGGCGTAGGTCGTGAGCTTGAACAGCTGCACGGCCCGGTAGATCCAGGGCTTAAGCCCCCGCAGAAACCAATCGGCCCGGACCGCATCGTCGCGAACAACATCGGGAACACAGTCGATGATGTGGGTGAACTCCTCCTCGTACTCCATCACCGAGCGATTTTCCTGCTGCAGCTTGCGGAACTTTTCCTTAATCACCCGCTTATCGGCGTCGGGAAAGTAGTGCCCGTACACCGTCCTCTTGAACTCCCCCCACAACATCGGAGGAAGATGCGCGGGTCGATCACGCTGCACCCGCTTCCACCATACTAACGCCGGTTCTCCAAAACTATGCGTGGCCAGGGGCACCTTGTCCCTTTCCAGGACAGGGAGATCTCCAAAGATAGTCTCCATAGCGCCTAACCACAACACCACTACCGCCGGCTCCATCTTCCCTCCCTCGAAGGTCCAAGGTTTGAACTTTAGGAACTGCATCAGAACTGCCAATGCGCGCTCCCGCTCCGCCTTTTCCGCCGTCATATCGGGTGTAGTAGAACCCGATGCCGCCAGAGGCGCACTCCTCGGAAGGGGGCACACCGACAGTGGAACGGCCCCCACTCCCTCACCCTCAACCGCTCCCGGCGCGTGAGTCGAGGGTGCAGGCGGATCACGGCTCCCAGCCGCCGTCGCGGCCACCAACGCTGCCTGCTGCTCCAACAGTGACTGGAGCTGCTCCCATCGAGCCTCCTGGCGCTCCATCGCGCCTACCAAAGCAGCGACCTGCTCTCGCAGCCCCTGCACCTCGCCAGATCCCGACTGCTCGGGCGCCGCTGGAGGCGGCACCGGAGAAGACCTACGAGTGTGGCGTCTCCCTGACATTCTTTCCCGGAAACAAGAACTTAGTCAGTTAGTTTAACCCGATAGCTCCTTAGCATTTACGAAACTAGACAACTCAATAATAAATCGGGCGGAAGCATACAAGCATACTAGTCCTAGACCCTTAGCATCATGCCGTCGGCCGCCGACATAACACTTCGTGTCACCGAACAAGCACACTTGAATCCGTCTCTATTCTCAATTAGAGACATATAATCTTCTTTGACCCAATCGATTTCACTTCCGCCAACGTCAAGGGTTCACGTTTCACTCACGTCCCTACAACCTTAGGGTTTACCAGCCTAGGGTTTCCTAAGTCATCCTAGACTCTCTCTCTTTACTTGCTCTTATCTTGCTCTGATACCACTTTACCTGTCACACCCCGAAACCGCTACCAATTTGGCAAGGTTCGGGCGCGCTGAACAGACGCCGAACGGACAGAACCTCCCCTGTCCGCCCAAGGCTAAGCGACAAGATCATGTACAAGAATCACCCAGGAATTAATTCTAGATATACACAATCACAACGAGAGCACAACCAGTGCTAACAAGAACATAAGAGCAAGGTACGAGTATATAAAAGTAAACATACAAGTAACAAAGAGAGAAACTCTATCTATTACAACCATTCCATTCGAGCATATGAATAATACATAAATCACATCCAAAACATCCTCACCCTATACAACATCTACTCTCAAAATGTAAAGACAAGGTGACAAAAGCTATAGATGTAGGGAGGCTGCTACCAACGTCTCTAGAGCGCCAAGCCCTTACCGCGATCCTCGCCGGGAGTACCTGTACTCGGCCCTGTAATAATAGTGGGGTGAGAACTATGGTCCATAGTTCCCAGTGGGTTCGGCCACCGACTCCACCGGTCTTCCCACTAGGTCCAAGAGGGCACAAGCAGATAGATAGATAGATAGATATATCTGAAAACTGTAAATGCAGTAAATAACTACTCTACTATGCCCAACACGGAAGACATGTATGCATGCTCAGGGGAGAGATATCCAAATATATCACTATGTCCATGAAGTACTATTTCATACTTGTTCTCTAACTCATTTTCAAGAAGTGTGGTTTTTAACACTTCATCTCAAATCTCACGGCACACCCGAAGGTTGCCCACGGCTCACTATCACGACGAGGGAGACTATGTCTCAACCTACCAATCGAACGCGTCTGCGGGACCTGACTGTCCCTCGGGGTGGCGTGCCCCGTGACCAACTCCCGAGTAGGCGGCCGTAGACGAGCGACCTCCACCAGCCTAAAACAGACTATGAGCATGATCCAATCCTCTCCACACGAGGATACCCTATCTATAAGGTTGATAGCAACTGAGATCCCTATAGATAATACACAACCTATGTCTCACATGTGTCATGATAGGTTTACCTACACTACTTTTCATATGCCACTCGTTCATTTATTGTGTGGTGTTCACAATTTCTACATATATGCCACTCGTTCATTTATTGTCGACTCACAAGTCCAACACCCAATCCGCACTATAGGATTCCTCGGTATCGACCCAATCTTTCCCAATCCAACATAATAGCATAACATTTGCTAAATATCTATATCAACCGGAAAGTATAAAGATGGCAATACATACTATCCTACAATGCAATGGTGCGATATGCAATGGTGTAAGTGGCTAAGACATAGAGAGAAGCCCAACGGCTTCGGTAAGAGCACCACCCACCTCGGGTCCTTGGCTCGGCTCGGCTCTCCAAAAAAAAATCTACGGGAGCACCGGTCTCGATCACAAGGGTCGCCTCAAGTCGGATGTCCTAAACAAGTCCAAAACGGCCTATTAATAACCTCCAAGTACTATGCTTAGTGTTTTCACGTGTGCGCAAAAGCGCCGACGAAAGACGACGAACTTCCACGATTCGTGGCCTGGATCGTCAAGGGTTTACCCAAAACCCCTCCATGATGGAAGGATTCCATTTAAATCCCCCACCAAAATTACTAATGTAATTATTTCTCTTTTTGCCTCAAAAGTCCTAGAGCGCGTATTTCGGCTCTAACTTTTCGACCGTTTGACGGAATGTCGATCCGTCTTCGCCAACACGTTTCTTTACATAGTAATTGGGTTTCCATAGGTTCAAATGAGATCAATCCCATGAAAATCCAAAAACTCCTCTCTTAACCCTAGGTTTCATATACACATTCATTATGATTTTTCCACGATTTTCGCCGATTTCTTCGACAAGAATTCTTCTAAGATCATATAGATTTTAGATCTAAAAACATTACGGCAAAACCAAATCTATTTTTTTTACAAAAATCACCTCAAAGAGCTAGGATTCCAAGCTTTTCTTGGTTCAAAAGCTCGCCCTCGCTCGCCTTAGGCTCCTCGCAAATCGCTCCGCGATTTCGTGCGCGTTAGAGTGAGTAATTTTAGAGAGAGAAAGTGAGGTGAGAAGGAACGAGAGAGCCTTCCATGGAGGTGTGCTCTGTATGAGTGCGTGCGTGGGGTGCGTGGGTGGAGAAGAAAAAGAAAAGGGAAAGTAGCTTTTATGCATACAGGACCCCCCAACAATAGTGTTAATTTACTATTTAGTCCAATTTTATCTGATACTTGCCTGCGGAACCCTTCTGGATGTCCGTTTGTGCTCAAATTTGACGGGCAGGCTCATCTCAACTTAATTTATCACGAGATATTTTAAAATTTCAGTTTGGGCTATTTTTGGGTCACCAAAAGTCTCGCTGTACTTAAAATCGCTGTCAGCTACCTTTCTCACTGCTCGGGTATCCGATTGATGCGAAACTTTTATTGTAACCTTAAAACATAATTACAAAGCTCCCGTAATTTTCTCAGAATTTTTCGACACTGTTGGCGGAGCCCGTTCTCACTATCTGGCATCCGATCAACGCGAAACTTTTTCTGTGGCCTTAAAATAATATTACGGAGTTCCCCGAATTTTTTCGGAATTTTCCGACACTGTGAATTTTCTGCTAATTTATCTGCCCCGTCTCTCACAGAAAATATTAAATCTTCTGTTTTCGCTCCGATTTCAGCGCAGGTCATTTTCAACCTATATTATGCTTCTATGAGTCTAATAAAAATAGTATCTTACACTATTTTTATTTATTTTTATTTATATAATAATTTTTCCGACTTACTATATCCTACCGTAACTTCTATATGGTATTTAAAAGTTGAACTTGCACATTTTACCTATGGTTAATTAGGATTTCTTTGAATTAATTGGGCATATTCTACTTAATGTCTAACTTCTACTTTTAGAAGTTCGGTATCCTACACTCTGTATTCCCGAGGCATTCGATAAGTCCTCCAACTGATCACGTAAACTCTGATCTCTAACCCAAAAACCATCAGGGTGGAGAAACACCTCCCCAACTCTCCGGCATCAGCACACAACAATAAGCAGTCGAGGGAACCAGATCACAATTCGATCTTCGAGAAGATCCCGTACCCTTGCAGCTGGTAAATCCAATCCTCCAGGCTCAAAAAGGGTACCTGCTCCAGACGATCACTTCATCAAATTCCGGGAGTTGTGTCCTCAACTCCCAAACCAGTAACATGCAGGGCAACTCCGAAAGGAAAAGAGCCCTGACCAGGAGGGGGTCCTCGCCCGGTCGCTCCCGAATCTTGACCATCCGAGCGAACCATTCAGCCGTGGTCTAACATCCAAAGAGTCCTCAGTGACACCACCATATGCCACATTCGCCTCGACAGTCCACTCAGCGCCAGCTGTGGCATCAACAAACTCGACCTCTGACAGCTTTCCTGCTCCAGGTATCCGCCACTACAGTGGCCCTAACGGGGTGATTCTGGGTGCTCATCAAAATCCGTTGGTAGCTCTACAGCCACTATGGGAGGTATCACAATAACTCGCAAATCCATCTCCCACCATCGACTAGGTTAAATCGGCGCTGGTACCAATCCCATCATCCGCTCGTCAAGCTCTACTGGCACTATCCGGCTCACACGCTCCTCATCTCAACAAATAACTGCCGGTCTTGGCCAATCTTGCATAGCATCCATTTTGACCGGATTTCCATCACCGCCTCTTACGGCTAGACTAAGTGATCCAAGAAAGATATGCTGTCGGAGCTAAAACTCGTACCACGACAGCTTGGCATACAGCTTCTTCCAAATGCAGCAAGAATACCCAATTTCTCAGATCTTAAAGACGACAGGGCATTAGTCATTCCATCTGTCCTCACTGTACTCATAATGCCCCTACCGGGTCCTGAATACCATCTTGGCGAGATACTCAACTGTATGATCCCAGAAGATACATGCATCCCAGGTAGACAACTGTCGGAGTATAACTCCATAAAAAGGTCCTAAATAATATCCAAACTTGCCTGCGGTCACACCACACAAGGACCCTCACTGTCGTGTGCCAACGACGTGGCACTAGATCGAACATACCCTCGATCCATCAGATTCTGCAACTGCACCATCAGCTCTCTCTCAGCTCTACAGGTGATATCCAATGAGGTGCTATCGGGGTTGGCGTGGTTCCCTGAACCACGTCAATCGCAATCTCAATCTCCCTAATCGGCGGCATCATTATCAGCTCCGGTGGAATCACACTCGGGATCTCACGATAACAGGGATATCCTTGCGTCCCGGTGCCGCCGTAAGCACCTCGCGCATCGTTACTGTAACCTGTGTGCTCTGACTGTCTCAATGAACAAGTCTCTAATGTCAGCTTGCAGAAGATCATAACCTTCTCTCTCCGCAGTCATACACCATGTGGCACAGTGCCAACCAATCCCACGCACTGGGTCAAACACTGACCAGGTACAAGTACCAATAAGTCTGCCGATACCACTCGAGGTCTCAACTGCACTGGACATGATCCACAAACCTCCTCCACATGCACCACCCCAACAGGAACCTGTAGCCCTAGTGCATGTGGTAACAAATCTACCTCTAGTCCATGCAGGAATGCACCATGCCCCAACTTCGACTGCTGTGATAAAATCACACCTGCGACGACCCAATCCACTGCCTTGGTGCCCTCCACCTAGGCAGCACAGTCTCAACTGCTCAATGTAGGTGGTCGTCTGAAAATCAAGGCTATCCACAAAAGGAGCACAATTCTCCGCCTTTGCTCACACTAAGGCGATGAATACGGTCTTCCACAGACAATAAACCCACGCTACCGCTGCGCTACTCTGATAACGATGCAGATGCTGTCATCGGGGTCCACCTGACCTCTGACATCTCAGAAAATCCCTTATTGCAATCGTCATATGACAAAACACCATTGATTCATGCAATTCCTTATACAATTATCCTTACTCAGCTCACCCCTCAAGCATATCTACTGTACCCCAAACACGAATGTTATCAATCACAAAGGGTAACCTTCCTTAGGGTAAGCTTTACATAATCCGTCCACAAGGATATCCACCATCTAGGAAAGGAAACGAAAGTGCCTCTGCCAGCCGATCTGTCCCCCAACACTTAGCGCCAGGCGCCTCTATCCAGAACTCGTTTCTGGCGGCATATTCCTATCCAAAGGAACTGCAACAGTACGCTCCCAACACACTGCCTACTCCATCGAGGCATCCAGAATCCAAAATCCAAAACAGAGGGATCAGATAAACAAAAAGGGTATTCTGGCGCAATCCACTCCCAGTCACACACATCCTATGCGCTTCGTCCCTCAAAACTTGGAGCGTACAGTTCAACAACTGCCTCAACTCTCTAGCACAGGGAGACCCTCAATTGATCACTCCATCACCACCAACCACGATTTTGCCTCCAAAGGCTCCAACTCAAATCCATGAATCGGGGTGGTTCATCTGCCAAAACCGGCTCTATCCATCAATGATGTCCCACAACTCATCCACTATCAGCAATCCACCCCGCCTCGGTGCTGCAACACAAAACATTAGCACGGAGGGGCCACTCGCTCCAACGGCGCCTCAGAAATCACTGCCGCTGAGAATACTGTAACCAGGTGGTCTCAGAAGAAAGACACTGTCGGGCTGCCCACTGCTCCGACAACTGTGTCACCCAGACCAGCGGCTCACTCTGTCGCTGGTATACCTTTGACAATCCTGCCATCGGGGCCTGAAGCTCTCTAACCTCAATCCGGATATACGGCCCCAAAACAATCTGCTCAAGCTCCACCGCTGCGACGAGTGCACACCAATCCGCACAACGCGTCGGGGAGACACCGCTCACCACGACCAACTGCACCACAGCACAAAACAAAACTCGACCCAATCCGGCGAGAGTCTAGAGCATGTCAACCGTTCCGCCGCATTATGTTGTCTGCAGCCAACATAATTGCTTAGGAGAATAAACATGCCAATCACCCATCCCATCACTCGGGAGAGGTATAAAACTCAATCGGGACTCTCGCAAAAAAAATCACGACTCTCACGAAGTCATCCTCGGGTCCAACCATAAGCCTAGGGTTTCTACAGTCCCAACTGACCTATCCCTAAGCTCTGATACCAACCTAATCTGTCACGCCCCGGGGTCGAAACTGCGACCCGGGCTCGCCAACAGATCCGCCACCTATGCTAAAACCCGCATAGGCGAAGCGTCAATCTGCAAAAAAAATAGTACTATAGCTACACAAATATCAGAGCGGAAATGAAATGCTGTAAAATAAAATCCAATCACTGAACAATATGAAATAAAGTACAATATCCATCTCCTCAAATACAGATAATCATCATACAATGTCCTCAGTACAGCATCTCTCAACTATAAAAGGAGATAAACTAAAACTATAGTACACCAGTCTCAACATTAGTCTCTCCAAATACAAAAGATCTCCCTCCAAATAAAACAGTAAAACCAGCCAACAGCTACCAGGAATCTCCAACCAGGGGATACAGCTACACTCCTCGGGTGGTAAAGATCTAGCTCGTGACTCCCTCGCCTCGAACAAAGATCGAAGATCAGCAACTCCCGAAGAGGACTCTGCAAAACAGGGGGGAGAAAAAGGGGAAACAACAACAATGGGGGTGAGAACCACTAGTAAACCAGTAGCCTCCCCCTGTGGGTAAAGCCTCAAGCTCTGGCGTACCCACTAAGTCTACTAGAGGCAAGAAAAGGGCAAGTGGTAAAACTGTAAACAGAACTACTGAGTAAAAGGGGAAACCACAACAAGTATGCCTCTAAATGCAATACCGAAGGAAATGACGGTATGAATGAATCAGAAAACAGTATCTGACCAAATAGACCCAATCTAGTGCCACCAGTAAAAACTGGTACTGCCTGCTCTACTGTCGAACTCAAGAACTCAGCCTGGTGCCCGGCGCTCGGCACCGTGTAAAGCCTACTCCGGAGTGGCACTCGAGGGGAGCGACCCACACGAGTAAAGTATCACTGTATCAAGCATCTCTGTAACCACTGTCTCATAATAGCAGGACTGGATCATGACTATGATCAAAGTGGAAAACTCCGTCCACTAATGAAACCTCAATCCCCAATCAAATGCAATAGTACTCAAAAGTGGGAAACACCATCCACTAGAAAAAACTGATACCCAATCTGATGCAATAGTAAACATCCGGTCAACCGCCCAAAGTCCGCGGTCACCGCAATAACCCACAACCCGCAATTGGGTAAAATAATCAAGATCCGGTCAACCGCCTACTGTCCGCGGTTGCCGCAATAACCCACAATCCAACATCAAGTACACCCTGTCACTGACCCTCAGGTCCCGGCTACACTATCCCATATCTCCGCTCAAACTCGAGCAACATGACTCGAAAGTCTAAATAAAAAGGAGAAAGGAAGCAATCATGGTTTCTCCTAAGTCAATCCCAATATGATAGTGTAGCAATAAAATAGTGGCCTATCTAGATGTCCAAACAAGCATGCATAAGTCCTTATGCAATGTAAAAGAGAGAGAAAGTCAAATATAGCTCTACATGTGTAACAATTAATACATCCCCATAAATATAACCATCAGGCAAAATCATCAGTCGACTACACATGTATAAGATCCCTGATCCATAATAAATCCCCAGAGTGAAACCCGCACAATGATAAATCATTATGTCCCACCAATTAATCTATTTAATCCATTTTCATAAAATCTGGGTGCTAAAGTAGCATGTCAATTATCAATAATAAATTACTCCAATGATCATGTTCCTACAGCAGTATTACCCCAGTAATATCCCCAACATGCTATATCCACCAAAGAAATCTCAGATGATAGGCTCACATCTATAACAGTCAAACATGCAGGATACTCAATCAATATGCTCAACATTGGGGGTTTTCTAATAAACTTAGTGAGTAAGTCAGATGTAGAGGCAAGCAACAACCACCCACCTCGAAAAGCGCGCACAACACCAAAAGAAGCGTCTCGCTGCCCGCTGTCCTCTAACACAGCAATCCACCAAAAACTATGTCCCACTGCACAGAACATTGCGCACAATTAAACCCAAAACTGTACAATTTACACTGTCCAAAAATCAGCCCCCAAAAAGGCTAAATATCACCTCTGTCCAGTCCACAAGAAAATCCAGAAAATTCACGGTCGCGTTCCTCGCAAAAAGTAGCCCCAAAACGACAGTTGAAACGCCTAGATCTGATACCTGTAGACCAAGATAAAAATAAAACACCGTTGCACCTTAAAACCTTCCAAATCAAAATTCCTGTAGCAATCTGTCCAAGAAAAGCTTAATTATCACCTTCGAAACAATTTCCATAAATCTCAGAAAAATCACCAGTGTGTTCCTCGCGATGAGTAGATCAAAATCGAGTCCTAAAACTCCTTGATTCGATGTTCCTAGGCTGAGATATAAAATCGACAAGCCGATGCTGTCCAAAATCCATCACAGAAAAATAGGGGTCAAAGATGCCTCGGGAAACATGCCAAAAGTGCGAAACGGAGCGAAGCGATCAACACGAAAATCGAAGCCTTACCTCTTAGGAACATGCTGTCGAAGAAATCATCCAAAAACTCCTCCTGGTTTGCTCACAATGAATTTTTGATTGATCTGCGACGGTAATGGGCCGAAATGGGGAGAAAACCGAGGCGAACTGTAAAAATGATATCGCCATTGCCGAGCTTCCAGAAATTCCGGGGATCCACCAAGAGCTCAAGAACATCAAGAGGAACAACTTTCATTAAGGGCACTCCCTCCCATTCCCTCTCTAAGCTTCGGAAAAAAGGGAAGAAGAGAGGGGGAAAGGGGGTATTTATAGGCCCACCAAAAGAAATCAAGAAATGCCCACTGTGTCCCCGGTTTCGGGCGCCCGAAACTTTCGGGCCCCGAAACCGGGCGCACACAGTGGCCCGGCCCAACTCGGCCCACGCCGCACACCCGATCCGGCCGGACCGCCTACCCGTCCGACCCGCTCCTCGCGCCGACACGTGTCCCCGAACACGGGACAGCCGATCCGACCAATCACCTCGCGCCGCGTGGCGCACCACTGGTCAACGGGGCAGTTGGCGCTGGCCAATAGGCGGCCGCCACGTGGCGCACGCGTGCGCCACGTCGGCGCCGTGGCCGCCACGCCCGCCGGCACCGCTGCCACGCCGCCTGCCGCCTGCACGCCTGCCCCGCTGCCTGCCGCCCGTACGCGCACAGTAACGCGCCCAATCCTCGCACGCCACGTGTCCAAGCCACACACTCGCTGCACCCGGTGCACGACAACCCCAAACACCGGACCAATAACGTGATGCCACGTGTCTTCCACCGGTCCACCGTGCACCCTGAGGAATTCCAAGAACCGCGCCTAGCAAGCCATCCAATAAGAGCACGCCACGTGGCATCCCGCTCCGGTGCACGACGGCCGCGTGGACCGCGCACCCGCGCGCCCTGCCCGCGCGCCCTGCCCGCGCCCACGCGCCCTGCCCGCTGCCGCTCTCCGCCTGCCCGAGGCCGCGCCGCCGCTCTCCGCCGCTGCCCGCCGCCGCCGCTGCCGCCGGCGATCGCCGGAAACACTGTTCCGGCCGTGAACAGTAACCTGAGCTCAAAAATGACAAGTGGGTAGTCCATTTTGACCGTTTTCGCGCGCTGAATCCGAATTTGACGTCCATTTTGCCAAATTCCAACTCTAAAATTTGTCGGAGGCTCCCGGAAGTGTATTCTTAGCCCGAATTTCGCGCGGAGCCCAATATTAATATCTGATTCGCTCGAAACCACTTCTAAACCCTCCCCGGGGTCCTCTGGTCACCCACAAGATCCAAATAAGCCCGAAGTCCAACACTTGTGCCCAATTGTGCCCCAAACACCTGCAATGCACCATGTAGGCCTCCAATAGCCACCCCAACTCACCGCAGCAGCTCTGCGGAGATCCGGGTCATCACATTTCCTCTCTCAGAGCCAAATCGAGATCCATACACCCTAATGTAAGCATAATCTGTTCTTTCCACTCCGAGTAATTAGAACCATTAAGCATAGGAACAGAATCACCAATAGGAACAAAGGATGAAGTCATAGCTGAAAAATAAAATGCATGTCTTTATTAATAAGAAACCACATCATAATATTCCACACCAAAATTAGAAAAATATAATTTATATGACATCACAACACCTCCTTTGGGAGCAGAATTATGAGCATAAATATTTTTCTTTCTTTCTTTATGCATATACTTTATATGACATCATAACCCCTCCTTTGGGAGCAGAGTTACGAGCATAAATATGCAATTTCTTTATCAGAAATTAATTTAGACTTTCTGTAGATCGTGATAATTTCAAATTTCCCATATGAAGAAATTGTCAGCTTTGGCCAGGCAAATTTCTTCAAACGAGTTACAAGAAAATTAACATCCTACACCACCCATATACCTTCATGTCTAGAATCATACTAAACAAAATTAATATGGTGCAATTTTTACGTGCACTTCTTTAAAGCGATTAATTCACTATTTCTTCTGAACGAGGCCGCTTTGGCTTGCACCCGAACAGTTGAAACAATAAATTAATTTGACTTAGTGCCCTATAATTAACATGAAAATTATCCAAAAGAACGCTACTTTAAAGTAAATTAATTTATTATTCTTTAGTTAGGGCCGCTTTGGCTTGCACCTAATTAATCGAAATAATAAATTAATTTAACTTAGCGTCTAGATTTAAATAATCTTACAACAATTATGATTATTTAATTTTCATGTTATGTCTGATCAAAATAACACTTTATGATATACATAAGTATAGATGCAATAATTTAAAATATAATATTGCAATCATAAAATTTATGTATATCCATATTTCACCATAAATATCAGATAAAAGAATTTATGATAAATTAATATTGTATGCAAAATTTAAATCCTTATGTGAACGGATTCTTTATGTTCACAATACTTTATTAACTCATGAATCGAAATAAGATGAATTAATAAACATAATAATTAAAAAGTAATCTTTTATGAATTCGGAACAAATAAATAAGTTTTTAATAACAGATTAAAGTCCAAATAAAGAAAGATAGCCACAATCGTAAGAATTATATTGCCTCGGACCCAAAAAAGGCACAAACCACAAATTTATTTTTCTTCAATTAATTGGATTTCATTCAAAACAACCCATAGAGTCCCAAAATTACGACAAACCAAAATGATGCAGTGGTGTCGTACGGTAAGTTCACACATAAACAAAACCGAGTGGCCTTATGACATCTTTTTCAAAATTGGGAAACTAAGAAATAACGATATCCAAATTAAAAAAAAGAAAAATAAAGCACATCAACAACAATAAGATGGCCTTTAACAAATCATACGACGTGGCAATATTTCAAGAAAATCTTGACTATATATAATTAGATTCAAAGTCTAAAATCCGTTTAAAAAAAAAAATTCATCATTATTCAATTCAATTTAATAAAGCATACAATATTAAATTTATCTAACTGGCTCTGATACCAATTGATGGAATTTATATGGCATAAAATATTAAACCAATACATACCAATATTCAGGATCATAAATAAAACTGTAAAATAACTTACAGAGCGCCATCGAGAAAATTCTTGATTAAACAGCGGAAGCAAGAAATTCGGTTGCACTACTAAACCGTACCAACCGAACTAGGTAATCTGGTTTCTCCTCCTTTCTCAGGCACTCTTCCGTATGGTGTGAATTTAATGGATAATCTTACCAGAATGCACATGAGTAGGTGGCAGGACCAGTACCCCTTTATATAGATTCCAGATCGACTTCCCATCAAAGTCTGATTAGGATTCTATTTAATTTAAATAGATGGGAAAGGGATAAGATATACCATATCAAGTAATTCTATATCTTTTAGGATTGACCTTATCTATAGTAAATTCAAATTTAAATATAATTAATTAGGCCACATATATGAAAATCCTAATAATTTTATCCTATAATTTATCAGTATAAACCTAGGGTTAATTCCATATGTGCCTTTCCATCACTCCTAATACATGAAAACCCTCCAAAATTGTTAATATCAAAAATGTCCCTTAAATTTAATAAAATCATCAAATTTACCCATAGTACTATTATTTCACCCTAAAAATATAGCTTAAATGCTTATTTTAACCTCCCCGCTCTTTTATATAAGGGCTTTTTTTTAGCATCTAGCCCTCTGAAAATGAAAAATTTTTAAAATAGTTCTGTAAAGTTTAAAAAAAAATTATTTTGTCTAAATATGGTAAATAATTTATCTTGTTCTTCCTATTATAGACCCAGCCAAAATTAAACTTTCAAATATCAATATTATACAATATTCAAGTATGAAGAATACAATCAAACTTTCAAATAACAATTAAATAATATAATATCACATCACATCACATCATAATAGAATATCTATACTTGATAAATATTACATCACATCAATATAAATATAACAATATAAATATAATATCACATAAGGACAATGTGGGCTAATCCAATGACTCTATAATTTTTTTTTTTTTAAAAAAATTCATTCTTTCTAAATTTGATTGTTTTGATTGTTGGTTTAAATATTTATTAGCGACATAAATATATATTTAAATTAATTTATTTTTTAATTTTATTATATTATTAATATTTTTTAAAATTTTTCTTGCGGAAAAAAAAAAATTTCGCCAAAACGATAAAACCAATTTTTTTTTTGCTGTACGAAAATAATAAAAAAAATATCCGTTTGTTTAAGATAATTTAAAAATATAGAAAAGATAATAAAAAAATATAGATTAGTTAGTTTGAGATAATTTAAAAATATAGAAAAGATATAAAGTAATATGTAAATATTTAATAAATAAAAAAATAAAAATGAAATGTGGAACTTAGTTTTTCTACGTAGATATTTTGTGGCATATTTTTTATTCATTTTTAAAATTTAATTTTTAAAATTTTTTATAAATTTGATTTTTCCTAAATTTTATTATTTTGATTGTTGGTGTAAATATTTATTAGTGACATGAATATACATTTAAATTAATTTATTTTTAAATTTTGTTATATTTGATTTGTTTCGATTCTTTTTTATTTGTAATTTATTTTTAAAATTTGATTTGTTTCCGATTATTTTTTGTTTGAGATAATTTAAAAATATAGAAAAGATGTAAAATAATATATAAATATTTAATAAATAAAAAAATAAAATGTGAAATTTAGTTTTTCTACGTAGATATTTTGTATTTTTCTACGTACATAATTTTGCGTCTGTCATCTCTAAATAAGTTTGCAGGATCAACAACCGAATCCTTCTTTATCTTCAAATGGCAACTGCGAATCTTATTTTAAGATTTGACTTTTATTTTATTTTATTTTTTCGTACTTTTTTTTTTGTAAATTAGTAATATTGTGCAATCGAAAGAAATCAAATATAACAAAATTTTAAAATAAATTAATTTAAATATATATTCATGTCACTAAAAAAATATTTAAACCAACAATCCAATTTATAAAAAACTAAAAAAAATAAATCTTAAAAAAAATAAAAGAATATGCCAAAAAATATATATGTAGAAAAATTAAGTTTCACATTATATTTTTTATATTCAATCCGATTTTGTTTTGATAATTGTATTCAATCCGATAGTGATCTCGAGGCAATTCTTGGTGCGTTGGATTTGTAACAGGCAGGAGATCGTGCACGCCGAATTTCAGCACGATCGGACTTTGGATCGTCGAGTTACCAGGTGGGTTGTTGAGCACCTCCAAAGCTGTGATTTATCCACTCGGCCTATTGGATTTTCACTTGATATAGTTGGTTGTTGCTTCCTTATTCCTTGGTGATTCGTGCTTGAATGTCCATGTACATGTTGTATTAAATGATCCTTAGCCTATCCATTTGTGAATAATTAGTTTTGTTGATTTTGCCCTACTTCATGTGAAGATAACCATAAGTGATGATCCTTAAGCTTATGCTATGTGAGAGTACTTTGGTAATTGATTCTTGGCCTACATTTATGTGAGAATATTGTAATGTTGATTCTTCACCTATTTATATGAGAATGACTTGATTGGTTTATGTTAGAATGATTGATCTGTTCATGTTGGAATGATTAATTGGTTTATGTGAGAATGGTTAAATGGTTTATGTGAGAATGGTTAGTTGGTCGAATGGCAGATTGATTATGTAGTGAACCGGAATTTTGGTATATAAATAAATGTAAATAAAGTCGGTATGAAATACTAGTGTTATGAAAGTTAGGGAAGTAAAGAACATTTGGACGCGAGTTGGGCCCAAATCGGGTTAAAATGGAGAGATCTAAAAATTTATTTGAGAAAGGGGGCCCAGATATTTAGTAGAAAATTCACAGTGTCGGAAAATTCCGAGAAAATTACGGGAGCCCCGTAAATATGTTTTAAGGCCACAGAAAAAGTTTCACGTTAATCGGAGGCCGGATAGTGGGAACGGGCTCCGCCAATAGTGTCAAAAAATTCTGAGAAAATTACGGGAGCTGTGTAATTATGTTTTAAGGTCACAGTAAAAATTTCGTGTTGATCGAATATCCGGATTGCGAGAACGGGGGCCGCTAATAATTCTGGATACAGCGAGACTTTTGGGGACCCAGAAATGACCCAAACTGAAAATTTAAATTTTTCTGTGATAAATTAAGCTGAAACGAAGCCGCCTGTCAAATTTGGACGAAAACGGACGAAAAATAAACAGAAACTGAAACAAAAGCGGCGACGCACGGATCGAGACGCGCTTGCGTGCTGCGCAAGGCGCGCAGCAGGCGCTCCTGCGCGTGTCAGCGGGGGGCCGCCACATGGCGGGCCCCCATTGGGCCACCTCCCCTCCCTCCCTTTCTTTCCTTTTTCTCTTTCTTTTTTCTTTTCTTCTTCTTCCTTCTTCCGCACAGACCCTCCCTCTTTTCCTTTCTCTTCTTCTTCTCCACCCGAGCCCGAGAGAAAGAGAGAGAGAGAGAGAGAAAGTGAGGAATTTTGTGGGGCTCGCGGGCGCGCAGTGAATTTCGTGGAGCGCGCGAGGCGTTCCCAAAAGCCGATGGGCGGTGCGACTGTACGAGGTAACGTTATTTTTCGGTATTTTTGGGCACAATTTGTATGGTTTCTTTTTGGACATTAAATTTGACCCCGTGCCATTTTGCGTGTTAGGGACCGAGTTCTACTGTACCGTTGCTGCACGGACTGTCGCGAGTATTTTTTTGGTGCGTCTCGTTTTGCGTGCAAGTTGTAGAAAAATTCACCGTTTTCCGTGCACATTCGGCAAAAATACGCAGTTTTGGGCGCAAACTCGGAAAACGTGCACCGTTTTGCGTGTAACGTTGAAAAAGAAAAGTGCACCGTTTTACGTGCCAAACCGAGGTATGTGCTCCGTTTCGCGTGTAACTTGTGTTATCGCGCACCGTTTTACGTGCGAAGTCTAATAATATATATCGTTTTTCGTGCAGGACTAGAAAAAAAAATGTACACCGTTTTGCGTACAAGCCTACAGTCAGACATGCACCGTTTTGCGTGCAGATTCGAGGTACGTGCATCGTTTCGCGTGCAGGTCGTGTTGTCGCGCACCATTTTGCGTGCCGACCCTAATATTATGCATCGCTTTTCGTACAGGGATAGAAAAATGTGCATCGTTTTGCGTGCAACTCTACAGTTAAGCGTGCATCGTTTTGCGTGCAAATTTAAGATACGTGCACCGTTTTGCGTGCCGATCGTGTTGTCGCGCACCGTTTTGCATGCCGACCTTAATATTATGCATCATTTTTCGTGCAGGGTCAGAAAAGACGTGCATCGTTTTGCGTGCAACCTTAAGAGAAGCATGCTCCGTTTTGCGTGCAAATCCGAGATACGTGCGCCGTTTTACGTGTAGGTTGAGATGACGCGCATCGTTTTGCGTGCCGACTGAAGTGGCGCGCACCGTTTTGCGTGCGGGTTTTTAGTGACGTGCATCGTTTTGCGTGCAGGTTTGGTGGACATGCACCGTTTTGCGTGCAGACTCGAGAGAAGTGCATCGTTTTGCGAGCAAGCTCGAGGAGACAAGTGGAATCGCGCGGAGACCAATTGCAAGTGTCTACAAGCAATTGGGTACACTACAAGGTGGGGAATTCTGCCGAAATTGGGTGACCTCTCTCCTTGCTCCTTTGCTTTTCGATTTCGAAGCATGATAGTAGCCTGTTAGAGGCGTTAGGTAATCATGATTAAGATCACCTGTGTAAATGGATACAGATGAAAAGTGCAACTGTTGGTTGCCAAAGATAGAGGATAAATTTGCATGTGTAGATGGACACAGATGAAAAGTGCAACTGTTAGTTGCCAAAGACAGGTGACAATATGCATGCGTAGAAGTAAATATTATTTTATGAAATAGAGGATAATTGCATGCGTAGAGGACAAATATTATTTTATACTGGATATGAAAATAATTGGATGTGTAAAAGTGGGTAATTATGTGATGACTGTGATCATGTAAGGGTACAACCCTAGGAATCATGTGATATAAGGGAACAGAACTTGTTGGTAGTAAGACTAGGAGAAAACCTAGTTTAGGGGTTTGACGAGTGACATCAACGTAGGAGTTATCCTATGAAGGATGAGTGGCATGGTCTTAGGTGATAACCTAAGGACACTGGATAGAGTGATCAACATAAAGTCAGAAAACTCTAGGGTGTATATGACATGGAACTTAGGTAAAGAGAACCTAAGGAGAACTAGTGTTCAACATAGAGTCAACGAACTCTAGGATGAGTATGACATGGAACTTAGGTAAGGAAACCTAAGGTGAACTAGAGGTCAGCATAGAGTCATGGTGTCACGCCCCGAGTCCGCCAATTTGTACGGTTCGGGCACGCCAACAGACCCGCCAATCGGGTAAGACCTTTTCCTACCCGAAAGGAACGGTAACATCCATAATAACACAACAAGTGTATGCGGAAGCTCAATATCAGAGTACTAAAAATCACTACAAATTTAAAACTTTCATTCAATAACAAATAGTTAATGCGGAAATGAAAGCATACAAGAGTGAACCATAACTTAAATTTATTACACTTTACATTTCTGAACTTGCAAATAAAATTATTACAATTCCTTTACATAAATTTCCTCACCATACAAGGTTCACTCAAGAAATATATAAAAAGGGGTACCTCTGCTAGGCCCTTTAGGTCTCTATGCTGCTGGGCTCTTGCCCCTGTCGTATGCCTCGCCGTCTGCATCTGAACCGTCTCGACCGCTGTATCCATACCTGAACCTGTGGGGGGGGTCACCCAAGGGGTGTGAGAACTCCGACAGAGTTCCCAGTGGGTTCAACCACTGAGAAAAAGTGTCCTACACCACTTGGTCCAATGGAAGCAATAACAATAGTATGCTAGGAAATCTAAAATCCTCAATATCAAAATGCGGCTAAGCTATATATATATATATATATCACTATCTGTATACTCATCGATCCAGCACTACTCTGTCTAGCCATACTAGGCTACTAAGCACCAACTCGGCCACTATGCCGCTGTATATAGGGTCAAGCTAACCCGGCCACCTTGGCCACTCTATTTTTCTTTATTCTTTAAATTCTGGTGCTTTAGTTCAAGTTAACCCTCAGAAATTCTTATCCAACGGGCCCCAGCCGGGTAGTCCTGCTACCATAAGATAAGATTTCTAAGGTTGCCGATAACACCCGCAAGTGCTACCCCGCCCAACGGGGAACTTGTCCTACGGGTCACTGCCCGGGAGAGGGACACTGCCCATGGCTCCGACAAGGCTACTTTTTACCCCCGAAGGTACGCTCGTTTTATCTCTATATTTTCTTTCTTTTCTTTTCTTTTTCTTTCTCTTTTTGCTTTAGTTCTTAGCCTCTTTGCCTTTGAACACTTGCTTTCCTTTCTTATTCGAGCTTATAGCTCCCTTTTTGCCACTAGCAAATCTCTTTCTCTTTCCCTTGAGCATTTAGCTCCTTGCTTTCACTTTAAGCCTTTCGAAAGTACCTCATCTGACGGGTCACTGCCCAGGGAGTCCTGCTCCACATGACGAGTCTCAAATTTGAAGGCGTCTGTTACATTCTCTTTCTGTTCCCTTTTATCTTAAGCAATTTGCTTGTCTTGGTTATTAAGCCTCTTTTAGCTTACTTTTAAACTTTGCCTTTTGCATTAATTACCTCTTATCCTAGGTCTCGCCATAAGGATAACCAGAGGGTCTCTTGGACTCTTATCATTCCCTGTCATTTATTTAACTCAGATTGAAGTTAAAGTTGCTGTCCATTTGCCCAGGCACCCTATGACCCACTCTAGGGTTTGTATTATTTAGCTTTTTGACTTTGTGATTACACAAACTTTTCCTTAGAGTTTGACTCTAAGTTGATCACTTTGCTATCAGTTTAATTCATTAAACTTTGTGGCCACATACTCTTTTCTTTGCCGAACCTGGAGTTACATTATCTCTATTTACCTGTTGCACCTTGCATTTAGAGTTAACTTAACTCTAATCCATTTTCTGTGAGTATAACTCTACTAGTTCACCTTAGGTTCTCTTACCTAAGTTTCATATCACGTTTAACCTAGAGTTCCTTGACTCTATGTTGACTAGTCTATTCTCAACTCACTAACTTACCTTAGGTTTCCTTTACCTAAGTCTTATATCATGCTCATCCTAGAGTCCTTGACTCTATGTTGATCACTCTATCCAAAGTCCTTAGGTTATCTCCTAAGATAATGCCACTCATTCAATCCTAGGATAAACTTCTAAGTTTGATCCACTCATTAACCCTGAGTCTAAGTTTTCTCCTAGTCTTACTACCAACATGTCCTTTTCCTTATGCTTTCACATGATTCCTAGGGCTATACCCTAACATGATCACAATCATGAAATAATAAATCCCTTCTTATGCATGCGATTATTTTCATCTCAATCATGAATAATATTCATCGTCTATGTAGATAAATCAAAATTTCATTTCCCTCTATATTCATTTAAACATGTAAATACATCATCTATTTTCCTTTTTCCATCATTCATAATCACAATTAAAATTACACTACACTAGCATGCTTACTATAATGCTTCAAAATCAAAAGCAGAGGAAAAAGTGGAGAGGTCACCCATTTTCGGTAGAATCCCCCACCTCGGTGTGTTCTTTTGGTCCTTGAAGGAGACAATCTCAGCTCCTTGGATCCGCGAGGCTTCCCTACATTGTAAGGAAGGCAAAAGATAAAGCAATTGCTTTTACGTGATTCACTAAATTCAATAAGGCGGTAAACTAACCCCTTTTTGACAAGAAAAAAGGGAAAACCCCTATTAGATCACTTTTCCCCACAAAAGGCTACTTTTTGATTGGTTTACAGAAATGGGAGAAAGATGATCATCCCATGGCATGTTGCCAAAAAGAAACTTGCTCAACTCGATCCGGGGTCAAAATGCCCTCAAAATTTTTAGAAAAGCTCAATTTGAGCAATTTCCCCCAATTACCGATTTTGCATATTGGCAAAATCAAGAATTTGCATTAAAAAATTGGAGAGAAACTCAATTTGGGCAATTTCCCAATTACCGATTTTGGGCAATTTCCCCCAATCACTAATCTTGCAAAGAAAAGAAGAAGAAATTTTCTTCTTTCTTCTTTTCTTCTTTTCTTTTCCTTCTCATTTCTTCTCTTTTTCTTCTTCTCTTCTCTTTTTTTTTTTTGTCAATTCCCCTTGCTGCCTGGTGCTGGCCCTAGCAGCAGCAGCTAATGCTGCTGCTGCAGGCCCTAGCAGCAGCAGCCCATGCTGCTGCTGCTGGCATTGCTGGCAGCAGCAGCTAGAGCTGCTGCTGCTAGCCCCACCAGCAGCAGCTCGAGCTGCTGCTGCTGGTGGCTCAACCAGCAGCAGCAGCTGCTGGTGGCCCAGCCAGCAGCAGCAGCTCAAGCTGCTGCTGCTGGTGGCATTGCTGGCAGCAGCAGCTAGAGCTGCTGCTGCAGGCCCTGCTGGCAGCAGCAGCACAAGCTGCTGCTGCTAGCAGAGGTTAGAGTGAGAGAGAGAGAGAGAACAGCACCATAACAAAAAAAAACTGAGAGGGAGAGGGAGAGAGAGAGTTAGCCATCTTCTTCTTCTTCTCTTCTTCTCCTTTCTTCTTCTCTCTTCTTTCTTCTTTTTCTTCTTCTCATTCTTCTTTCGTTTCATGCTCAAACAGAGAGAGGGAGAGAGAGAGAGAGAGAGAGAGAGAGAGAGAGTGAGGGTTCAAGTGGGAGAGAGAGAGGCATTTAATCTCTGCAGGTGGTGGTTGGGGGGATGAATTTACTCATTTGCCCCCCAATTTCAAAAAAAAAATCCAAAACTGCCCTCAATTTCTGCAGAATTTTCCTGCAGAAAGGAAATTCGGATAGCCCTCTTTCTCCGCGTTTTGCCGCCAACTGGGAAATCAAAATCGTAATTTTTCTTCCCTTCTTTAATCTACAAATTTTTATTAAACTTTTCACAATTTTGTTTAAATTTTTGGACTACTCTAAGCCCTCGAAAGAGGGCCCCGAAAAAGCTTCGCGATCAACTGCACTGTCAAAAACTGCAGTTTCAGAATTCACGAAGCATTTTTCTTTCTCTTCGTTCTCCAATTTTTCCTTAATTGCTCACCAAGGTTTTTCACCCCTTTTAATCAGAAAACTTTTGTGAGACACTCCACGATTTCTTTTAAATTTTTGGGCCACTCTAAGCCCTCGAAAGAGAGTCCCGAAAAGGCTTCGCGATCAACTGCACTGTCAAAAACTGCAGTTTCAGAATTCACGAAGCATTTTTCTTCGCTTCATTCTCCAATTTTTCCTTAATCGCTCACCTAGGATTTTCATCCCTTTTAATCAGAAAACTTTTGTGAGACATCCCACGATTTCTTTTAAATATTTCGGCCACTCTAAGCCCTCGAAAGAGAGCCCCGAAAAGGCTTCATGATCACAAATTTCAGAAATTCCAGAATTTGCTAAGTCCTCGTGGTTCAAGTCACTTTTCGACCCGATGCCCTTCGCGTCAGCCCGAAACGCACCGAACTCAACTGTAATCATATTTAAAACATGTTACAAGTCTTCTCGCTGCATTTCGCCATTTTGCGAATTCGGCAAACGTGGGTCTACCTTTTACAAGCTTGAAGCTTCGATTTCCAACTACAACTCACTTTTCGACTCGATGGCTTTTGTATCGATTCGAAATGCTTCCAACTCACTTGTAATTACATTTGAAATGTGTTACAAGTTTTTTTACTGAATTTCGCACTTTTTGCGGAAATCGCCAAACAATGACCTAAGCTTCACAATTGAAGCTTCAAATTCTCAACTCCAACTCACTTTTCGACTCGATAACTTTTGCATCGATTCGAAATGCTTCCAACTCACTTGTAATTACATTTGAAATGTGTTACAAGTATTTTTGCTGAATTTCGCCTTTTCGGCGGAAATCGATGTACTACACTCTCCCCTATTTTGAATAAACCATAATTTAGCACTTTTCTCCGAATCCAATAAAAATAGTATTTCATACCATTTTTATTTATATTATTTATATACCATAAATCTGGTACATTACATTCTACCCCCCTTAAAATAAGTTTCGTCCTCGAAACTTGAATCACATCTCGACTCCTTCTTGATCGAGAGGGAGGAATTTTGCCCTCACTACTGGGCTCACTGTATATCGTGACCGACTTCAAATTGCCTGCTCGGGCGAGACTACATGAGCAACTCATTCATGAATCCCAATCTTAATCCAGGGACAAACTCAGATCTGGTGTCTGGCCACTTTCACCAAATAGGTGAAAGGCACAGTTGAGCACTTGCTCTCTCCATTACCACGAATTGCCCGTCTTTTCTTGCGAAATTTCCACTTTAATTCCGCCATCAACTTTTCACAATGAGGTTGCATCTGCAACCAATTACATTTACCGCATATTTCGGTCGCTCCGCTACCTAATGTGGAGGGCAAAGGCCAATCCACGAGTTCTCAGCTATCTCCCACACGTACTAGCGCTCGGAGTCCACGATGTTACTAGCTAACCCGTCTATTTCGGACTACTAATAAGTCCACAGACCGCGGTCCAATAGGGGCCTATAGCCCAAATACTAGCCTAACCCTGTGCAACGGCTCTCTCTAGCACGCAGACCCAATCGTCATACGGGTAGATCCACACTTAGGATTACTACACCAATACTCCTACTAGGAGCTACAATACCTCAATCATCACTAGCACTACGGCCTGATCACATCACACACTCTCAGTGTACTAACAGCCTCAAGGCTCACACGTGGCATTTCACGGTTCCCGGGTCATCGCTCGGACTACCGCCCCGACGAAATCTCTATCATGCGCCGCCCTAGGTCTCGGGCCGCTGTCTCTCACAGCCGACTGCGCCTTGCCCACTGGGCTACAGGCCCACAGTCCACAAACATGGTCCAGGCACGGATCGTCCCCAAGCTAACCGCTAATCGTCGCCACGCGACCCCTACGCTCACTAAGCAAAACCAACAACTAGTCGTCAATCTACGACCCGAACTCTGTATCCACTCTGGCCACACAGGGCAAAGGCTCACACGCCACCTAATCAGCTCTCTCTGGCTAATGATACTTGTGCTCCATGAGCACCCAAACAGTTGGGCATCCAGCGCCCCTATGCTAAACTCGCCAACTATCTAGTGTTAAGCAATCTTGCTTTATACACGCGCTTATGACTCCTGTCCACCTCCCCCACAACTAGGTTGAGGCACCACGAATGAACTGTCCCAAACAACTCTGGTGATTAACTCGCAAATCCTGCAGTGGCAATCCTTGCCATTTACACCGGTCCATCAGAACGGCGCCACAAAACTCTCGCTCTTTCGAGAGGTTCCCGCATCTTGAAGCCTACTCTAGGCCTCACCAACAACCACTATATGCGGCAACCTAGCCACAATCAACACGCCACACGGTCACTACTGTCATCAGGGCGAACTTTCGCCACTAGGCCCATAAATCTTTCTTGCCCTAACCCTTAGGACATACTTACTTGGTTCTCGCAACATAGCGATCACCATTTTCTTTGTGAGTGGGTCTCTCACTGGACCTACTAACCACACTTTGCCATCAATCCAGCTGACACAAGCACAAAACACCCTATGCCGAAGGTGCAGGGTCCGCCGACAAAAGTTCGACATCCACTGCCACTCTCTCTACTGTCGCCCCTAAACGCGGCGACGCCGTATTCATGCGTCATTTATGCAGCCTCAACTTGCTGCGCTATCAGCCACTGGAGCCTATTGTTCTGCTCGACTGTCACCCTGACGCCACTCTTAGGCGTCGGAACCTGTCTTCCTGTCGCGGGGGAATTTCGCTGACGGCAAGAAGCTTGACCTACTGCTGGACCACACCCAACAAGTGCTGTCACGCCCGGGGTCGAAACTGCGACCGGGCTCGCCAACAGATCCGCCATCTGTACGGAAAATGCCGTACAGACGAAGCGTCTACCCTGCAAAAGATCTAAAGTACACATGTATCAGAGCTGAAAATAAAACTAGTAGCTAACAAAAAATAAATATCTGACAGCTGAAGTAAATAAGGCTCCACTAATCCATAAATCCTCAATACAGTCCCTCAAAAGAAAGTAAACTGCAAGCCTCACCCTCTCAGTACAACAGTGGAACCATAAAAATAATATATATATATGTATCCGGGTACAACTACCTCTGACTCTCAATGCTGGTAAGGAACTAATCGGCTGCGTCCTCACCTCGATCTGCTGTCTCCGTACGCACCAAGCTGGGACAGCTGCCTCAAACTGTCACCGCAGCGGGTGTGAGATCTACTGCAAAAGGTAGATCTCAGTGGGTACCGTCCCAAAAATCCCGGTATGCCCACTAAGTTTACTGGAGGCAAAACAGATAGATATGCAGATAGATAGATAGATAGATAACAATGGTAAGCTGAATAGAAAACTACAGCTAGAAAGTCTAAAAACATAAAGCTCAAAAAGGAACTCTACCAATACTACCATATGCATACACTCTCTCAACTAAGATACCTCAGTATCAATGATCAAGGGGAAAAACCATCTAAGATCATAATATGACCCCACCCGCTCAATAACACCCAATCTCTATGACTGCCACATAGGGTCCAGTCAAGCTGCGCCTGTCGACTAGGTACGCACCTGCCCACTACCACACATCACATGAGGGAGGGATTTACGTGGGGCGTCCTGTCTGACTATCTCAAGCGAACTCTAGTGTATCAACTAGTCGCATCATCGCAGCCTCATCAGGCTCGGTATCATCATCGCACCGGGCGTAGCTCGAGGGAGCGACCCCACCGAACTCAGTATCACATCTGTCTCACTGTTCTCATAAGCGGCACATGCAGGCTATAGTCCACGATCAAACAGATCGGTATCTCAAAGCTCAAAACACCACTCAGTCGGAAAAGAACTCGACTCGATCATGAATAACCGAACACTCTCACAGCTATGTCGGAGAACCCTCAACGACTTAACTGGTAATGCACGACCATGGCTGAGTCGGGAAACCTCCGCGACTCGATCTGCCAGAACCCCAAATATCCACAGAACTAAGTGGGAGAACCACCTCCACCACTAAATCAGAAACATCACCCAGGATCTAGAGTGAACTAATCAGGGAACAAATTCTCAATCTCTCACACGGGAGGCCTGGAAATTTTTGAACGACTGCCACCTACAACCCTATCAAACAAGAACAGACTGCAGGCATAGCCGCCAAAACTTCTGCCCCCGCACTGAAACAATGCTAAAACCCTCTCATGACACTAGAAAGCCGACTCACAATGCTCAAAAGATCTACTCGGCCCACGGCGAGTATACATGCACCTCGAACTACCTGGACCATTCATAATGTTCTAAATATTTAAAAGCCCTTTTAAAATCTGAGTTCCTCTTGAAATCGATTATAAAATTACTATGTAGGTCAGGTAGGTCCCGAATCTCAAGAAAATAAGCTGTCTAGTGTCGAATGGCCTCTAAATCATGATAAAAGATAACAGGGCTCAGGAAATTATTCCTATAATTTCCAGACAACTATCAGAATCAAGAGAATAAAACAGTTAAGCTAAACATGATCAACATGCTTACAGAAGCTTTAGAGGGCATTCCATATATTTCGGAGAAATTCCAACCCACCTGGATCGCATTCCGCAGGCAACGCTGAAGTCGGGGAAGCGCCGAACCCTCAAACGGAGGAAAAACCGAAAGCCGCGCCGCGCGCGCACTGCCGCGAACCACGAAAGATCCCCCGGAAGCTCAAATAATCCCGTCGAGTTCACACAAAGACCTGCGCGCAACTGGGTCAGTCCATGGCCAAAGTCACAAAAACAAGGGCCCAAGTACACCGAAAACTCCGACTCACCTCCGGTACACATTGCTTAAAGTAGAAGAGAAAAGGCCGCCAGGAGCTCCACCAACAACACTAGCAGCTTACACAAAATCAAGCTCATATAGCCCACTTCATAAATCTGAATCCATTAAAAGAATCTGCACATCAAGTCCATTACAACAAAATCGCTTGCACTTAGATACTTATTCCAATGCATACAATAATTAAAGTCCAAAGTCCAATTAGGTACATAAGTTATTCCCAATATATATGCAGATTTTCAGCAACAATGTACTACAAAGAGGACTAAAGATGGTACACCAATTCTTATCCAAATTTCAAGAGTAAGGTATTAAATTGTTCCTCTTGAAGTCTAGAAACTTACCCAACTTGAAATTCACCATTTCATAAAGAGGAGAAAAGATATGCCAAGATTACCACATGCTGTCCAAAACTGAAATCTGAACCAAGGGCTCCAAAGATGATTGAAATTCACCTGATTTGTAGCAAGATTTAGCCTTTCTCTTTAATATGAAAAAATGTAGGTCTCTGAGTCCTTGTGAATTCCCCGCAAAAATCAGCTAAAATTCCACTTCTTCAGTCCTAGGGAGCAAAAACACTGAACATTGCTCAAAACCCCATCCAGAATCTCAGTTGTGCACAAAAGTCCCAAAGATGGCTTAATTTACCTTATTAGCAGCAGGAATAAACCTTCTCTTCAATATAAAACTTGTAGATTATTAAGTTCTGGTGAAATCCCCATAAGGCCGAGCTCAAGAGTCCATCCCTACAACCCTAGAGGTTACAAACACTGCACATAACTCAAAGCTGAAACAAAAACCTCCAACTGTGTACAAACATCCCAGAGATGGCCTCAATTACCTATCTTGGAGCCCAATTTAGAACTTCAGTAAACACGAAAGTTGGCAATATTGAATCCTGAAAATTTCCCAAAAAAAATCACCTCAAATTCCAATTGTACATCCCAGGGTAGCGAAAAAACTAACTACTGCGCAGAGAAATCCGAGCAGAAAATCAACGCTGCAAAGATCACTAATTTACCTGTCTTCCAGCTTCAACTAGGCTCCTCTTCACTATCAAAGTTGGAGTTCTCGAGGTTGAGAGAGAACGCCGCAAAAATGCCCAGAAATTCCACTCCTACAGCTCGGGAGCCCTCCTGGAAGAAAACGCGACGTAGAGGGATGCTCAACCAGCCAAGACCAAGCTTCACAAATGGAGGTTTCAGAACAAATTAAGATTTCTGGCCCTTTCACACACACCACACACACACACACACCACAACACACACACACACACACATAACACACCATAAATCACAACACATTAACTGAGCTCGCTCGCGCGCCCCACAGCCCAGCTGCGCGCGCCAGCCCTACTTGCCCAGGACGACCATGGACAAGCAGTCCATGCTCCAACCCCACAGGCTGCCCCAAAATGGACAGCAAGTCCACAAAAACTAAAAAAAGAAAAATCCAAAACCAAGCTCTTACACACTCTCTCTCAAAAAAAAAAAAATCTGCACAATACCTTGATCGCGTCAACGCGCGCACGCTCCGCTCGGCCTCTAGCATAAGGTCCACGGCAACCCCTCTCAACCATCTCCTCCTTTTTCCACCATTTATCTCTTCTTTTTCCTCCTTCTCTCTTTTTTTTTTTTTCTCTGTTCTTTCATGCAGGGGAGAAGGCGACGTGGATGCTAATTAATTAGGGAAACCTAATTAGTGGAGGTGGTGGGTGGGCGCATAAAAGCACCAAACAAAAAAAAATACCAACCACTGTATCCACTCCCAAACCAAAATACTATAAACCAAGCAACTACACTCACTAATTCCACACTCCTCTTTCCACTAGTCAATCACCGGCCCAACTTCCCTAATAAATTAAATAATCCATTAAAGGCCCCATAAACTCACTTTTGACTCGGGGTCGGCTTTCAGTCCGGAACCCCAGAACTCCGCTGTAATCTGAAAAATACACATGCCCGACAGCTTTTTCTGCTCTAAAAGCTCAAACAGTTAAGTCGGGGTGCTCAATCCAAAAACCGACTCCAAAATTGTCATTCCGACTCACTTTTCACCTTCGGGTCTCCGGCAGTCCGGAACCTCCGAACTCCACTGTAATCTAAAAGTACACCTATTCCAAGTGTCCCAAATTTTCTGCACTCCACTGTGAAGTTGAGGCTTCCCGAAACCAGTCCTCAACGGTGGACAATGCCAGGAAAACACCGGAATCGTACTGGGGGCGTCCGCGTAGATCCGAGGCCGACCGCGGAACTCAACGTAATCCAAAATGGAACACGCCCCGAAGCGATTTCCCGCACCATGCCATCATGCGTGAGGTCGTGCGCTATCCGAAATCACGGTACTTACAAGTGCGGTCACTGTCTATCGCAGCTCGTGTACCTCGTTTGAACCCGAGCTCTCGTGACTAGAGTCAATCAGATGCGTCTCCTATGTGGTGTCATCGCTAATATGCACACCACAACGAAACAACCAGCCCAAACTTAGCCGTTGAGCAACGCACAAGTCTAATATCGACAAAAAAGGCTCGTCGACCCAATCATGCGAAAGTATAAGAGGGTACTCCCTTCATCTCCAACATTACATTGTCGGCGCCAACGTAATATCTGAAGAATTGAAAGCTAGTCGCCTCAATCAGTCCAATATCCTTGTTGGGAGCAACAATAACCAATCAAATACTTCGCCTCAAAAATCTAACACTCTCTCGTGCTAATCCCTAGGTTCCCTAAGGTTCACTAACCACCTAGGAACTTTCCTAGGCTCTGATACCACTCTAATCTGTCCGCCCGAGTCCGCCAATTTGTACGGTTCGGGCACGCCAAGGACCCGCCAATCGGGTGACCTTTCCTACCGAAAGGAACGGTAACATCATAATAACAACAACAAGTGTATGTAGAAGCTCAATATCAGAGTACTAAAAATCACTACAAATTAAAACTTTCATTCAAGTAACAACTAGGTAATGCGGAAAGAAAGCATACAAGAGTGAACCATAACTTAAATTTATTACACTTTACATTTCTGAATTGCAAATAAAATTATTACAATTCCTTTACATAAATTCCTCACCATACAAGGTTCACTCAAGAAATATATAAAAAGGGGTACCTCTGCTAGGCCCTCTAGGTCTCTATGCTGCTGGGATCTTGCCCCTGTGTAGCATACCTTAACGTCTGCATCTGAACCGTCTCGACCGCTGTATCCATACCTGAACTGTGGGGGGGGGTCACCCAAGGGGTGTG
>CM055064.1:32462059-32525660 GCA_029204045.2 Tillandsia leiboldiana | reverse complement strand
GCCGCTCGACAGAGCGGGCGCACAGGGAACGCAAGGTGGGTGCCGCGCTGATGGTGGGCTGTGCGCGCAGCTGGCACCTGGCGCTGCGCGCTGCTGGCCCTGGCAGCGCTGCGGGCTGCAAGCAGCGCGGCGCGCTGTTTGGGGCGGCCTCCTCGCGCAGCGCGCTTGGGCGCGCGGCGTTTTTGGCGTCCGGGGCTGCTTTCTTCGCCAAATGACGTGCGCTTGTGAGCGGAGCTTTTCTGATTATAGTTTCTTTCTCCTCTCTCGGTGTTTGGTGCAGCCACTTAGTGTACGCGGCGAGCTCGGGGCTGCGCGAGCAGTTGGAGCCGACGGTGACAGCACTTGGAGGACCTTCAGTTGTGAGCTGCCGATTTTGAAGTGCTAGGCTTCAGAATTTTGGGTGTTGAGTTGGGTGTGCTACGGGAAATTTGTATGTTAATTGGAGCTTGTTTGCTTTTTATGTATGCTATGAATTGTGGTAGACCGTTTGGTGAATGGAGTGGAGATTGTGTAAGGTGTGTACAGGTGATGAACTTGAGAGTGTTGTGGAATTGGGACTTTGGCAGTGTGTGTTGTGAACTTGGATTTTTATGTGCTGTAAATGGAGGACTGTGTGTAGGCTGGAGCAATTTGGCTATAGGAAACTTATTTTTGAGGCGCCTTTTGGAGCTTGTAAAGGGGGTTGAGCAACTAATGTGCAATTGTGTTTTTTGTTAAGAGAGCTCCTAGTTATTAGTGTGCAGTTTTTAATTGGAGGGCTTTGGACTGTGCTGTGGATTATGAAATTGGATATAAGGTGTTACGGAATTTGAGTTGGCGTAGTTTCGTGAAAGTCTCAAGTCTTGAAGATTGAAGGTGAAGAAAGTTGGATCATTTAACTCAATCTCAAGAAAGAAGAATTCAAAAGGATCAGGTATGTTTAACTAAAGATTTTGTGTGATCCGAATACTTCTTGTAGTGTAGAAACACTTGGAAGAATCTTTCATTGCATAAAAATCAAAAACTGGACTTGGGACATGTTCAGGATCCGGATCAGGTTGTTCGATCCGGATCCCGAAGGTGGTTCGTTCATACACCAGTTCAATCCGGATCGTAGTCTCTTGATCCGGATCCCGAACACTGAGTTTACCATCTTCCTTGAACGATCCGGATCAGGCTTCGCAATCCGGATCCCGAACGTTGATGTTTGGTGAACTGTATGAACGATCCGGATCAAGCACTTCGATCCGGATCCCGAACCTTCGTTTTTCTGGAATTGGCTGACTCGTTACGACGATCCGGATCACAGCTATCCGATCCGGATCGCCGTCCGTAAAATTTCCAGAAATGTTAGGTTTTTGATTCTTATCTCCTTCCTAGGGTTTCTAACCTATAAATAGACCCTATGACTCTTTTTCTAGGGTTAATCCATCCAAATATAGCCGTCATTTTCATATATCATTTTATACGGCTATAGATCCACATATAGAGAAGAAAGGAAATCATTAGAGAATACTCTATGTTTCTTCATCTATATTGATTAGTTTGATTCTAGGTTTTCATACTCACATCTTGAGTTGAATCAAACTAATGAATACTTAGATGGTATTTCCGATCTATCTTTGATCTAAGTATTCGGCGGATCATCACCACCCAAAACAACGATTTACCCCAAAAATCGGCGCGTGGATTCGCGTGTCCTTGTGGATTCAAGGTTCAACCGCTCTCGTGGATTCGGAGCGAGGCACGTTCGTGGATTCGAAGGGTGCTATTGGGTGAAGACCGTGGATTCGGTCGGACGTCGTGGATTCGACGTTGGACGCCGTGGATTCGGCGTTGGGCGCAGATCGTGGATTCGAGAAGCGTCGCGGAGCGAGCGGAGAAGATCCTCTAGGAGCGTATGGAAAAGGTTGAGTCGTAAGTGTGTACGGTAAATCACCTTGTACGTGTTTTAATTCTAGTGGATTTCTGCCGTGTTATCGGTCCCGTGGTTTTTTACTCCGGTGATGGAGTTTTCCACGTAAAAATCTTGCGTATTATTTTTATTTCCGCATTGGGTTTTTATCGCAACGATTTTTTGAGTGTTTATACGTTTACACCTATTCACCCCCCTCTAGGTGTTTTTTCCCCTATTTAGATCCGTATTACATATAACCCAACAAGTGGTATCAGAGCGGGAATAGGGTTGTAAACAATGGTTGAAGGTGGAAACATCAACCGACCCCCGTTCTTCGATGGAACAAATTATGCGTACTGGAAAGTACGGATGAAAGCCTTTTTAATTTCCATCGACGAACGGGTGTGGCAATCAATTGAATTAGGATGGTCTAATCCAACTGAATTTATGGTGATGTTCGCACCTTAAAACCTAGGTCGAAATGGACCAAGGAAGAGTTAGATTCATCTTCTTACAATGGCAAGGGAATTAATGCTATTTTTAATGCCTTATCTCAAACTGAATTCTCTCGCGTCTCGGCATGTGAGACTGCGAAAGAAATCTGGGATGTTCTTCAGGTTACACATGAGGGAACTAACCTCGTGAAGATTCAGAAACTGCAAATGCTTACGAGCAAGTTTGACTCTATCTTAATGGCAGAAAATGAATCTTTCACGGACTACTATACACGATTGCAAGACATCGTAAACTCATGTGCTAATCTGGGAGAGAAGATTCCAGAATTTAAGATTGTAAGAAAAATCTTAAGAACTCTTCCTGAACGATTTCGCCCAAAGGTTACTGCCATTGAAACTATTAAACACCCGGACGAAATACGTGTAGAAGAATTAGTTGGTTCATTACAAACTTATGAAATGACATTTACTACTAACAATTCTTCTGGAAAGGCATCCACTTCTAAGTCTTCAGGTTATGCGTTGAAAACAACTAAGGAAGAAGACGCGGATACATCCTCCTCAGACGATGACGAGAACCTTTCTATGGAGGAATTTGAGAAGCAGCTCGCTCTCTTGACAAGGAAGTTTCGCCGCAACTTTCGAAGGGGTAATTCAAGCAAATCTCCATCCTTCGGAAAGTCGAACAAAGGCAAGGGTACTTCAAGTTACAAGTCAAGAAAGCAAGAGAACTTCTCAAAGGATAAGAAAAGTTCAGAAGGACAACTACAATGCTTCAAATGTCGAGGCTACGGCCACATTGCAACGGAGTGTCCTAACAAGTATCCGGCAAAGAAGAAGGCGATGCAAGTCGTCACTTGGGATGACAACTCAACGTCAAATGAGTCGTCTTCGAGTGATGAAGAAAAGAGCTCCACCGCATTCCACGCGTCCACATCTTCACCCTTCATGTGCTTTATGGCAAGTACATCTGAGTCGTTGTCCAACTCCACTGTTGAAAAGAATGCAACGGACAACGAATCGGATGATTCGGAAGGTGAAGAATTTGCTCTAGCCTATCACAGATCTTTACGGGATTTAAAGAAACCGGCTAAGCAAAACAAGGGGTTGAGAGGGAGATTGCAGGATCTCGAAGAAGAAGTAAAAAGGGTAACTTCTCTCTCGACCGATCTTGAAGTGGAAAGGGATAAACTGATAAAAGAAAATGTTTCCCTTCAAGAGTCCAATGAGCAACTCGAGAAGAACTATATAGATATGGTGAACAAAGCGAAACTTCTTGAAGCTCTACGGCGAGGCCCGACGGGAAAAATTGGAAATGACAGAGACCATTTCCAACTCAAGGATGACTTACAGCAATTTTCTTTAGGAAGGAGTAAGTTGGATAAACTTCTTGGTCTTGGTCAAACAAACAAGTTCGGCCTCGGATACAATCGAACTGAAGACATTTTAGTTCGGTTGGGACAGTCTTTGTGCCTCAGTCGGTATCTCCTCCTCCGACACCGGAAATCATGACAACAACGACAACAAACCTACTTCATCCTCTTCAGAATCGTCAAGCACAAAGGTATGTTTTCGTTGTAATTTTGCAGGGCACATTGGAAGAAATTGCAAGATTGGAGCTCAAAGATCAAATCAACCACATCTTGCAACTGCTACCAATAAGTTCACTCCATGGAATTCAAAGAAGGATTTTCCTAAAGAAAAGGACATTGGTAGTACTTCAAACAAGACGATGACAAAAGAAAAAGACCAATCTTACAAGACGTCTTCATCAAGGAAAACTTCTCAACCATTGCCAACATACTCCAAAACTCAAAAGGTTTGGGTATGCAAAGGTGAAACCCCTCCTTGTCTTTAATCGTTCTACGATTAAATCTTGTGTAGTTTATGTATACTACTTTCTTTTCTTCTTTTTCTTTTGGCCGACCCGTCAACCATCTTTGGGAGGTAAATGGTACATTTTTTTATTGGTTGATGATTTCTCTCGGTTTTCTTGGGTAGCATTTTTGAAAGAGAAAGCTGATACGTTTGACTCTTTTCATGAGATTTGCCATCGTATTATGATTGAAAAGAATGAAAAGATCATTCGTGTTAGAAGTGATAGAGGTGGAGAATTCATAAATTCAAAATTCATTGACTTTTGCACTTCAAATGGCATTAAACATGAATTCTCGGCACCCTATACACCTCAGCAGAATGGTGTTGTTGAGCGCAAGAACAGGGTTGTTCAAGAGATGGCGCGTGTGATGCTTCATAGCCGGAATTTACCGCTACATTTTTGGGCTGAAGCTGTGAACACCGCTGTCTATGTCATTAATAGAGTTTACTTGCGCCCAGGAACTTTAAATACACCATATGAGCTGTGGTTTAGTAGAAAACCCAATATCAAATATTTTCGTATCTTCGGGAGTCGATGTTACATTTTACGTGACCGTGAAAATCTTGGAAAGTTCGACTCTCGAAGTGATGAAGGGATCTTTTGGGTTATTCTACGAATAGCAGAGCATATCGAGTATTTAACATTGAATCTAAGACGATCGTAGAATCTATAAATGTTAAAGTAGATGAAGCTTTCACTTTGAATCTGGAAAATCTACCCTCGATATCTCTCTAGATGATGATTCTCCTGCTAGTGCATCTTCTCATAATAATACTTCCAATATTAATGATGCATCTAATGGTTCTTCTAGTTTATCTGATGTGCAGGAATCATCTCATGTATCTCCGAGTACTCCGTTTCAACAAACGTTACGAATCTCCAAGGATCATCCGGAATCGAATATTATTGGAGATCCACAAGAAGGAGTTAGAACTCGGAGGCAGTTGGTTTGTGGATTCGCTTGCTACGTATCTTTAATCGAACCAAAGAACATAGATGAAGCTCTTCAGGATGACTACTGGATTAAAGCAATGCAGGAAGAGCTCCATCAATTTGAGCGAAACAAAGTCTGGGAATTAACGAAGCCTCCAAAGCAACACAATGTGATAGGTACCAAATGGATCTTCAAGAACAAGAAAAATGAGGATGGTACTATCATCAGGAACAAGGCACGATTAGTTGCTCAAGGCTACTCTCAAGTAGAAGGTATAGACTTTGACGAAACATTCGCCCCTGTAGCTAGACTCGAGTCCATTCGTATACTGTTTGCTATTGCTTGTCATTTTAAAATCAAATTATTTCAAATGGACGTTAAGAGCGCATTTCTAAATGGGTTTTTAAATGAGGAAGTTTATGTGGCTCAACCGAAAGGTTTTGTAGATCATAAACAACCTAACCATGTTTTTCGTTTGAAAAAGGCTCTTTACGGTCTGAAACAAGCACCGCGAGCATGGTACGAAAGGTTAACAAAGCACCTTTTGGAGAAGGGCTATACTCGAGGGGGAGCTGATAGGACTCTCTTTGTGAAGCATTATCAAAACAATTTCATTGTAGCACAAATCTATGTCGATGACATTGTATTTGGCGCAACAAGAGATAATGATGCTTCTAAATTCGCGGAGACCATGGAAAGCGAATTTGAGATGTCCATGATGGGCGAATTGACTTATTTCCTTGGATTGCAAATTAAACAAAATGATGAAGGTATTCACTTGAGTCAATCCAAGTATGCAATGGAGTTGGTCAAAAAGTTTGATCTAGAAAATTGTAAAGATTTTCCGACTCCAATGGGAACTAGCCACAAGGGACTTGGAAGTGAATCACATAGTGAGAATGTAGACGAGAAACTGTATCGAAGTATGATTGGAAGTCTACTTTACCTCACGGCTAGTCGCCCGGATATATCTTTTGGTGTTGGGATTTGCGCGAGATATCAATCAGCACCAAAGGAGGTTCACCTGAAAGCGGTGAAAAGGATCATCCGGTATATCAAAGGATCAATTAATTTCGGAATTTGGTATCCTATGGGAACAAGTTTGGATATTGTTGGATACTCAGATGCCGATTGGGCAGGATCAGTGGATGATCGGAAAAGCACGAGTGGTGCATGCTTCTATCTTGGCCATTGCCTTGTTGCATGGCACAGTAAAAAGCAGAATTGCATAGCACTCTCGACTGCCGAAGCGGAATACATTTCAGCTGGAAGTTGCTCAACTCAACTCATTTGGATGAAAAGCGTATTGAGCGACTTCCGCATTTCAGCATCTTCGGTAACAATTCTTTGTGACAACACAAGTGCAATTAACATTTCTAAAAACCCTGTGTTGCACTCTAGAACAAAACATATTGAACTTAGATATCATTTTCTTAGAGAGCTAGTTGAATCAAATACTCTTCAACTTTCATATATTTCAACTGAGGATCAATTAGCTGACATTCTAACAAAACCTTTGGATCAAAAACGTTTTATTCATTTACGAAAAGCAATTGGGATGCTTTCCTTGAAATAATCTTCTTTTTGAAATCTTTGCTTAGGATAGGTTTTGTATTTGTTTTTGTTTTGTTCATTATCTATGTTTGTACATAGGACATTAATTGAGCATAGATCATAATTGACTTTAATTGCATCTTTTCGCACATTTAGAAATTTATTATGCTTTTGCCATCATAATATTTCACTGTTGCAATGATCATTTATGTTAATTAAATCATCTTCTAAAGTGATCAAAGTCAATTTCTCTCTCTATGATCTCTTGGTATAGTCATTATCTTATTTGACTGCTTAGTCGAGTATGAAATCGAGATCAATTTTTGGTTGAATACTTTATATCTTAAATAATTGATAGCCAATTGAGGGGGAGTCAAAGAAAAGTAAAATGCTCAAAAGATGTGGAAAGAGTTACATCCCAATGAGGAGTGTGAAAACTACCACCACATGGAGGAAAGAGCTACCACCTCGGTCGTCCGAGTATTGTGTGCAGCTACCACATGTATACAAGCATTGTTCAATTTTTGATTAAGTAAAATGCATGTTGAAATACTTGACTCTGTCAAATTTCAAGGTTGGTATAAGGTGGAAGATTGTACAAGATCCTTTGGGCCCGAGCCCCGGAATAGAATCATCTGACCGGAGCTTCGGGCAGTGTGCCGACTCCACGTGGCAGCCTGGTATTGTGGAAATACCATCAGCAGTTCTGTTTGTAATTACAGAGAGGTTCGGGTGGTCCCGGAGCGACGCGGAAGTCTTTTGAAGGAAAGTGAGTTGGCGTCGGCTTGAGAGCTTGCGGGTCGAGCTTTGGCTTCCTGGACGGTTTTGATGTGAGTTGATCCCTTGGGACATGTGTAATATGTTTTTACAGAGGTGTTCGGTTGGTTCCGGGGTGATGCAGAGGATCCTGAGGGGCGGAGGAAAGTGAGTTGGCGGGGCAAATCTGGAGGTTTTCGGGTTGTTCTGGAGCCCTTGGGTGACTTGGTTCCGGAACCAGCCCTCTGGTTCGGAACCCAAGGCCCATGTACCGGTACCAAGTGGCTGGTACCGGTACACAGGCAGCAGGGAGCCCGATTTTTGCCCCGGACTGGTACAGTAATTTGAGGTATGGCTTCTTCTGTTCCAACCACTCCCGCGTTGATTATCTACCCCGACACTTGCACCCTCTCCACCCCTCATCCTTATCCATCCTCCTCCATCCCTTGCTGCCAGAGAAGAAGAAGAGGAAGTGGAAGGAGAAGAAGCAAGGTCTCCATTTGTGCTGCTTGTGAGAGTTGACCGGGTCAACGTGCGCGCGCGAGAGCAAATTGAGGTAAATTGATTGTTGGAGATTGTGGATTTGGATTTGTTTGTTCTCCTCTTGGGTTTTAGAGATGGAATTGATTGAGAATTGAGTTTAATTTCCATCTTTTCTCTCCCTCTCTCCCTGTGCTCTCGGGTGCAAGCAGGGAAGTTACTGGCAAATCCGCAACGCTACGCATGCTTGATTCGTGGATTGGAGTGATCGGATTGAGCTGAGTTTTTTATGGTGGCCTAGCTGGGTGCTGTGGAGGTTGTTTGGAGCTCCGTGGATTTTTTCCGAGACGTGCGACGGCGCGCGTGCGCGCGAGAGGCGCAGTTCAGTTTGTCGTCAGATTTCGCCCGTTTCTTCGCCGATTTCGGCGCGGCCTTCGGAAAGCATTTGAGGTGGGTTGGATTTTCTTCCAAAAATCGCGGAATGCCCTCTAATGCTTCAGAACGCATTTTGATCATGTCAAAACTGTATATTTTAGCTGTTAAATGATCTGATAGTTGCCTAGAAAATTATAGAAATATTATCTGAACCCCAGAGTATTTTTAGTGGACTCTTGACATTATATGACACTAGACTGTATACTTGGTTGGCCTCATTTAAGCTCCCGAACCGTTTTAAAAATCCGAATGCTTGTTTTATTGGAAAACCGACTTTTAAAAATGGTTTTAAAATGTCTGAGGGTTCTAGTGATGCGGCATGGGTTCGGGGAGCATGTTCTCTCGTGCCGGGGGGCCGAGGAGATATTTGTTGATTATTAGAGCCTTTCTGTGGCTTTTTGAGTTTTACTAGTGTCATTGGGGGTTCTATTTGAGCACTTCAGATTCAGTCGTGGAGTTTACTCCGGCCTTGACGTGAGTGTGTGTCGTGTATCCACTGTGTTCCGATCTATTTGATCGTGGATTATAGCCTGCTGAGCCTGGCATGTTTGCCAGTTATGAGATACTTGAGATACTTGAGTTCGGTGGGGTCGCTCCCCTCGAGCTACGCCCCGGGTGCGATGATGATACCGAGCCGGACGAGGCTGCGATGAGTTACTGAGAGTCCTTGAGGGACACCCTACGTAAGTCCGTTCCTCCGGGATGTGCGGCAGTAGATGAGCGCGGGCTTGACTTTATCTTGACTGGTCCAAAGAGGACAGTCATTGAGATTTGGGTGAGATGTGTGAGTGAGTTACACTGCATGTTCATAGATGAGTATTTTTCCTTTGAGCATATGTAGAGGCATATAGAGATAGATTTCCAGCTTTCCCTTTTATCTATCTATCTATCTATTTGTTTACCTTTTGTGCCTCCGGTGGTCTTAGTGGGCATACCGTGTGCTTTGAGGACGGTACCCACTGGGAACTACCTTTGTAGTAGTTCTCACACCCGCTGCGGTGCAGGTTTTCCTGAGGCAGCTGCTCCGACTCCTTCCCGTGCGGAGTCTTCAGATCGAGGTAAGGGCGTGGCCGACTAGTCGCTTACCCGAGTCAGTTTAGTGGAGAGGTAGCAGTACCCTTTTGAGTTTCCACTTTTGTAGAGTGAGATTTTGAGAGATGTTATTTTTGTATCTTGAGGACAGCTTGTATCTTGGATTTTATTTACTCTAGTACAGTTGTTCTGGTTCCTTTCTATAGCATGTACTTACTTTTGCTCTGATATCTGTTGGCTATAGATTTATTTGCAGGGTAGACGCTTCGTCTGTGCGGCAGTTTCCGTACAGATGGCGGATCTGTTAGCGAGCCCGGGTCGCAGTTTCGACCCCGGGGGCGTGACAGATTAGAGTGGTATCAGAGCCTAGGTTTATAGGTCATTGAGGACTTAGAGACCCTAGGCTTTTAGCTGGACAGTAGGTTGACTATCGAGAGAGACGTGATTTCTGCGAGAGTCATGATTGAGTTGTAACTCCCCCAGGGGATTGGGGTGAGTAATTTTGCATGTTTATTCTCTAAAGGGGACATGTCGGCTGCAGACGACATTACGCTTTAGAATGGGTAACATGTATAGACTCTCGTTTGATTGGGTTGAGTGATTCTTGGTCCTGATGTTTGGTTTTAATTGCAGGATTGCGATGCCTCCCAGACGTCGAGCTACGACGAGGGCTCACCCAGCCGCAGACGAGGAGCCTGAGCGGCAGGAGGCTCCACCTGTTGATCAGGGAGAGGTTCAGGCACTGCGGGCCCAAGTGGCCCATTTGTCGGAGGCGTTGCAACGCCAAGATGAGGCGTCCAAACGCCAGGAGGAGACAGCTAGGCGCCAGGAGGAGACAGTTAGGCGCCAGGAGGAGGCAGCCAAGGCCCAGCAAGAGAATGTGGAACGGTTGGTAAGGTTACTCGAGCAGAGGGCACCTCCAGCGACGCCCCCAGTAGCTACCTCGGCGACCTCGTCACAGATTGCTCCTTTGACGGAGGCAGAGCAGAGAGAGCTCACGGATCGACTGTCATATATTAGCCAGTTCCATCCCCCGCGGTTCGCTGGTCTGAGCTCGGAGCCGTGGGAGGTCGAGAACTGGATAGCAGCTATGGAGAAATTATTCGAGAATCTTTTCATCAAGGAGGAGTATCAAGTGCACCTGGGAACTCACTTTTTGGAGAAAGACGCCGAGACTTGGTGGCGTCGGGTTCGCCCTGTTGGACCGCCGGGCGTACAGTTGCTGACTTGGCACGAGTTTCGAGCTTTACTGCGTGGGGCTTACTTCCCCGACAGTGCAAAGCAGAAACTCGAAGGAGATCTTCGACGGCTACAGCAGGGTAGCCGACCCCTACAGGAGTATATACGAGAGTTTCAGCGCTTACTGAACAGTGTTCCATACGTCGCCCCAGATGAGCCGCAGAGGGTTGATCTATTTGAGAGAGGATTGCACCAGGATATCTACCATCACGTCCACTCCCATCGGTCACCTACCTTGGACGCAGCTATTGAGCGAGCTCGATGGGTCTCCCGAGGGACCGTTATTATGACAGAGAGGGGCGAGGCGCCAGGGACCAGCTCGGGGAGAAGCGCCCCACACCTCAGGATTTTGGGCAGTCAAGCAGACCGAGGCCCCCGAGACCACCGCAGCCACAGATTCAGCCTCGAGGCCGCGGGTCACAGAGGAGGCAGAGGCCAGGGGGTCATCGGCCGCCTAGACAGCAGCAGCAGCAGCAGCAGTAGCAGCAGCAGAGGCGTTCCGATCAGTGTGTGATTTGTGGCGGGCCTCACGCACCTCAGCAGTGCGAGCAGCGACAGGGCAGATGCTATCGATGTGGACAGCCGGGACATATAGCTTGGACTTGCCCGAGGGCAGGGTCTTCAGCACCGTCGACTACATCGACTTCTCCCTTGCCCCTACAGGCAGTGGGAGCTTCGCCGAGCTTCACCCGGGGGGATCGTGCCACCTCCTCACGACAGTCTGAGAGACGACCTCCAGCGAGCGGGGCGAGTGTACGCCGCTCAGGTCGAGGATTCCACAGCAGCGGATCAGGTAGTAGCAGGTATTGTTCTTATCTCCTCTACCCGTGCTCGAGCGCTTTTTGATACTGGAGCATCACATTCATTCATCAGTAGTACATTTGCATCTTCGCATGGGTTTGAGATTGGGCCATTGACTCATGCATTAGAGGTCCAGGTTCCGGGTTGTGTATTGCATGTAGATGAGTGCTGTTGGTCCTGCCCAGTGCAGTTAGGACCGTGGATTTTACCCATTGACCTGTTGGTCTTGCGCCGACTTCAGGATTTTGATGTGGTTTTGGGTATGGATTGGTTATCCCGGTTCTATGCTACTATTGATTGTAGATTGAGGACTGTGACCCTTCGGGAGCCGGGTCAGGAAGAGTATGTGTATAGGGGATGTCAGAGTGCATTGTTTGCAGTGACAGTGTCTTCCGCCAGAGCCCGACAGATGTTGAGTAGAGGCTGTGTCGCTTTTCTTGCGACTGTCGTAGAGGCGCCTACGGCGATGCCCGGACTCGAGGACATCCCTGTTGTCTGCGAGTACCCGGATGTTTTTCCCTCGGAGTTATCATCCATGCCGCCGGATCGAGAGATAGAGTTTGTGATTGATGTAGTCCCTGGAACTACATCAGTCTCTAAAGCGCCCTACAGGATGGCCCCAGCAGAGTTGAGAGAGCTAAAGGCTCAATTGCAGGATCTTTTGGATCGAGGGTTCATCAGACCTAGCGTCTCTCCGTGGGGAGCGCCGATTCTTTTTGTGAAAAAGAAGGACGGATCACTTAGATTGTGTGTGGATTATCGAGAGTTGAATAAAGTGACCGTTCGGAACAAGTATCCTCTCCCCAGGATTGATGATTTGTTTGATCAGCTTCAGGGAGCTACGGTCTTCTCAAAGATCGACCTTCAGTCCGGTTACCACCAGCTTAAGGTGAGGGCCGAGGATGTGTCCAAGACTGCTTTCAGGACTCGGTATGGGCATTATGAGTTCACAGTGCTACCTTTTGGATTGACTAATGCCCCAGCCGCATTTATGGATCTAATGAACCGAGTGTTTCAGCCCTACTTGGATCGTTTTGTAGTGGTATTCATTGATGACATTCTGGTTTACCTCCCGAAGTGACACGGAGCACGAGGAGCACTTGAGGATTGTGCTGCAGCTTCTGAGAGAGAAGAAGTTGTATGCCAAGTTGAAGAAGTGCGCTTTTTGGCTTCGGGAGGTTTCTTTTCTAGGCCACGTGGTTTCAGCCGCAGGAGTGGCAGTGGACCCGACGAAGATTGATTCAGTTCGGGATTGGCCTAGACCCACGACGGTGACAGAGGTGCGCAGCTTCTTGGGCCTTGCAGGGTACTACCGTCGTTTTGTGGAAGGCTTTGCGAAGCTTTCTACTCCCCTCACTCGGTTGACTAGGAAGGGGATCAAGTTTGTGTGGACAGAGCAGTGTCAGCAGAGCTTCGAGGAGTTGAAGCAGAGGTTGATTACAGCGCCAGTCCTTTCACTACCAGTTATGGGAGAGGGATTCGTGATTTACAGTGATGCCTCCCACAGCGGCCTAGGATGTGTGTTGATGCAGCATGGTAGGGTAATCGCTTATGCTTCGCGCCAGCTAAAGGACTATGAGAAGAATTACCCTACGCATGACTTGGAGCTAGCCGCTGTTGTCTTTGCTTTGAAGCTTTGGCGGCACTATCTTTATGGCGAGCATTGTGAGATCTTCACCGACCACCAGAGTTTGAAGTATTTGTTCACCCAGAAGGAACTCAACTTGAGGCAACGTCGGTGGCTAGAGCTGCTAAAGGATTATGATCTGAATATTCAGTATCATCCCGGCAAAGCCAACTTGGTCGCAGACGCCTTGAGCAGGCGATCAGGGCAGTCCTTGAGTTTGTTGATTACCCAGCAGATGCCCTTGAGAGAGCAGTTGAGGCGCTTGGATATAGAGGTGGTGTCCCCTGGGGTCTCTGCAAGACTTATGTCCATGGTCTTGCAGCCCGCTCTGTTGGACAGGATTAGAGAGAAACAGAGTGAGGACCCCGAGCTTGTGAGGATTAGAGATCAGCTTCAGCAGGATCAGGGTGGGGACTTTTCTGTGGATACAGCGGGAGTACTCAGGTACAGGGACCGCTTTTGTGTGCCCGTGGACTCAGAGGTTCGAGAGCTGATTTTGAGGGAAGCTCACTATACACCTTACACCCTCCATCCTGGGGGAACTAAGATGTATAGGGACTTGAGGGCACAGTTTTGGTGGCGCGGCATGAAGAGAGATATTGGAAGGTTTGTGGCTCGTTGTTTAACTTGTCAGCAAGTTAAAGCTGAGCATCAGGTTCCAGCTGGCAAGTTGCAGAGCCTTCCAATACCTGAATGGAAATGGGACCGTGTCACTATGGATTTTATTGTGGGATTGCCGAGGACTCAGAGTGGTTCTGATGCCATATGGGTGATTGTTGATCGTTTGACCAAATCAGCCCACTTTCTGCCGATGCAGTTGAGTTGGTCCTTGGAGAGGTTAGCACAGTTATATATGGATGAGATTGTGAGACTGCACGGGGTGCCAGTATCGATTGTGTCTGACAGGGACCCGAGGTTTACTTCACAGTTTTGGGGGAGCTTGCAGACAGCCTTGGGGACCTAGCTTCAGTTTAGCACCGCCTTTCACCCACAGACTGATGGACAGTCGGAGAGGACCATTCAGACTCTGGAGGACATGTTGAGAGCATGTGTCCTGAGCTTCGGTGGCAGTTGGGATCGACACTTGAGGTTAGCCGAGTTCGCGTATAACAATAGCTTCCAGGCGAGCATTCAGATGGCGCCCTACGAAGCATTGTATGGTCGGAAGTGTCGATCGCCTCTATTTTGGAGTGACGTGGGCGAAAGGAAGACTTTGGGGCCAGATTTGCTTGTTGAAGCCGAGGAAAAGGTCAGGATCATTCGGCGACATTTAGAGACCGCTCAGAGCCGTCAGAGGAGTTATGCAGACAGGAGGCGGCGAGACTTGGAGTTTCAGGTGGGAGACCATGTTTTTCTGAAAGTCTTGCCATCTCGAGGAGTTCGCCGATTTGGAGTACGCGGAAAGCTTAGTCCGCGGTTTATCGGGCCATTTGAGGTGCTAGAGCGCATTGGCCCAGTGGCATATCGAGTTGCGCTACCGCCGCGGTTGGCAGGCACCCACGATGTTTTTCATGTATCCACCTTGAGGAAATGTGTGTTTGATCCCTCACATATCCTGGACTTCACATCCTTGGAGCTAGATGAGGACTTGGGCTATCAGGAGCGACCGGTGCGAATTCTTGCTCGAGAGACGAGAGAATTGCGCAACCGGATCATACCTTTTGTAAAGGTTTTATGGAGTCATCATGAGGAGCGAGAGGCCACATGGGAGCCTGAGGATGAGCTGAGAATTTCATATCCCCACTTATTTGAGTCGCCCTCCTGAGTTTTGATTTTTGTGGTTTCGAGGACGAAACCTTCTGAAGGAGGGGAGAGTGTAGAGTTCCGGAGCTTCGGGCAGTGTGCCGACTCCACGTGGCAGCCTGGTATTGTGGAAATACCATCAGCAGTTTCTGTTTGTAATTACAGAGAGGTTCGGGTGGTCCCGGAGCGACGCGGAAGTCTTTTTGAAGGAAAGTGAGTTGGCGTCGGCTTGAGAGCTTGCGGGTCGAGCTTTGGCTTCCTGGACGGTTTTGATGTGAGTTGATCCCTTGGGACATGTGTAATATGTTTTTACAGAGGTGTTCGGTTGGTTCCGGGGTGATGCAGAGGATCCGAGGCGAGAAAGTGAGTTGGCGGGGCAAATCTGGAGGTTTTCGGGTTGTTCTGGAGCCCTTGGGTGACTTGGTTCCGGAACCAGCCCTCTGGTTCCGGAACCAAGGCCCATGTACCGGTACCAAGTGGCTGGTACCGGTACACAGGCAGCAGGGAGCCCGATTTTTGCCCCGGACTGGTACAGTAATTGAGGTATGGCTTCTTCTGTTCCAACCACTCCCGCGTTGATTTATCTACCCCGACACTTGCACCCTCTCCACCCCTCATCCTTATCCATCCTCCTCCATCCCTTGCTGCCAGAGAAGAAGAAGAGGAAGTGGAAGGAGAAGAAGCAAGGTCTCCATTTGTGCTGCTTGTGAGAGTTGACCGGGTCAACGTGCGCGCGCGAGAGCAAATTGAGGTAAATTGATTGTTGGAGATTGTGGATTTGGATTTGTTTGTTCTCCTCTTGGGTTTTAGAGATGGAATTGATTGAGAATTGAGTTTAATTTCCATCTTTTCTCTCCCTCTCTCCCTGTGCTCTCGGGTGCAAGCAGGGAAGTTACTGTGCAAATCCGCAACGCTACGCATGCTTGATTCGTGGATTGGAGTGATCGGATTGAGCTGAGTTTTTTATGGTGGCCTAGCTGGGTGCTGTGGAGGTTGTTTGGAGCTCCGTGGATTTTTTCCGAGACGTGCGACGGCGCGCGTGCGCGCGAGAGGCGCAGTTCAGTTTGTCGTCAGATTTCGCCCGTTTCTTCGCCGATTTCGGCGCGGCCTTCGGAAAGCATTTGAGGTGGGTTGGATTTTCTTCCAAAAATCGCGGAATGCCCTCTAATGCTTCAGAACGCATTTTGATCATGTCAAAACTGTATATTTTAGCTGTTAAATGATCTGATAGTTGCCTAGAAAATTATAGAAATATTATCTGAACCCCAGAGTATTTTTAGTGGACTCTTGACATTATATGACACTAGACTGTATACTTGGTTGGCCTCATTTAAGCTCCCGAACCGTTTTAAAAATCCGAATGCTTGTTTTATTGGAAAACCGACTTTTAAAAATGGTTTTAAAATGTCTGAGGGTTCTAGTGATGCGGCATGGGTTCGGGGAGCATGTTCTCTCGTGCCGGGGGGCCGAGGAGATATTTGTTGATTATTAGAGCCTTTCTGTGGCTTTTTGAGTTTTACTAGTGTCATTGGGGGTTCTATTTGAGCACTTCAGATTCAGTCGTGGAGTTTACTCCGGCCTTGACGTGAGTGTGTGTCGTGTATCCACTGTGTTCCGATCTATTTGATCGTGGATTATAGCCTGCTGAGCCTGGCATGTTTGCCAGTTATGAGATACTTGAGATACTTGAGTTCGGTGGGGTCGCTCCCCTCGAGCTACGCCCCGGGTGCGATGATGATACCGAGCCTGACGAGGCTGCGATGAGTTACTGAGAGTCCTTGAGGGACACCCTACGTAAGTCCGTTCCTCCGGGATGTGCGGCAGTAGATGAGCGCGGGCTTGACTTTATCTTGACTGGTCCAAAGAGGACAGTCATTGAGATTTGGGTGAGATGTGTGAGTGAGTTACACTGCATGTTCATAGATGAGTATTTTTCCTTTGAGCATATGTAGAGGCATATAGAGATAGATTTCCAGCTTTCCCTTTTATCTATCTATCTATCTATTTGTTTACCTTTTGTGCCTCCGGTGGTCTTAGTGGGCATACCGTGTGCTTTGAGGACGGTACCCACTGGGAACTACCTTTGTAGTAGTTCTCACACCCGCTGCGGTGCAGGTTTTCCTGAGGCAGCTGCTCCGACTCCTTCCCGTGCGGAGTCTTCAGATCGAGGTAAGGGCGTGGCCGACTAGTCGCTTACCCGAGTCAGTTTAGTGGAGAGGTAGCAGTACCCTTTTGAGTTTCCACTTTTGTAGAGTGAGATTTTGAGAGATGTTATTTTTGTATCTTGAGGACAGCTTGTATCTTGGATTTTATTTACTCTAGTACAGTTGTTCTGGTTCCTTTCTATAGCATGTACTTACTTTTGCTCTGATATCTGTTGGCTATAGATTTATTTGCAGGGTAGACGCTTCGTCTGTGCGGCAGTTTCCGTACAGATGGCGGATCTGTTAGCGAGCCCGGGTCGCAGTTTCGACCCGGGGGCGTGACAGATTAGAGTGGTATCAGAGCCTAGGTTTATAGGTCATTGAGGACTTAGAGACCCTAGGCTTTTAGCTGGACAGTAGGTTGACTATCGAGAGAGACGTGATTTCTGCGAGAGTCATGATTGAGTTGTAACTCCCCCAGGGGATTGGGGTGAGTAATTTTGCATGTTTATTCTCTAAAGGGGACATGTCGGCTGCAGACGACATTACGCTTTAGAATGGGTAACATGTATAGACTCTCGTTTGATTGGGTTGAGTGATTCTTGGTCCTGATGTTTGGTTTTAATTGCAGGATTGCGATGCCTCCCAGACGTCGAGCTACGACGAGGGCTCACCCAGCCGCAGACGAGGAGCCTGAGCGGCAGGAGGCTCCACCTGTTGATCAGGGAGAGGTTCAGGCACTGCGGGCCCAAGTGGCCCATTTGTCGGAGGCGTTGCAACGCCAAGATGAGGCGTCCAAACGCCAGGAGGAGACAGCCAGGCGCCAGGAGGAGACAGTTAGGCGCCAGGAGGAGGCAGCCAAGGCCCAGCAAGAGAATGTGGAACGGTTGGTAAGGTTACTCGAGCAGAGGGCACCTCCAGCGACGCCCCCAGTAGCTACCTCGGCGACCTCGTCACAGATTGCTCCTTTGACGGAGGCAGAGCAGAGAGAGCTCACGGATCGACTGTCATATATTAGCCAGTTCCATCCCCCGCGGTTCGCTGGTCTGAGCTCGGAGCCGTGGGAGGTCGAGAACTGGATAGCAGCTATGGAGAAATTATTCGAGAATCTTTTCATCAAGGAGGAGTATCAAGTGCACCTGGGAACTCACTTTTTGGAGAAAGACGCCGAGACTTGGTGGCGTCGGGTTCGCCCTGTTGGACCGCCGGGCGTACAGTTGCTGACTTGGCACGAGTTTCGAGCTTTACTGCGTGGGGCTTACTTCCCCGACAGTGCAAAGCAGAAACTCGAAGGAGATCTTCGACGGCTACAGCAGGGTAGCCGACCCCTACAGGAGTATATACGAGAGTTTCAGCGCTTACTGAACAGTGTTCCATACGTCGCCCCAGATGAGCCGCAGAGGGTTGATCTATTTGAGAGAGGATTGCACCAGGATATCTACCATCACGTCCACTCCCATCGGTCACCTACCTTGGACGCAGCTATTGAGCGAGCTCGATGGGTCTCCCGAGGGACCGTTATTATGACAGAGAGGGGCGAGGCGCCAGGGACCAGCTCGGGGGAGAAGCGCCCCACACCTCAGGATTTTGGGCAGTCAAGCAGACCGAGGCCCCCGAGACCACCGCAGCCACAGATTCAGCCTCGAGGCCGCGGGTCACAGAGGAGGCAGAGGCCAGGGGGTCATCGGCCGCCTAGACAGCAGCAGCAGCAGCAGCAGTAGCAGCAGCAGAGGCGTTCCGATCAGTGTGTGATTTGTGGCGGGCCTCACGCACCTCAGCAGTGCGAGCAGCGACAGGGCAGATGCTATCGATGTGGACAGCCGGGACATATAGCTTGGACTTGCCCGAGGGCAGGGTCTTCAGCACCGTCGACTACATCGACTTCTCCCTTGCCCCTACAGGCAGTGGGAGCTTCGCCGAGCTTCACCCGGGGGGATCGTGCCACCTCCTCACGACAGTCTGAGAGACGACCTCCAGCGAGCGGGCGAGTGTACGCCGCTCAGGTCGAGGATTCCACAGCAGCGGATCAGGTAGTAGCAGGTATTGTTCTTATCTCCTCTACCCGTGCTCGAGCGCTTTTTGATACTGGAGCATCACATTCATTCATCAGTAGTACATTTGCATCTTCGCATGGGTTTGAGATTGGGCCATTGACTCATGCATTAGAGGTCCAGGTTCCGGGTTGTGTATTGCATGTAGATGAGTGCTGTTGGTCCTGCCCAGTGCAGTTAGGACCGTGGATTTTACCCATTGACCTGTTGGTCTTGCGCCGACTTCAGGATTTTGATGTGGTTTTGGGTATGGATTGGTTATCCCGGTTCTATGCTACTATTGATTGTAGATTGAGGACTGTGACCCTTCGGGAGCCGGGTCAGGAAGAGTATGTGTATAGGGGATGTCAGAGTGCATTGTTTGCAGTGACAGTGTCTTCCGCCAGAGCCCGACAGATGTTGAGTAGAGGCTGTGTCGCTTTTCTTGCGACTGTCGTAGAGGCGCCTACGGCGATGCCCGGACTCGAGGACATCCCTGTTGTCTGCGAGTACCCGGATGTTTTTCCCTCGGAGTTATCATCCATGCCGCCGGATCGAGAGATAGAGTTTGTGATTGATGTAGTCCCTGGAACTACATCAGTCTCTAAAGCGCCCTACAGGATGGCCCCAGCAGAGTTGAGAGAGCTAAAGGCTCAATTGCAGGATCTTTTGGATCGAGGGTTCATCAGACCTAGCGTCTCTCCGTGGGGAGCGCCGATTCTTTTTGTGAAAAAGAAGGACGGATCACTTAGATTGTGTGTGGATTATCGAGAGTTGAATAAAGTGACCGTTCGGAACAAGTATCCTCTCCCCAGGATTGATGATTTGTTTGATCAGCTTCAGGGAGCTACGGTCTTCTCAAAGATCGACCTTCAGTCCGGTTACCACCAGCTTAAGGTGAGGGCCGAGGATGTGTCCAAGACTGCTTTCAGGACTCGGTATGGGCATTATGAGTTCACAGTGCTACCTTTTGGATTGACTAATGCCCCAGCCGCATTTATGGATCTAATGAACCGAGTGTTTCAGCCCTACTTGGATCGTTTTGTAGTGGTATTCATTGATGACATTCTGGTTTACTCCCGAAGTGACACGGAGCACGAGGAGCACTTGAGGATTGTGCTGCAGCTTCTGAGAGAGAAGAAGTTGTATGCCAAGTTGAAGAAGTGCGCTTTTTGGCTTCGGGAGGTTTCTTTTCTAGGCCACGTGGTTTCAGCCGCAGGAGTGGCAGTGGACCCGACGAAGATTGATTCAGTTCGGGATTGGCCTAGACCCACGACGGTGACAGAGGTGCGCAGCTTCTTGGGCCTTGCAGGGTACTACCGTCGTTTTGTGGAAGGCTTTGCGAAGCTTTCTACTCCCCTCACTCGGTTGACTAGGAAGGGGATCAAGTTTGTGTGGACAGAGCAGTGTCAGCAGAGCTTCGAGGAGTTGAAGCAGAGGTTGATTACAGCGCCAGTCCTTTCACTACCAGTTATGGGAGAGGGATTCGTGATTTACAGTGATGCCTCCCACAGCGGCCTAGGATGTGTGTTGATGCAGCATGGTAGGGTAATCGCTTATGCTTCGCGCCAGCTAAAGGACTATGAGAAGAATTACCCTACGCATGACTTGGAGCTAGCCGCTGTTGTCTTTGCTTTGAAGCTTTGGCGGCACTATCTTTATGGCGAGCATTGTGAGATCTTCACCGACCACCAGAGTTTGAAGTATTTGTTCACCCAGAAGGAACTCAACTTGAGGCAACGTCGGTGGCTAGAGCTGCTAAAGGATTATGATCTGAATATTCAGTATCATCCCGGCAAAGCCAACTTGGTCGCAGACGCCTTGAGCAGGCGATCAGGGCAGTCCTTGAGTTTGTTGATTACCCAGCAGATGCCCTTGAGAGAGCAGTTGAGGCGCTTGGATATAGAGGTGGTGTCCCCTGGGGTCTCTGCAAGACTTATGTCCATGGTCTTGCAGCCCGCTCTGTTGGACAGGATTAGAGAGAAACAGAGTGAGGACCCCGAGCTTGTGAGGATTAGAGATCAGCTTCAGCAGGATCAGGGTGGGGACTTTTCTGTGGATACAGCGGGAGTACTCAGGTACAGGGACCGCTTTTGTGTGCCCGTGGACTCAGAGGTTCGAGAGCTGATTTTGAGGGAAGCTCACTATACACCTTACACCCTCCATCCTGGGGGAACTAAGATGTATAGGGACTTGAGGGCACAGTTTTGGTGGCGCGGCATGAAGAGAGATATTGGAAGGTTTGTGGCTCGTTGTTTAACTTGTCAGCAAGTTAAAGCTGAGCATCAGGTTCCAGCTGGCAAGTTGCAGAGCCTTCCAATACCTGAATGGAAATGGGACCGTGTCACTATGGATTTTATTGTGGGATTGCCGAGGACTCAGAGTGGTTCTGATGCCATATGGGTGATTGTTGATCGTTTGACCAAATCAGCCCACTTTCTGCCGATGCAGTTGAGTTGGTCCTTGGAGAGGTTAGCACAGTTATATATGGATGAGATTGTGAGACTGCACGGGGTGCCAGTATCGATTGTGTCTGACAGGGACCCGAGGTTTACTTCACAGTTTTGGGGGAGCTTGCAGACAGCCTTGGGGACCTAGCTTCAGTTTAGCACCGCCTTTCACCCACAGACTGATGGACAGTCGGAGAGGACCATTCAGACTCTGGAGGACATGTTGAGAGCATGTGTCCTGAGCTTCGGTGGCAGTTGGGATCGACACTTGAGGTTAGCCGAGTTCGCGTATAACAATAGCTTCCAGGCGAGCATTCAGATGGCGCCCTACGAAGCATTGTATGGTCGGAAGTGTCGATCGCCTCTATTTTGGAGTGACGTGGGCGAAAGGAAGACTTTGGGGCCAGATTTGCTTGTTGAAGCCGAGGAAAAGGTCAGGATCATTCGGCGACATTTAGAGACCGCTCAGAGCCGTCAGAGGAGTTATGCAGACAGGAGGCGGCGAGACTTGGAGTTTCAGGTGGGAGACCATGTTTTTCTGAAAGTCTTGCCATCTCGAGGAGTTCGCCGATTTGGAGTACGCGGAAAGCTTAGTCCGCGGTTTATCGGGCCATTTGAGGTGCTAGAGCGCATTGGCCCAGTGGCATATCGAGTTGCGCTACCGCCGCGGTTGGCAGGCACCCACGATGTTTTTCATGTATCCACCTTGAGGAAATGTGTGTTTGATCCCTCACATATCCTGGACTTCACATCCTTGGAGCTAGATGAGGACTTGGGCTATCAGGAGCGACCGGTGCGAATTCTTGCTCGAGAGACGAGAGAATTGCGCAACCGGATCATACCTTTTGTAAAGGTTTTATGGAGTCATCATGAGGAGCGAGAGGCCACATGGGAGCCTGAGGATGAGCTGAGAATTTCATATCCCCACTTATTTGAGTCGCCCTCCTGAGTTTTGATTTTTGTGGTTTCGAGGACGAAACCTTCTGAAGGAGGGGAGAGTGTAGAGTTCCGGAGCTTCGGGCAGTGTGCCGACTCCACGTGGCAGCCTGGTATTGTGGAAATACCATCAGCAGTTTCTGTTTGTAATTACAGAGAGGTTCGGGTGGTCCCGGAGCGACGCGGAAGTCTTTTTGAAGGAAAGTGAGTTGGCGTCGGCTTGAGAGCTTGCGGGTCGAGCTTTGGCTTCCTGGACGGTTTTGATGTGAGTTGATCCCTTGGGACATGTGTAATATGTTTTTACAGAGGTGTTCGGTTGGTTCCGGGGTGATGCAGAGGATCCGAGGCGAGAAAGTGAGTTGGCGGGGCAAATCTGGAGGTTTTCGGGTTGTTCTGGAGCCCTTGGGTGACTTGGTTCCGGAACCAGCCCTCTGGTTCCGGAACCAAGGCCCATGTACCGGTACCAAGTGGCTGGTACCGGTACACAGGCAGCAGGGAGCCCGATTTTTGCCCCGGACTGGTACAGTAATTGAGGTATGGCTTCTTCTGTTCCAACCACTCCCGCGTTGATTTATCTACCCCGACACTTGCACCCTCTCCACCCCTCATCCTTATCCATCCTCCTCCATCCCTTGCTGCCAGAGAAGAAGAAGAGGAAGTGGAAGGAGAAGAAGCAAGGTCTCCATTTGTGCTGCTTGTGAGAGTTGACCGGGTCAACGTGCGCGCGCGAGAGCAAATTGAGGTAAATTGATTGTTGGAGATTGTGGATTTGGATTTGTTTGTTCTCCTCTTGGGTTTTAGAGATGGAATTGATTGAGAATTGAGTTTAATTTCCATCTTTTCTCTCCCTCTCTCCCTGTGCTCTCGGGTGCAAGCAGGGAAGTTACTGTGCAAATCCGCAACGCTACGCATGCTTGATTCGTGGATTGGAGTGATCGGATTGAGCTGAGTTTTTTATGGTGGCCTAGCTGGGTGCTGTGGAGGTTGTTTGGAGCTCCGTGGATTTTTTCCGAGACGTGCGACGGCGCGCGTGCGCGCGAGAGGCGCAGTTCAGTTTGTCGTCAGATTTCGCCCGTTTCTTCGCCGATTTCGGCGCGGCCTTCGGAAAGCATTTGAGGTGGGTTGGATTTTCTTCCAAAAATCGCGGAATGCCCTCTAATGCTTCAGAACGCATTTTGATCATGTCAAAACTGTATATTTTAGCTGTTAAATGATCTGATAGTTGCCTAGAAAATTATAGAAATATTATCTGAACCCCAGAGTATTTTTAGTGGACTCTTGACATTATATGACACTAGACTGTATACTTGGTTGGCCTCATTTAAGCTCCCGAACCGTTTTAAAAATCCGAATGCTTGTTTTATTGGAAAACCGACTTTTAAAAATGGTTTTAAAATGTCTGAGGGTTCTAGTGATGCGGCATGGGTTCGGGGAGCATGTTCTCTCGTGCCGGGGGGCCGAGGAGATATTTGTTGATTATTAGAGCCTTTCTGTGGCTTTTTGAGTTTTACTAGTGTCATTGGGGGTTCTATTTGAGCACTTCAGATTCAGTCGTGGAGTTTACTCCGGCCTTGACGTGAGTGTGTGTCGTGTATCCACTGTGTTCCGATCTATTTGATCGTGGATTATAGCCTGCTGAGCCTGGCATGTTTGCCAGTTATGAGATACTTGAGATACTTGAGTTCGGTGGGGTCGCTCCCCTCGAGCTACGCCCCGGGTGCGATGATGATACCGAGCCGGACGAGGCTGCGATGAGTTACTGAGAGTCCTTGAGGGACACCCTACGTAAGTCCGTTCCTCCGGGATGTGCGGCAGTAGATGAGCGCGGGCTTGACTTTATCTTGACTGGTCCAAAGAGGACAGTCATTGAGATTTGGGTGAGATGTGTGAGTGAGTTACACTGCATGTTCATAGATGAGTATTTTTCCTTTGAGCATATGTAGAGGCATATAGAGATAGATTTCCAGCTTTCCCTTTTATCTATCTATCTATCTATTTGTTTACCTTTTGTGCCTCCGGTGGTCTTAGTGGGCATACCGTGTGCTTTGAGGACGGTACCCACGTTACGACGATCCGGATCGCAGTAAATCCGATCCGGATCGCCGTCCTGAAATTGACGATTCCAGAAATACCATGGTTCGGGATCCGGATCGCATTGCCTGATCCGGATCGTTCATACAAATCAGAAAACTTAACATTCGGGATCCGGATCGGAAATTGCATGGATCCGGATCGAAGTCTTGTATGAAGCAACAACCTTCGGGATCCGGATCGTTGGCTCTGATCCGGATCCTGAACAAGTCCGAACACCAGTTTTTGATTATTATGCAATTAAAAGTTCATCCAAGTGTTTCTACACTATAAGAAAGTATTCGGATCACCACAATTATTTAGTTAAACATACCTGATCCTCTTGAATACTTTCTTCTTGAGATTGATGTAACTGATCCACAATTCTTCAACTTCAATCTTCAAGATTCAAGACACTGAGTGTCAACTTGAGCTCTTGTTGAATCTTCTCTAAGTCTTTGATTGCTGATTGACAATTTGATCCCTTTAAGACTCCGACTCAACTCACTGACATGACTCACGAAATATGCCAAGACCAAAATGCCGTAACAATCTCCCCCTTTGGCAATTTCGTGACAAAACCCAAAAATACATAAAAGCGCTCAAGTCACTCATCTTAAACCAAAAAATCGAAAATCAATGTCATCACCAAAACATTGATTTTCTTTGCGTGAAAGATCCAATAAATACAAAATTACATTTGAACCAAACAGTCCTAGAACATACTCTATGACTTAGGACTTGGAGTCTTAAAGTGATGTAATTCCTGCAAAACAAAACTCCAAACGAAATCAAACGTTAGTCGTTAGAAATTAGAATCCTGCATTTGATCCGTCTTCCTTTTGGTTCTTTTGTTTTTCGGCTCTTTCAATTTTTCTTTGTCTCCCCCTATCTTGAGCTCATCTTAAGTTTTCCATGTTTAAAGCATGATTCTCCCCTTTGTTTCAATTCATTGCTTTTCCTTCTTGATATGTTTGGATCTTCTTAGATTCCTCAAGAAGTTGTTCTATGCTCCACCCCCGGGGAATTGTCAACAGTGAACATACTTACAAAAGGAAATCACTAACAATATTAGTTCATAGAAAACCTCTTCCCAGCGCCCGTACCGGTACCAGAAAGCAAATCAGATAATTTCTACAAACGGACAAAGTCTTCCTGTAATGCACGGCGTCCATTTTACAATTTCAAATGATTTAAACATTCAATCACAACAATCCACTTCATACAACCATTCACAATATACTGAATTAACTCACGGCCGATTAGTTTGAAAGGATAAAACCCACGGTTGTTGAAACGGCGCCCACCCGGCACCCATATTTTGAAAACCGTTTTTGAAAGCAACATAAACTCAGGGTTTTGAAAACAGTGCCCACACGACACTTAGGTTTTGAAATCCATTTTCGCAAAAGCAACATAAACTCAGGGTTTTGAAGACAGTGCCCACACGACACTTCGGTTTTGAAATAATAGTTTTCGCAATCCGTTCTTTTATTTGCTATTTTATTTTCCAAAGCGGCCCACAGAAATGTAAAGAAAAATAGACAATCCAATTGTCACCGTACCAACATCCACACCGACCCCACGAGGGTATCGAGAACCATCCACAGTCTACAAAGAATAAATGAAATGCGAAAGTAAAGAGTAAAGTACTGTTCCGGTCTCCTGCGACCCAAAACCTCTAGCCGTGGCCTCACCGTCGCCTAACTCTCCCCCCTGTAGGACCCTGTCGCAAAGTGGGAAGTCAGCGACTAAACAAAAATGATAATAATATAGCAGGTAAAGAAAACGTCCAACCGTAGTCTATCCGGAGCAACCACCCCTCCCCCCGCAAGGGAAAAGTAGAATCAAACACCTGTAAACCTGCAATACCCGATCCCGTCGGACAACTAAACCGACGAATCGCACCGCGCCCAAGTCGGACAACTAAACCGAATGGGTCGCACCGCTCCCACGTCGGACAACTAAACCGACGGGTCGCACCGCTCACACCTTGGCGCATACCTGCCCCACAACTAAAGAGGCCCCACGCCGTCCTGTGGGTATACACGGGTCATGGACCACTTTTCCGGAAAAGCACACCCTTTGCGGTGGCCAAACCGCGGGTGCGCGTGTTGCAGCCGAGCATAGTAACCGTGAACCATATATATATATCAATGTATGAAAACCGTATGAAATAACATATACATATCCGTGCATGAGAACTATATGAAACAATATATATATATTCACAGCATACTCCTATACGTGCATGAGAGCGACATGAAACAACATGTATGTCTAATCACGAGCACCGTAAAGCCATAACGAATAAATGATGCCTCCCTACCAGGCTTAACCCAAGTACACTTAAGGATGACCCCGTCCACCGTGATGGAAATAAATGTTAAGACTTAAGAGTAAAAACCCACCTCTACGAGCGATGATCAAAGCGCTACCCCCCCGTGTCCCGGTCCGCTCCCCGAAACTATAAAAACCACCGGGAAGAAGTCAGCGACTACCAAACATAAAACAAGGAACAAGAACAGATATTCGGGTCCCGTCGTGGAACGGGCTCTCGGGTTCGACGGCGGCGGCGGCGGCGGCGGCCGAGTCGGAAACCGAGGCGGCGGCGACCGTGCTGCCGCGTTGGCCGCACGCGTATCAGGCTCCGTGCGGTGTGAGGCCCGCACGGCTCCCTGACAGCGGCGGCCCTGCTCGGTGCCGGGTCCCCCCCCCGGGCGGCGCCCCGGTCCAGCACGGGCGCCCAGGCCGCACTGTAAGACCCGGCTTTTCCTTAACCCTTCTGGTCACCCTCTTCTTATAATGCCTGACCGGGGGCCTCATTTTTGGCATTTTTCCGGACAGACCGTCGGGGCCCGCAAATAATTTTAGGCGGTAGAGCTCGCGGAACGGAGCGCGTGGGCGCGATCGGTTTATTTTTCCGACTCCCGGTCTGACCAGAATTAATTCTCGAAGTTGGGGTCCCCCTTAGACGCCTCGGGATCAGTGTTGGCAGCCGCACACCTTTTAAGGTAAACCCTAATTCTCTTAGTATATATATGTAGCCGTGAGGGAAAGAGGATTAGGGTTCCTCTTATTTTTCTTTTGGTGGCCGCCTCTTTTCTTTTTCTTCCTCCCTCGTAGCCGCCGGCAAAGAGAAACCAAGCACACCGCAAGGGTGGACCGGTGGAGGCAAGCGGACGATCCCTCTCTTCCTCCTCTTTCGCACATCAAGGTGAGTCGGACGCGTTTCGTTCGGGGGAATCTCCCTCTTTCTTTCTTTTGTTGGTCACGAGGAGGGAGGAGGCCCGGCGCCGTCGCGCACCGCGGGCCGCGCGCCCGCGCGGCGCTCGGCCGCGCGGGGCCGCCCGCAGGAGGGGCGCCCGCGCGGGCTGGTGCCGCGCGGGGCCGCCCCGCACCGCGGGCCACGCGCCCGCGCGGCGCACGGCCGCGCGGGGCCGCCCCGCACCGCGGGCTGCGCGCCCGCGCGGCGCTCGGCCGCGCGGGGGCCGCCCGCAGGAGGGGGCGCCCGCGCGGGCTGGTGCCGCGCGGGGCCGCCCCGCACCGCGGGCCGCGCACCCGCGCGGCGCTCGGCCGCGCGGGGGCCGCCCGCAGGAGGGGGCGCCCGCGCGGGCTGGTGCCGCGCGGGGCCGCCCCGCACCGCGGGCCGCGCGCCCGCGCGGCGCTCGGCCGCGCGGGGCCGCCGCAGGAGGGGGGCGCCCGCGCGGGCTGGTGCCGCGCGGGGCCGCCCCGCACCGCGGGCCGCGCGCCCGCGCGGCGCTCGGCCGCGCGGGGCCGCCGCAGGAGGGGCGCCCGCGCGGGCTGGTGCCGCGCGGGGCCGCCCCGCACCGCGGGCAGCGCGCCCGCGCGGCACTCGGCCGCGCGGGGCCGCCCGCAGGAGGGGCGCCCGCGCGGGCTGGTGCCGCGCGGGGTCGCCCCGCACCGCGGGCAGCGCGCCCACGCGGCGCTCGGCCGCGCGGGGCCGCCCGCAGGAGGGGCGCCGCGCGGGCTGGTGCCGCGCGGGGGTCGCCCGCACCGCGGGCAGCGCGCCCGCGCGGCGCTCGGCCGCGCGGGGCCGCCCGCAGGAGGGGCGCCCGCGCGGGCTGGTGCCGCGCGGGGTCGCCCCGCACCGCGGGCCGCGCGCCCGCGCGGCGCTCGGCCGCGCGGGGCCGCCCGCAGGAGGGGCGCCGCGCGGGCTGGTGCCGCGCGGGGCTGCGCCCTGGCAGGGTGTTCGTCGCACGGGCCGGTGCCGTGCGAAGAACTCCGCCGCACGCTGTAGGGAGTCGTTGTAAGTTTCGGACTTCTAAGTCTCGATTTGCCTATGTTCCTTCAGGAGTGCGGGACGCTGTGGGCGACTGGAGCACAGACGCGGACTGGACGAACGCAGGACGACGCACACAAGGTGGGTACGTTCCCGGGGGTTTCGGGAATGGGGTTTAACTGTTAGAAATAGCATGTTGGGGCAAGGTGGGAATTGTCAGTCTCCTTCTGTTTATGCACTAACCCTGTTATGTTATGTTATGATACTCAATGTCAATCTGAGGCTCAAATTTGCTACACGCACACCCGCGGTTTGGCCACCGCAAGGGTGTGCTTTTCCGGAAAAGTGGTACGTTGACCCGTGTACCCCACGCGGAGGTGGCGTTAGGAATGGGGGCCCCCATGGGTGGGGGGTGTGAGCGGTGACGTCGAGGCAGGTGCTCGGCGGCCGAGGCAGGTGCTCGGCGGTGGGCATCGGGGAAGGTGCCCGATGTTGCTTTGTGAGGCAGGTGCTCGGCGGTGGGCATCGGGGAAGGTGCCCGATGTCGTAATGATACAGGGTGTGGTTAAGGTGGAAGGTGCATGGGAGGGATAGTTGCTCCGGTGTTTGTGGTTTGCCTTATCTTTGTTTACTACGCTTATCATGCTATTTCTAGTCACTGACTTCCCACTTCGTGACAGGTTCGTCCAGGGGCGAGTGCTAGGGCGCCGGTGAGGACGTTAGGGTGCTGATCTGATTTATGGGTGACTTCAGATACAGTGACTCTTCTTTCCCTTTTCTTTTATTATTCATGGTAGCTAGTTGTGGATTGCGACACCCCCGTGGGGTCGAAGTGGATGTTGCCCTTTTCTTTCCTTTCTTTTTGAATAATTGAATGAATACTACGTTCTCTCTTACTTGGCCGTTTTGAACGATGAAAAACAAAGAAAACCGTTTGCGAAAACTATTTTTAAAACGTGGGTGTCGTGTGGGCACCAAGCTTTATAAACCTTGTGGGATTTATGTGTTTACGAACTGTTTTCACAAACGAGGGCATCGTGTGGATGCCGCTTTCAAAACCTTGTGATTATTTATCCTTTCAAAACACCGGCCTCTATGCTCTAAGTGAATGCTAGAATGTCACGTGAATTGTTTGGTTGTATGTGTACGAGACCCCAACTGATGTGGTTAGAGATTGTATGTACTACGCCTGTGAGACACTTTGTAGTTGAGACGCCGTGCATATACAAAGGGGCCTCTGCTCATTTGCAGAGCGAATTTGTGTATGCGGCGGGTCTGTGCACGCGCCGGGGAGTAATGTTTTACAAAAAAAAAATATATGGCTGAATCAGGGGCATCGGTGGCTCCTCTTCCGCGCGATTCGAACCCCCGGGGCGTGACAGATTTAGATGGTATCAGAGAGGTAAACTTTAACCACAACAGTCGGGGCCTAACATCCACGGGCGCAATACTCTGGCTACTGAGTAATAAAGTGAACACGGGATAAATAAAACGCGAGTGCTCGTTGGGGGAAAAAGGGGGGAGGGAATTAGTGTTCTTTTCTTTTCTCCCTCTAGTGCCAGCACTAGTGGCGTGCCGTCTTATTTAAACTAGGAGTAACTGGTTCGTGCAAATGTTTAGATCATGGCCAGGACTAGATCCACAGCCGAGGACAAGGGGGCGAACCTACCAAACGAGCGAGACCGTGTGCGCGCCAACCTGGCCGACTTCAAGAAATACGATCCGCCAACGTTCGAGGGGGACACGACGGACCCCTGGGTTGTGGAGAAATGGGTGGATACGATGGAGAAATTATTCGAGGACCTATTGATGGAAGACCATGAGCGGGTCCCCCTGGCCGCCCACTTGCTCGAGGGGAACGCCCGCATTTGGTGGAAGACCGTACGCCCCGACTCTGCGTCGGGCGCTACCCTTCCGTCATGGACTACCTTTAAACAGCAGCTATTCGGGGCGTTCTTTACCAATAGCGTGAAGAAACAACTGGAGGTCGCGTCTATTCGATGGGTCAGCAGGAGACGCACCCGTCTGAGCACGTCGTCGCAGGTATCACTCTTGCTTCTGTTTATCGCGCTAGAACCCTTTTTGACACCGGAGCGACCCTCTCGTTTATGTCCCGAGACTTCGCACTGACCCATGATTTTGAGTTGAGACCCTTACCCAGTTTGATGACCGTACACACCGCGGGGGGATCCTTGGAGGCACGCAACATGGTGCCTTCCTGCCCTATATGGATGGGAAGGCTTCCGAGCCCCTGGGATCTGGTAGTCATTCCATTGAAAGAGTACGATGTAGTGCTCGGAATGGATTGGCTCACGTGGTACCTTACGGTCATAGACTGCGAGAAGCGCGAGGTACGACTGATGTACCCCGATTTTCCGGAGAACGTGTACTTGGCTTGCAAGAGCGTTTCCTTTTCTTCCATGATTCCTGCATCCCGAGCCAGGAAGCTGGTAGAGGGCGGGTGTATGGCCTACTTGGTGTCGGTGGCCCTGGCCGCCGGATCCTCCACGGCACTCCCCGACATCCCTGTGGTGAGGGACTTCCCAGATGTTTTTCCGGCCGAACTACCTGGATTACCCCCCGAGCGAGAAGTTGTCTTTCCCATTGAGCTTCCACCCGGCACTCGACCAATCACGAAGGCCCCCTACAGGATGGCCTTCGCGGAGCTGAAGGAACTTAAGGCGCAGCTAGAGGACCTTCTGGACAAGGGGTTTATCCGACCGAGTGTGTCCCCTTGGGGCGCACCTGTACTCTTTGTACGAAAGAAAGACGGGAGCTTGCGGTTGTGCATCGACTACCGGGAAATCAACAAAGTCACAGTGAAAAACAAGTACCCCTTACCTAGGATTGATGACCTCTTTGACCAGCTGCGGGGTGCAACTGTCTTTTCAAAAATCGACCTGCAGTCGGGCTACCACCAGCTCAGAGTTCGAGACGAGGATATTCCGAAGACGGCATTCCGGACTCGGTATGGCCATTACGAGTTCACAGTAATGCCGTTCGGGCTTACCAATGCCCCAGCGGTGTTCATGGACATGATGAACCGAGTTTTCAGACCCTTCCTGGATCAGTTCGTTGTGGTCTTCATCGACGACATCCTGATTTACTCCACCACCGATGAGAAGCACGAGGAGAACCTTCGAATTGTTCTACAGACCCTTAGGGAGCAGGAGCTGTTCGCAAAACTTAAGAAATGCGAATTCTGGCTTCGCGAAGTGGGGTTTCTAGGGCATATCATTTCAGCAGCAGGAGTCGCAGTGGATCCCAAGAAGGTGGAGTCGGTGACCGACTGGCCCCAGCCGACCACAGTGACAGAGGTGCGCAGCTTCTTGGGCCTTGCGGGATACTACAGACGTTTCGTGGAGGGTTTCTCGAAGATTGCGACCCCTCTGAACCGCCTAACCCGGAAAGGAGTAAAGTTCATATGGACGGTCCAATGCCAAGAGAGCTTTGAAGAACTTAAGAAACGGTTAACAAGAGCGCCTGTGCTTGCCTTACCAACCCCTGGAGAAGACTACGAAGTCTACTGCGATGCATCGCGAATAGGACTGGGAGGAGTACTAATGCAGCAAGGAAGAGTCATTGCCTATGCTTCAAGACAACTCAAGGATTACGAACAGAACTACCCGACCCATGACTTGGAGCTTGCCGCAGTGGTCTTCGTTCTGAAACTGTGGAGGCACTACCTCTACGGTGTGCATTGCAACGTGTTCTCGGACCACCAAAGCCTTAAGTACCTTTTCACCCAGAAGGAGCTTAACCTACGGCAGAGGAGGTGGTTGGAGCTACTGAAGGACTACGACTTAACCATCCAGTACCACCCGGGGAAAGCAAATGTGGTAGCCGACGCTCTAAGCCGAAAGGGACAAGCAGAAGGAACTTCGGCGGGCGCGATCACGCAGCAGAACGACTTGATCGCGGAATTTTCATGATTGAGGTTGGAAGTGGTACCAGCAGGGACGGTTTGAGCGACTGTTGACCCTAACAGTCGCGCCGACCCTATTGGAGAGGATTCGGGAAGGCCAAGGTGCGGATCCGCAGCTACAGCTGGAACGAGATAGGATTTCACCGGAGCAAGAAGGAGACTTTGCAGTGGGAACGGACGGCACCCTTCGGTTCCGAGGGCGGATCTGCGTGCCCGATCTGCCGGATCTAAAGAAAGAAATCCTGACTGAAGCACATTGCGCCCCCTACGTGGCGCACCCTGGAGGCACCAAGATGTACCGGGATATCCGACAGACCTTCTGGTGGCCAAGATTGAAGGGAGATGTGACGCTGTTCGTGGCTCACTGTTTGATTTGCCAACAGGTGAAAGCCGAGCATCAGCGGCCGGCGGGGAAATTGCAACCTCTACCCGTGCCCGAATGGAAGTGGGAGCAAGTCACAATGGACTTCGTCACCGGATTCCCCCGTTCGCAACAGGGACACGACGCTATCTGGGTTGTCGTGGATCGGCTAACGAAGTCAGCTCACTTCCTACCCATCCACACAACCTGGACACGTGACCGGCTGGCACAGGTCTACCTCAGCGAGATTGTAAGGCTGCACGGGGTGCCAACGACGATCACCTCGGACAGGGACACGAGGTTCGTTTCGAACTTTTGGAAGAGTCTAAACGAGCCTTGGGGACCAAGTTACACTTCAGCTCAGCCTTTCACCCCCAGACGGACGGGCAATCCGAGCGGGTGATCCAGATACTCGAGGACATGCTTCGGGCGTGCGTGCTGGATTTGGGAGACGGATGGTCGCGCTACCTACCCCTTGCAGAGTTCGCTTATAACAACAGCTACCAAGCGAGCATTAAGATGGCGCCGTACGAAGCGTTGTACGGCAGACGCTGTAGATCCCCGATCTGCTGGGACGATCTGGGGGAGAGAAAGTTTTTGGGGCCGGACCTAGTGGCCGAGACAGAGGAAAGGGTGCGCCTCATCAGGCGACGTTTGGCAACCACCCAGAGCCGGCAAAAGAGTTACGCGGACCAGAGACGTCGCGACTTGGAATTCCAGGTGGGAGAGCACGTGTTACTGCGGGTGTCGCCGTCGAAGGGGGTGAAGCGGTTTGGGTTGAGGGGCAAGCTGAGCCCGCGGTACATAGGGCCGTTTGAGATTCTGGAGCGCATCGGCCCGGTAGCCTACCGCCTCGCCCTACCGCCGAACCTTGACCGCGTTCATGATGTGTTCCACGTATCCATGCTTCGGAAATACCTCCCCGACCCATCGCGAGTGCTTGACGCCTCCGCGATTGAACTCAAGGAGGATCTAAGTTTCGCGGAAGTACCAGTGCGGATCCTAGCCCGGGAGGACAAAAAGCTGCGTAGTCGGACGATTCCCTACGTAAAGGTGCTTTGGAGCAATCAAGAAGAGCGTGAGGCAACTTGGGAACCCGAGTCAAAGATGAGGGAGTGCTACCCGGACCTGTTCGCCGCTGGGGAAGATTAAGTTTCGGGGACGAAACTTGTTTTTAGCGGTAAGTGGTGTAAGACCCGGCTTTTCCTTAACCCTTCTGGTCACCCTCTTCTTGTAATGCCTGACCGGGGGCCTCATTTTTGGCATTTTTCCGGACAGACCGTCGGGGCCCGCAAATAATTTTAGGCGGTAGAGCTCGCGGAACGGAGCGCGTGCCCGCAAATAATTAATTCTCGAAGTTGGGGTCCCCCTTAGACGCCTCGGGATCCGTGTTGGCAGCCGCACACCTTTTAAGGTAAACCCTAATTCTCTTAGTATATATATGTAGCCGTGAGGGAAAGAGGATTAGGGTTCCTCTTATTTTTCTTTGGTGGCCGCCTCTTTTCTTTTTCTTCCTCCCTCGTAGCCGCCGGCAAAGAGAAACCAAGCACACCGCAAGGGTGGACCGGTGGGAGGCAAGCGGACGATCCCTCTCTTTCCTCCTCTTTCGCACATGCAAGGTGAGTCGGACGCGTTTCGTTCGGGGGAATCTCCCTCTTTCTTTCTTTTGTTGGTCACGAGGAGGAGGAGGCCCGGCGCCGTCGCGCACCGCGGGCTCGCGCGCCCGCGCGGCGCTCGGCCGCGCGGGCCGCCGCAGGAGGGGCGCCCGCAGCGGCTGGTGCCGCTCGGGGGCCGCCCCTGCACCGCGGGCCCGCGCCCGCGGCGGCCACGGCCCGCGCGGGGCCGCCCCGCACCGCGGGCCGCGCGCCCGCGCGGCGCTCGCCGCGCGGGGGCCGCCCGCAGGAGGGGGCGCCCGCCGGGCTGGTGCCGCGCGGGCCCGCCCCGCACCGCAGGCCGCGCACGACCGCCGGCGGCCTCTGCCGCGCGGGGCCGCCCGCAGGAGGTGGCGCCCGCGCGGGCTGGTGCCGCGCGGGGCCGCCCGCACCGTGGGCCGCGCGCACCGCGCGGCGCTCGGCCGCGCGGGGCCGCCGCAGGAGGGGGGCGCCCGCGCGGGCTGGTGCCGCGCGGGGCCGCCCCGCACCGCGGGCCGCGCGCCGACCGCGCGCGCTCGGCCGCGCGGGGGCCGCCCGCGGAGGGGCGCCCGCGCGGGCTGGTGCCGCGCGGGGCCGCCCCGCACCGCGGGCAGCGCGCCCGCGCGGCACTCGGCCGCGCGGGGCCGCCCGCAGGAGGGCGCCCGCGCGGGCTGGTGCCGCGCGGGGTCGCCCGCACCGCGGGCAGCGCGCCCACGCGGCGCTCGGCCGCGCGGGGCCGCCCGCAGGGAGGGGCGCCGCGCGGGCTGGTGCCGCGCGGGTCGCCCCGCACCGCGGGCAGCGCGCCCGCGCGGCGCTCGGCCGCGCGGGGCCGCCCGCAGGAGGGGCGCCCGCGCGGGCTGGTGCCGCGCGGGGTCGCCCCGCACCGCGGGCCGCGCGCCCGCGCGGCGCTCGGCCGCGCGGGGCCGCCCGCAGGAGGGGCGCCGCGCGGGCTGGTGCCGCGCGGGGCTGCGCCCTGGCAGGGTGTTCGTCGCACGGGCCGGTGCCGTGCGAAGAACTCCGCCGCACGCTGTAGGGAGTCGTTGTAAGTTTCGGACTTCTAAGTCTCGATTTGCCTATGTTCCTTCAGGAGTGCGCGACGCTGTGGGCGACTGGAGCACAGACGCGGACTGGACGAACGCAGGACGACGCACACAAGGTGGGTACGTTCCCGGGGGTTTCGGGAATGGGGTTTAACTGTTAGAAATAGCATGTTGGGGCAAGGTGGAATTGTCAGTCTCCTTCTGTTTATGCACTAACCCTGTTATGTTATGTTATGATACTCAATGTCAATCTGAGGCTCAAATTTGCTACACGCACACCCGCGGTTTGGCCACCGCAAGGGTGTGCTTTTCCGGAAAAGTGGTACGTTGACCCGTGTACCCCACGCGGAGGTGGCGTTAGGAATGGGGGCCCCCATGGGTGGGGGGTGTGAGCGGTGACGTCGAGGCAGGTGCTCGGCGGCCGAGGCAGGTGGCTCGGCGGTGGGCATCGGGGAAGGTGCCCGATGTTGCTTTGTGAGGCAGTGCTCGGCGGTTGGGCAGTCGGGGAAGGTGCCCGATGTCGTAATGATACAGGGTGTGGTTAAGGTGGAAGGTGCATGGGAGGGATAGTTGCTCCGGTGTTTGTGGTTTGCCTTATCTTTGTTTACTACGCTTATCATGCTATTTCTAGTCACTGACTTCCCACTTCGTGACAGGTTCGTCCAGGGGCGAGTGCTAGGGCGCCGGTGAGGACGTTAGGGTGCTGATCTGATTTATGGGTGACTTCAGATACAGTGACTCTTCTTTCCCTTTTCTTTTATTATTCATGGTAGCTAGTTGTGGTTGTGGATTGCGACACCCCCGTGGGGTCGAAGTGGATGTTGCCCTTTTCTTTCCTTTCTTTTTGAATAATTGAATGAATACTACGTTCTCTCTTACTTGGCCGTTTTGAACGATGAAAAACAAAGAAAACCGTTTGCGAAAACTATTTTTAAAACGTGGGTGTCGTGTGGGCACCAAGCTTTATAAACCTTGTGGGATTTATGTGTTTACGAACTGTTTTCACAAACGAGGGCATCGTGTGGATGCCGCTTTCAAAACCTTGTGATTATTTATCCTTTCAAAACACCGGCCTCTATGCTCTAAGTGAATGCTAGAATGTCACGTGAATTGTTTGGTTGTATGTGTACGAGACCCCAACTGATGTGGTTAGAGATTGTATGTACTACGCCTTGTGAGACACTTTGTAGTTGAGACGCCGTGCATATACAAAGGGGCCTCTGCTCATTTGCAGAGCGAATTTGTGTATGCGGCGGGTCTGTGCACGCGCCGGGGAGTAATGTTTTACAAAAAAAAAAATATATGGCTGAATCAGGGGCATCGGTGGCTCCTCTTCCGCGCGATTCGAACCCCCGGGGCGTGACAGAAGGCATCCAAATAGGCAATCTTGATCTGTTTTTTTGCACTGGGTCCAATTATTGGGTCCGATTTGCGCGCAACCAACTCTAACAAACAAAAGAGAGCCTCCACAAGCTGCTGGTCAAGCTGTAATCCTCCGCGGGGATTCGGGTCATCACACATACAAGCATGCATTTGTTCTCTTTTGAAAAGGAATAAAGATTATCAAGTATAATTGTTCTCACATTGGGTAGAGTAGATATCAACAACAATACTTAGTCTCACAAGGAATAGATAGGAGTTAACAACATCAACCAGTTACACATGAAAGGGCTAAGAACCATCAATATAAGTCAATCCCACAAAACCATAATAAACCAAATAACCACTTCTCACATAGCATGGACTTAAGGACTATCAACAATAATCGATCTCACATGAATAGGCTAAGGTTTAGCAACAATCATTGTTCTCACAAAAAGCCGGCTTAAGGATAATCCACAATGATCAATCTCACGCGAATAGGCTAAAAATCATCAACAATATTAGACCTCATGTAGAATGAACATAAGAGCTACCAACAACATCCAATCTCATTTTGAATGAACTAGGAGTCATGAACAATACTTAACCTCACAAGATAAAGATACAACTACCACAATTATTTTCATATGAAGGGTTTAGGAATCATTATCACAAGTCATTCTCACATAACTAGATCTCCAACCAACCACAATCCACATTCTCACATAATCTGTCACGCCCCGAGTCCGCCAATTTGTACGGTTCGGGCACGCCAACAGACCCGCCAATCGGGTAAGACCTTTTCCGACCCGAAAGGAACGGTAACATCCATAATAACACAACAAGTGTATGCGGAAGCTCAATATCAGAGTACTAAAATCACTACAAATTTAAAACTTTCATTCAACAACAATTAGTTAATGCGGAAATGAAAGCCTACCAGAGTGAACCATAACTTAAATTTATTACACTTTACATTTCTGAGCTTGCAAATAAAATTATTACAATTCTTTTACATCATTTCCTCACCATACAAGGTTCACTTGAGAAATATAAAAATGGGATACCTCTGCTAGACCCTCTAGGTCTCTATGCTGCTGGGCCCTTGCCCCTGTCGCATACCTCGCCGTCTGCCTCTGAACCGTCTCGTCCGCTGCATCCATACCCGCACCTGTGGGGGGGGGTCACCCAAGGGGTGTGAGAACTCCTGACAGAGTTCCCAGTGGGTTCAACCACCGAGAAAAAGTGTCCTACACCACTTGGTCCAATGGAAGCAATAATAATAGTGCTAGGAAACTAAATCCTCAATATCAAAATGCAGCTATGCAATATAACATATCACTACACTATCTGTGTATAACCATCTACCCAGCACTACTCTGTCTAGCCACACTAGGCTGCTAAGCACCAACTCGGCCACTATGCCGCTGAATACAGGGTCCAACTAACCCGGCCACCTTGGCCACTCTATTTTTCTTTATTCTTTAGATTCTGGTGCTTTAGTTCAAGTTAACCCTCGGAAATTCTTATCCAACGGGCCCGAGCACGGTAGTCTTGCTACCATAAGATAAGATTTCTAAGGTTGCCGATAACACCCGCAAGTGTTACCCCGCCCAACGGGGAACTTGTCATACGGGTCACTGCCCGGGAGAGGGACACTGCCCATGGCTCCGACAAGATCTACGTTTCACCCCCGAAGGTACGCCCATTTTATCTTTTTATATTTTCTTTCTTTTCTTTCTACTTTAGTTCTTAGCCTCTTTGCCTTTGAACACTTGCTTTCCTTTCTTATTCAGGCTTATAGCTCCCTTTTTGCCACTGGCAAATCACTTTCTCTTTTCTTTGAGCATTTAGCTCCTTGCTTTCACTTTTAGCCATTCGAAAGTACCTCGTCCGACGGGTCACTGCCCAGGGAGTCCTGCTCCACTTGACGAGTCTCAAATTCGAAGGCGCCAATTACATTTTCTTTATGCTTTTAGCCACTTTTAGCTTGCTTTTAATCTTTGCCTTTTAGCAACAATTTTTTTTCCTCTTATCCTAGGTCTTGCCGTAAGGATAACTAGAGAGTCTCCTGGACTCTTAAACATTTCTCTTTTATTTCTTTAACTCAAATTGAAGTTAAAGTTATTATCCATTTGCCCAGACACCCTATGACCTTCTAGGGTTATATTTGATCAACTCTTTAAATTGGGGATCTCATCCCACATTTCTGATTCCTCACTGAATCCTAGAGTTAACTAAACTCTGTTTTCCTGCTTCACCATTAACTTAGAGTTACACTGACTCTAATTCCATGTTCCACTGTTATCTTAGAATTACATTTACTCTACTTTTCTGTTTTCCCTTTCATATCTCCACACTTGATCCACTTTTTCCATCCTCCTGATTCCTTACTGAATCCTAGAGTCAACTTGACTCTATTTCCTGTCTGTGAGTTTAAACTCTTCTAGCTCAACTTAGGTTCCCTTTACCGAAGTCCCATGTCATACTTGTCCTAGAGTTCCATGACTCTATGCTGACCTCTAGTTCACCTTAGGTTTCCTTACCTAAGTTCCATGTCATACTCATCCTAGAGTTCGTTGACTCTATGTTGAACACTAGTTCTCCTTAGGTTCTCTTTACCTAAGTTCCATGTCATATACACCCTAGAGTTTTCTGACTCTATGTTGATCACTCTATCCAGTGTCCTTAGGTTATCACCTAAGACCATGCCACTCATCCTTCATAGGATAACTCCTACGTTGATGTCACTCGTCAAACCCCTAAACTAGGTTTTCTCCTAGTCTTACTACCAACAAGTTCTGTTCCCTTATATCACATGATTCCTAGGGTTGTACCCTAATATGATCACAGTCATCACATAATTACCCACTTTTACGCATCCAATTATTTTCATATCCAACATAAAATAATATTTGTCCTCTACGCATGCAATTATCCTCTATTTCATAAAATAATATTTACTTCTACGCATGCATATTGTCACCTGTCTTTGGCAACTAACAGTTGCACTTTTCATCTGTGTCCATCTACACATGCAAATTTATCCTCTATCTTTGGCAACCAACAGTTGCACTTTTCATCTGTATCCATTTACACAGGTGATCTTAATCATGATTACCTAACGCCTCTAACAGGCTACTATCATGCTTCGAAATCGAAAAGCAAAGGAGCAAGGAGAGAGGTCACCCAATTTCGGCAGAATTCCCCACCTTGTAGTGTACCCAATTGCTTGTAGACACTTGCAATTGGTCTCCGCGCGATTCCACTTGTCTCCTCGAGCTTGCTCGCAAAACGATGCACTTCTCTCGAGTCTGCACGCAAAACGGTGCATGTCCACCAAACCTGCACGCAAAACGATGCACGTCACTAAAAATCCACACGCAAAACGGTGCGCGCCACTTCAGTCGGCACGCAAAACGATGCGCGTCATCTCAACCTACACGCAAAACGGCGCACGTACCTCGGATTTGCACGCAAAACGGAGCATGCTTCTCTTAAGGTTGCACGCAAAATGATGCACGTCTTTTCTGACCCTGCACGAAAAACGATGCATAATATTAAGGTCGGCATGCAAAACGGTGCGCGACAACACGATCGGCACGCAAAACGATGCACGTATCTTAAATTTGCATGCAAAACGATGCACGCTTAACTGTAGAGTTGCACGCAAAACGGTGCAAATTTTTCTATCCCTGCACGAAAAACGATGCATAATATTAGGGTCGGCACGCAAAATGGTGCGCGACAACACGACCTGCACGCGAAACGATGCACGTACCTCGAATCTGCACGCAAAACGGTGCACGTCTGACTGTAGGCTTGTACGCAAAACGGTGTACATTTTTTTTTCTAGTCCTGCACGAAAAACGATATATATTATTAGACTTCGCACGTAAAATGGTGCGCGATAACACAAGTTACACGCGAAACGGAGCACATACCTCGGTTTGGCACGCAAAACGGTGCACTTTTCTTTTTCAACGTTGCACGCAAAACGGTGCACGTTTTTCGAGTTTGCGCCCAAAACTGTGCATTTTTGCCGAATCTGCACGCAAAACGGTGAATTTTTCTACAACTTGCACGCAAAATGAGACGCACCAAAAAAATACTCGCGACAGTCCGTGCAGCAACGGTACAGTAGAACTCGGTCCCTAACACGCAAAATGGCACGGGGTCAAATTTAATGTCCAAAAAGGAACCATACAAATTGTGCCCAAAAATACCGAAAAATAACGTTACCTCGTACAGTCGCGCCGCCCATCGGCTTTTGGGAACGCCTCGCGCGCTCCACGAGATTCACGGCGCGCCCGCGAGCCCCACAAAATTCCTCACTTTCTCTCTCTCTCTCTCTCTCTCTCTCGGGCTCGGGTGGAGAAGAAGAAGAGAAAGGAAAGGAGGGAGGGTCTGCGCGGAAGAAGGAAGAAGAAGAAAAGAAAAAAGAAAGAGAAAAAGGAAAGAAAGGGAGGGAGGGGAGGTGGCCCAATGGGTGCCCGCCATGTGCCCCCCCCCCCCCCCCCCCCCCCCCCCTCCCCCGCTGACACGCGCAGGAGCGCCGGCTGCGCGCCTTGCGCAGCACGCAAGCGCGCCTCGATCCGTGCGTCGCCGCCGCTTAGAAAATTCGTTTTTGTTTCAGTTTCTGTTCATTTTTCGTCCGTTTCCGTCCAAATTTGACAGGCGGCTTCGTTTCAGCTTAATTTATCACAGAAAATTTTAAATTTTCAGTTTGGGTCATTTCTGGGTCCCCAAAAGCCTCGCTATATCCAGAATTATTAGCGGCCCCCGTTCTCACAATCCGGATATCCGATCAACACGAAATTTTTACTGTGACCTTAAAACATAATTACACAGCTCCCGTAATTTTCTCAGAATTTTTCGACACTGTTGGCGGAGCCCGTTCCCACTATCCGGCCTCCGATTAACACGAAACTTTTTCTGTGGCCTTAAAACATATTTACGGGGCTCCCGTAATTTTCTCGGAATTTTCTGACACTGTGAATTTTCCACTAAATATCTGGGCCCCCTTTCTCAAATAAATTTTTAGATCTCTCCATTTTAACCCGATTTGGGCCCAACTCGCGTCCAAATGTTCTTTACTTCCCTAACTTTCATAACACTAGTATTTCATACCGACTTTATTTACATTTATTTATATACCAAAATTTCAGTTCACTACATTCTATCCCCCTTAAAATAAGTTTCGTCCTCGAAACTTGAGTCACAACTCGACTCCTACTTGATCTAGAGGGAGGAAATCTTGCCCTCACTACTGGGCTCACTGTATATCGTGACCGGCATCAAATTGCCTGCTCGCCGAGACTACACGAGCAACTCATTCATGAATCCCTATCGCAATTCAGGGACAAACACAGACCTAGTGTCTGGCCACTTTCACCAAGTAGGTGAAAGACACAGTTGAGCACTTGCTCACTCCATTGCCACGAATTGCCCCGTCTTTTCTTGCGAAATTTCTACTTTAATTCCGCCATCATTCTTTTCATAACGAGGTTGCATCTGCAACTAATTACATTTACCGCATTTCCTTTTCGATCGCTCAGCTGCCTAATGTGGAGGGCAAAGGCCAATCCACGAGTTCTCAACTATCACACATGTTGCTAGTGCTCTAAGTCCACGGGTTATCAGCTAACCCGACACCTCGGACTACTAATAGGTTCACAGACCACGGTCAAATAGGGGCCTATAGCCCAAAACTAGTCCAACACTGTACAATGGCTCTCACTAGCCCACAGACCCAATCGTCGTACGGGTAGATCCCCAATCAGGATTACTATCCCAACACTCCAACTAGGAGCTACAATACCTCAATCACCACTAGCACTACGGCCTGATCATATCACACTCTCAGTGTACTAACAGCCTCAAGGCTCATACGTGGCATTCCACGTCCCCGGGTCATCGCTCGGACTACCGTCCCGACCAAATCTCTATCATGCCCCGCCATCAGGTCTCGGGCCGCTGTCTCACACAGCCGACTGCGCCTGCCCACTGGGCTACAGGCCCGCAGTCCACAAACATGGTCCAGGCACGGGTCGTCCCAAGCGAACCCGATAATCGTCGCCACGCGACCACTATGCTCACTGAGCAAAACCAACTAATAAGTCGTCAACCCACGACCCAAACTCTCTATCAACTCTGGCCACACTGGGCGAAGGCTAATGTGCCACCTAATCAGCTCTCTCTGGCTAAATGGTACCTGTGCTCCATGAGCACCCAAACAGTTGGGCGTCCTACGCCCCCATGCTAACTCGCAAGAATCCAGTGTTAAGCGATTTGCTTAAGCACCCCAACGGCTCTTGTGCAACTCTCCCAACTGGGTCGAGACACCACAATAACTTTTCACCAACTCTGGTGATTAACACGCAAACCCTATGGTGGCAATCCTTGCCATTATGCTGATCCATTAGAACGGCGCTTCAAAACTCTCGCTCTTTCGAGAGGTTCCCGCCTTGAAGCCTACTCTGAGCCTTACTAACTCCAATATGCGGCAACTCAGCCACACTCAATACGCCACACAGTTACTACCGTCATCAGAGGCAATTCCCCTGCCAGGCCTGTAAATCTTTCTTGCCCTAACCCTCAGGGCACCTTAACTTGGTTCTCGCAAATAGCGATCACCAGCGTTCTGTGAGTCGGTCTCTCACTGGACCTTACTAACCATACTTTGCCAGCAACCTAGCTGACACAAGCGTAAAACACCCTATGCTGAAGGTGTTGGCTGCGCCGACAAAAGTTCGGCGGCCACAGCCATTTCTTTACTGTCGCCCCTACGGGCGGCGACGCCGTATACCTATGCGTCATTTATGCAGCCTCAACTTGTTGCGCTATCAGTCACTGGAGCCCATCTATCTGCTCCAACTGTCACGCTGATGTTACTCTTAGGCGTCGAAACCTGTCTTCCTGCCGGCGGGGAATTTCCGCCGACGGCAAGAAGTCTGACCTGCTGCTGGACCACTCCAACAGATGCGGTTCCCTGCTATCGCAGCTCGTATACGTCGTTTGACCCCGAGCCCTCTCGTGACTCGGGTCAAAACAGGTGCGTCTCCCTATGTGGTGTCATCGCTAATATGCACACCACAATGACACAACCAGCCCAAATTTAGCCATTTGAGCAACGCGCAGTCTATACACCGACAAAAAGGCTCGTCGACCCAATCATGCGAAAGTATAAGAGGGTACTCCTTTTCATCTCCAACATTACGTTGTCGGCCGCCAACGTAATATTCGAAGAATGAAAGCTCGTCGCCCTCGATCAGTCCCAACATCCTTTTTGGGAACAACAATAACCAATCAAATACTTTCGCCCAATAATCCACACACTCTCTCGTGCCTAAACCCTAGAGTCTCCCTAAGGTTTGCTAACCACCTAAGACTATTCCTAGGCTCTGATACCACTCTAATCTGTCACGCCCCGAGTCCGCCAATTTGTACGGTTCGGGCACGCCAACAGACCCGCCAATCGGGTAAGACCTTTTCCTACCCGAAAGGAATGGTAACATCCATAATAACACAACAAGTGTATGCGGAAGCTCAATATCAGAGAACTAAAATCACTACAAATTTAAAACTTTCATTCAACAACAATTAGTTAATGCGGAAATGAAAGCCTACCAGAGTGAACCATAACTTAAATTTATTACACTTTACATTTCTGAGCTTGCAAATAAAATTATTACAATTCTTTTACATCATTTCCTCACCATACAAGGTTCACTCGAGAAATATAAAAATGGGATACCTCTGCTAGACCCTCTAGGTCTCTATGCTGCTGGGCCCTTGCCCCTGTCGCATACCTCGCCGTCTGCCTCTGAACCGTCTCGTCCGCTGCATCCATACCTGCACCTGTGGGGGGGGGGTCACCCAAGGGGTGTGAGAACTCCTGACAGAGTTCCCAGTGGGTTCAACCACCGAGAAAAAGTGTCCTACACCACTTGGTCCAATGGAAGCAATAATAATAGTGCTAGGAAACTAAATCCTCAATATCAAAATGCAGCTATGCAATATAACATATCACTACACTATCTGTGTATAACCATCTACCCAGCACTACTCTGTCTAGCCACACTAGGCTGCTAAGCACCAACTCGGCCACTATGCCGCTGAATACAGGGTCCAACTAACCCGGCCACCTTGGCCACTCTATTTTTCTTTATTCTTTAGATTCTGGTGCTTTAGTTCAAGTTAACCCTCAGAAATTCTTATCCAACGGGCCCGAGCCCGGTAGTCTTGCTACCATAAGATAAGATTTCTAAGGTTGCCGATAACACCCGCAAGTGTTACCCCGCCCAACGGGGAACTTGTCATACGGGTCACTGCCCGGGAGAGGGACACTGCCCATGGCTCCGACAAGATCTACGTTTCACCCCCGAAGGTACGCCCATTTTATCTTTTTATATTTTCTTTCTTTTCTTTCTACTTTAGTTCTTAGCCTCTTTGCCTTTGAACACTTGCTTTCCTTTCTTATTCAGGCTTATAGCTCCCTTTTTGCCACTGGCAAATCACTTTCTCTTTTCTTTGAGCATTTAGCTCCTTGCTTTCACTTTTAGCCATTCGAAAGTACCTCGTCCGACGGGTCACTGCCCAGGGAGTCCTGCTCCACTTGACGAGTCTCAAATTCGAAGGCGCCAATTACATTTTCTTTATGCTTTTAGCCACTTTTAGCTTGCTTTTAATCTTTGCCTTTTAGCAACAATTTTTTTTCCTCTTATCCTAGGTCTTGCCGTAAGGATAACTAGAGAGTCTCCTGGACTCTTAAACATTTCTCTTTTATTTCTTTAACTCAAATTGAAGTTAAAGTTATTATCCATTTGCCCAGACACCCTATGACCTTCTAGGGTTATATTTGATCAACTCTTTAAATTGGGGATCTCATCCCACATTCTGATTCCTCACTGAATCCTAGAGTTAACTAAACTCTGTTTTCCTGCTTCACCATTAACTTAGAGTTACACTGACTCTAATTCCATGTTCCACTGTTATCTTAGAATTACATTTACTCTACTTTTCTGTTTTCCCTTTCATATCTCCACACTTGATCCACCTTTTCCATCCTCCTGATTCCTTACTGAATCCTAGAGTCAACTTGACTCTATTTCCTGTCTGTGAGTTTAAACTCTTCTAGCTCAACTTAGGTTCCCTTTACCTAAGTCCCATGTCATACTTGTCCTAGAGTTCCAGGTGTAATGTACCAGATTTATGGTATATAAATAATATAAATAAAAATGGTATGAAATACTATTTTTATTGGATTCGGAGAAAAGTGCTAAATTATGGTTTATTCAAAATAGGGGAGAGTGTAGTACATCGATTTCCGCGAAAAGGCAAAATTCAGCAAAAATACTTGTAACGCATTTCAAATGTAATTACAAGTGAGTTGGAAGCATTTCGAATCGATGCAAAAGTTATCGAGTCGAAAAGTGAGTTGGAGTTGAGAATTTGAAGCTTCAATTGTGAAGCTTAGGTCATTGTTTGGCGATTTCCGCAAAAAGTGCGAAATTCAGCAAAAAAACTTGTAACACATTTCAAATGTAATTACAAGTGAGTTGGAAGCATTTCGAATCGATACAAAAGCCATCGAGTCGAAAAGTGAGTTGTAGTTGGAAATCGAAGCTTCAAGCTTGTAAAAGGTAGACCCACGTTTGCCGAATTCGCAAAATGTCGAAATGCAGCGAGAAGACTTGTAACATGTTTTAAATATGATTACAGTTGAGTTCGGTGCGTTTCGGGCTGACGCGAAGGGCATCGGGTCGAAAAGTGACTTGAACCACGAGGACTTAGCAAATTTTGGAATTTCTGAAATTTGTGATCATGAAGCCTTTTCGGGGCTCTCTTTCGAGGGCTTAGAGTGGCCGAAATATTTAAAAGAAATCGTGGGATGTCTCACAAAAGTTTTCTGATTAAAATGGATGAAAATCCTAGGTGAGCGATTAAGGAAAAATTGGAGAATGAAGCGAAGAAAAATGCTTCGTGAATTCTGAAACTGCAGTTTTTGACAGTGCAGTTGATCGCGAAGCCTTTTCGGGACTCTCTTTCGAGGGCTTAGAGTGGCCCAAAAATTTAAAATAAATCGTGGAGTGTCTCAAAAAAGTTTTCTGATTAAAAGGGGTGAAAAACCTTGGTGAGCAATTAAGGAAAAATTGGAGAACGAAGCGAAGAAAAATGCTTCGTGAATTCTGAAACTGCAGTTTTTGACAGTGCAGTTGATCGCGAAGCTTTTTCGGGGCCCTCTTTCGAGGGCTTAGAGTAGTCCAAAAATTTAACCAAAATCGTGGAAAGTTTAATAAAAATTTGTAGATTAAAGACGGGAAGAAAAATTACGATTTTGATTTCCCAGTTGGCGGCAAAACGCGGAGAAAGAGGGCTATCCGAATTTCCTTTCTGCAGGAAATGCTGCAGAAATTGAGGGCAGTTTTGGATTTTTTTTTGAAATTGGGGGGCAAATGAGTAAATTCATCCCCCCAACCACCACCTGCAGAGATTAAATGCTCTCTCTCTCTCTCCCACTTGAACCCTCACTCTCTCTCTCTCTCTCTCTCTCTCCCTCTCTCTGTTTGAGCATAAAACGAAAGAAGAAGGAGAAGAAGAAAAAGAAGAAAGAAAAGAAAGAAGAAAGGAGAAGAAGAGAAGAAGAAGAAGATGGCTAACTCTCTCTCTCCCTCTCCCTCTCAGTTTTTTTTTGTTATGGTGCTGTTCTCTCTCTCTCTCTCACTCTAACCTCTGCTAGCAGCAGCAGCTTGTGCTGCTGCTGCCAGCAGGGCCTGCAGCAGCAGCTCTAGCTGCTGCTGCCAGCAATGCCACCAGCAGCAGCAGCTTGAGCTGCTGCTGCTGGCTGGGCCACCAGCAGCTGCTGCTGCTGGTTGAGCCACCAGCAGCAGCAGCTCGAGCTGCTGCTGGTGGGGCTAGCAGCAGCAGCTCTAGCTGCTGCTGCCAGCAATGCCAGCAGCAGCAGCATGGGCTGCTGCTGCTAGGGCCTGCAGCAGCAGCATTGGCTGCTGCTGCTAGGGCCAGCACCAGGCAGCAAGGGGAATTGACAAAAAAAAAAAAAGAGAAGAGAAGAAGAAAAAGAGAAGAAATGAGAAGGAAAAGAAAAGAAGAAAAGAAGAAAGAAGAAAATTTCTTCTTCTTTTCTTTGCAAGATTAGTGATTGGGGGAAATTGCCCAAAATCGGTAATTGGGGGAAATTGCCCAAATTGAGTTTCTCTCCAATTTTTTAATGCAAATTCTTGATTTTGCCAATATGCAAAATCGGTAATTGGGGGAAATTGCTCAAATTGAGCTTTTCTAAAAATTTTGAGGGCATTTTGACCCCGGATCGAGTTGAGCAAGTTTCTTTTTGGCAACATGCCATGGGATGATCATCTTTCTCCCATTTCTGTAAACCAATCAAAAAGTAGCCTTTTTGTGGGGAAAAGTGATCTAATAGGGGTTTTCCCTTTTTTCTTGTCAAAAAGGGGTTAGTTTACCGCCTTATTGAATTTAGTGAATCACGTAAAAGCAATTGCTTTATCTTTTGCCTTCCTTACAATGTAGGGAAGCCTCGCGGATCCAAGGAGCTGAGATTGTCTCCTTCAAGGACCAAAAGAACACACCGAGGTGGGGGATTCTACCGAAAATGGGTGACCTCTCCACTTTTTCCTTTGCTTTTGATTTTGAAGCATTATAGTAAGCATGCTAGTGTAGTATAATTTTAATTGTGATTATGAATGATGGAAAAAGGAAAATAGATGATGTATTTACATGTTTAAATGAATATAGAGGGAAATGAAATTTTGATTTATCTACATAGACGATGAATATTATTCATGATTGAGATGAAAATAATCGCATGCATAAGAAGGGATTTATTATTTCATGATTGTGATCATGTTAGGGTATAGCCCTAGGAATCATGTGAAAGCATAAGGAAAAGGACATGTTGGTAGTAAGACTAGGAGAAAACTTAGACTCAGGGTTAATGAGTGGATCAAACTTAGAAGTTTATCCTAGGATTGAATGAGTGGCATTATCTTAGGAGATAACCTAAGGACTTTGGATAGAGTGATCAACATAGAGTCAAGGACTCTAGGATGAGCATGATATAAGACTTAGGTAAAGGAAACCTAAGGTAAGTTAGTGAGTTGAGAATAGACTAGTCAACATAGAGTCAAGGAACTCTAGGTTAAACGTGATATGAAACTTAGGTAAGAGAACCTAAGGTGAACTAGTAGAGTTATACTCACAGAAAATGGATTAGAGTTAAGTTAACTCTAAATGCAAGGTGCAACAGGTAAATAGAGATAATGTAACTCCAGGTTCGGCAAAGAAAAGAGTATGTGGCCACAAAGTTTAATGAATTAAACTGATAGCAAAGTGATCAACTTAGAGTCAAACTCTAAGGAAAAGTTTGTGTAATCACAAAGTCAAAAAGCTAAATAATACAAACCCTAGAGTGGGTCATAGGGTGCCTGGGCAAATGGACAGCAACTTTAACTTCAATCTGAGTTAAATAAATGACAGGGAATGATAAGAGTCCAAGAGACCCTCTGGTTATCCTTATGGCGAGACCTAGGATAAGAGGTAATTAATGCAAAAGGCAAAGTTTAAAAGTAAGCTAAAAGAGGCTTAATAACCAAGACAAGCAAATTGCTTAAGATAAAAGGGAACAGAAAGAGAATGTAACAGACGCCTTCGAATTTGAGACTCGTCATGTGGAGCAGGACTCCCTGGGCAGTGACCCGTCGGATGAGGTACTTTCGAAAGGCTTAAAGTGAAAGCAAGAAGCTAAATGCTCAAGGGAAAGAGAAAGAGATTTGCCAGTGGCAAAAAGGGAGCTATAAGCTCGAATAAGAAAGGAAAGCAAGTGTTCAAAGGCAAAGAGGCTAAGAACTAAAGCAAAAAGAGAAAGAAAAAGAAAAGAAAATAGAAAGAAAAAGAAAAGAAAAGAAAGAAAATATAAAGATAAAACGAGCGTACCTTCGGGGGTAAAAAGTAGCCTTGTCGAAGCCATGGGCAGTGTCCCTCTCCCGGGCAGTGACCCGTAGGACAAGTTCCCCGTTGGGCGGGGTAGCACTTGCGGGTGTTATCGGCAACCTTAGAAATCTTATCTTATGGTAGCAGGACTACCGGGCTGGGGCCCGTTGGATAAGAATTTCTGAGGGTTAACTTGAACTAAAGCACCAGAATTTAAAGAATAAAGAAAAATAGAGTGGCCAAGGTGGCTGGGTTAGCTTGACCCTATATACAGCGGCATAGTGGCCGAGTTGGTGCTTAGTAGCCTAGTATGGCTAGACAGAGTAGTGCTGGATCGATGAGTATACAGATAGTGATATATATATATAGCTTAGCCGCATTTTGATATTGAGGATTTTAGATTTCCTAGCATACTATTGTTATTGCTTCCATTGGACCAAGTGGTGTAGGACACTTTTTCTCAGTGGTTGAACCCACTGGGAACTCTGTCGGAGTTCTCACACCCCTTGGGTGACCCCCCCCCACAGGTTCAGGTATGGATACAGCGGTCGAGACGGTTCAGATGCAGACGGCGAGGCATACGACAGGGGCAAGAGCCCAGCAGCATAGAGACCTAGAGGGCCTAGCAGAGGTACCCCTTTTTATATATTTCTTGAGTGAACCTTGTATGGTGAGGAAATTTATGTAAAGGAATTGTAATAATTTTATTTGCAAGTTCAGAAATGTAAAGTGTAATAAATTTAAGTTATGGTTCACTCTTGTATGCTTTCATTTCCGCATTAACTATTTGTTATTGAATGAAAGTTTTAAATTTGTAGTGATTTTTAGTACTCTGATATTGAGCTTCTGCATACACTTGTTGTGTTATTATGGATGTTACCGTTCCTTTCGGGTAGGAAAAGGTCTTACCCGATTGGCGGGTCTGTTGGCGTGCCCGAACCGTACAAATTGGCGGACTCGGGGCGTGACAGATTAGAGTGGTATCAGAGCCTAGGAATAGTCCTAGGTGGTTAGTGAACCTTAGGGAGACCCTAGGGATTAGCACGAGAGAGTGTGTAGATTTTTGGGCGAAAGTATTTGATTGGTTATTGTTGCTCCCAAAAAGGATATTGGGACTGATTGAGGGCGACGAGCTTTCATTCTTCAGATATTACGTTGGCGGCCGACAATGTAATGTTGGAGATGAAAGGGAGTACCCTCTTATACTTTCGCATGATTGGGTCGACGAGCCTTTTTGTCGATATATAGACTGTGCGTTGCTCAAACGGCTAAGTTTGGGCTGGTTGTTTCGTTGTGGTGTGCATATTAGCGATGACACCACATAGGGAGACGCATCTGTATTGACTCGAGTCACGAGAGGGCTCGGGGTCAAACGAGGTACACGAGCTGCGATAGCAGGTGACCGCACTTGTAGAGTACCGGGATTTCGGATAGCGCACCGACCTCGCATGATGGCATGGTGCGGAGAAATCGCTTCGAGCGTGTTCCATTTTGGATTACAGTTGAGTTCGGGTCGACTCGGATCTACGCGGAAGCCCCAGGTCGATTCGGGGTTTTCCGGGCATTGTCCACCGTTGAGGACTGGTTTCGGGGAAGCCTCAACTTCACAGTGGAGTGCAGAAAATTTGGGAATACTTGGAATAGGTGTACTTTGAGATTACAGTGGAGTTCGGGAGGTTCCGGACTGACGCGGAGGACCCGAAGGTGAAAAGTGAGTCGGAATTGACAATTTTGGAGTCGGTTTTTGGATTGAGCACCCCGACTTAACGGTTGAGCTTTTAGAGCAGAAAAAGCTGTGGGCATGTGTATTTTCAGATTACAGCGGAGTTCGGGAGGTTCCGGACTGAGCCGGAGACACCGAGGTCAAAAAGTGAGTTGATGGGGGCATTTAATGGATTAATTTAATTAATTAAGGGAATTTTGGCCGGTGATGACTAGTGTAAAGAGGAGTGTGGAATTAGTGAGTGTAGTTGCTTTGGGTTTAGGTATTTTGGTTTTGGGAGTGGATAAGGTGGGTTGGGATTTTTTTTTGTTTTGGTGCATTTAATGCAGCCCACCCACCACCTCCACTAATTAGGTTTCCCTAATTAATTAGTATCCACGTCTCCTTCTCCCCTGCATGAAAGAACAGAGGAAAAAGGAAAGAGAGAAAAGGAGGAAAAAAGAAGAGATAAATGGTGGAAAAAGGGAGGAGATGGTTGAGAGGGGTTGCCGTGGACCTTATGCTAGAGGCCGAGCGGAGCGTGCGCGCGTTGAACGCGATCAAGGTATGTGCAGGATTTTTTTTTTTTAGAGAGAGAGTGTGTAAGAGCTTGGTTTTTGGATTTTTCTTTTTCATTTTTTGTGGACTTGCTGTCCATTTTGGGGCAGCCTGTGGGGGTGGAGCATGGACTGCTGTCCATGGTCGGCCTGGGCAAGTAGGGCTGGCGCGCGCAGCTGCGGCTGTGGGGCGCGGCGAGCGAGCTCAGTTAATGTGTTGTGATTTATGTAGGTGTTTATGTGTGTGTGTGTGTGTGTGTGTGTGTGTGTGTGTGTGTGTGTGTGTGTGAAATGGGAGCAAGAAATCTTAATTTGTTCTGAAACCTCCATTTGTGAAGCTTGGTCTTGGCTGGTTGAGCATCCCTCTACGTCGCGTTTTCTTCCAGGAGGGCTCCCGAGCTGTAGGAGTGGAATTTCTGGGCCATTTTTGCGGCGTTCTCTTCTCAACCTCGAGAACTCCAACTTTGATAGTGAAGAGGAAGCCTAGTTGAAGCTGGAAGACAGGTAAAATTAGTGATCTTTGCAGCGTTGATTTTCTGCTCGGATTTCTGCGCAGTAGTTAGTTTTTTCGCTACCCTGGGATGTACAATTGGAATTTTGAGGTGATTTTTTTTGGGAAATTTTCAGGATTCAAATATTGCCAACTTTCGTGTTTACTGAAGTTTCTAAATTGGGCTCCAAGATAGGTAATTGAGGCCATCTCTGGGATGTTTGTACACAGTTGAGGTTTTTGTTTCAGCTTTGAGTTATGTGCAGTGTTTGTAACCTCTAGGGTTGTAGGGATGGACTCTTGAGCTCGGCCTTATGGGGATTTCACCAGAACTTAATAATCTACAAGTTTTATATTGAAGAGAAGGTTTAATTCCTGCTGCTAATAAGGTAAATTAAGCCATCTTTGGGACTTTTGTGCACAACTGAGATTCTGGATGTGGTTTTGAGCAATGTTCAGTGTTTTTGCTCCCTAGGACTGAAGAAGTGGAATTTTAAGCTGATTTTTGCGGGGAATTCACAAGGACTCAGAGACCTACATTTTTCATATTAAAGAGAAAGGCTAAATCTTGCTACAAATCAGGTGAATTTCATCATCTTTGGAGCCCTTGGTTCAGATTTCAGTTTTGGACAGCATGTGGTAATCTTGGCATATCTTTTTCTCCTCTTTATGAAATGGTGAATTTCAAGTTGGGTAAGTTTCTAGACTTCAAGAGGAACAATTTAATACCTTACTCTTGAAATTTGGATAAGAATTGGTGTACCATCTTTAGTCCTCTTTGTAGTACATTGTTGCTGAAAATCTGCATATATATTGGGAATAACTTATGTACCTAATTGGACTTTGGACTTTAATTATTGTATGCATTGGAATAAGTATCTAAGTGCAAGCGATTTATGTTGTAATGGACTTGATGTGCAGATTCTTTTAATGGATTCAGATTTATGAAGTGGGCTTATATGAGCTTGATTTTGTGTAAGCTGCTAGTGTTGTTGGTGGAGCTCCTTGGCGGCCTTTTTCTCTTCTACTTTAAGCAATGTGTACCGGAGGTGAGTCGGAGTTTTCGGTGTACTTGGGCCCTTGTTGTTTTGTGACTTTGGCCATGGACTGACCCAGTTGCGCGCAGGTCTTTGTGTGAACTCGACGGGATTATTTGAGCTTCCGGGGGATCTTTCGTGGTTCGCGGCAGTGCGCGCGCGGCGCGGCTTTCGGTTTTTCCTCCGTTTGAGGGTTCGGCGCTTCCCCGACTTCAGCGTTGCCTGCGGAATGCGATCCAGGTGGGTTGGAATTTCTCCGAAATATATGGAATGCCCTCTAAAGCTTCTGTAAGCATGTTGATCATGTTTAGCTTAACTGTTTTATTCTCTTGATTCTGATAGTTGTCTGGAAATTATAGGAATAATTTCCTGAGCCCTGTTATCTTTTATCATGATTTAGAGGCCATTCGACACTAGACAGCTTATTTTCTTGAGATTCGGGACCTACCTGGACCTACATAGTAATTTTATAATCGATTTCAAGAGGAACTCAGATTTTAAAAGGGCTTTTAAATATTTAGAACATTATGAATGGTCCAGGTAGTTCGAGGTGCATGTATACTCGTGCCGTGGGGCCGAGTAGATCTTTTGAGCATTGTGAGTCGGCTTTCTAGTGTCATGAGAGGGTTTTAGCATTGTTTCAGTGCGGGGGCAGAAGTTTTGGGCGGCTATGCCTGCAGTCTGTTCTTGTTTGATAGGGTTGTAGGTGGCAGTCGTTCAAAAATTTCCAGGCCTCCCGTGTGAGAGATTGAGAATTTGTTCCCTGATTAGTTCACTCTAGATCCTGGGTGATGTTTCTGATTTAGTGGTGGAGGTGGTTCTCCCACTTAGTTCTGTGGATATTTGGGGTTCTGGCAGATCGAGTCGCGGAGGTTTCCCGACTCAGCCATGGTCGTGCATTACCAGATTAAGTCGTTGAGGGTTCTCCGACATAGCTGTGAGAGTGTTCGGGTTATTCATGATCGAGTCGAGGTTCTTTTCCGACTGAGTGGTGTTTTGAGCTTTGAGATACCGATCTGTTTGATCGTGGACTATAGCCTGCATGTGCCGCTTATGAGACAGTGAGACAGATGTGATACTTGAGTTCGGTGGGGTCGCTCCCCTCGAGCTACGCCCCGGGTGCGATGATGATACCGAGCCTGATGAGGCTGCGATGATGCGACTAGTTGATACACTAGAGTTCGCTTGAGATAGTCAGACAGGACGCCCCACGTAAATCCCGTCCTCATGTGGATGTGTGGTAGTGGGCAGGTGCGTACCTAGTCGACAGGCGCAGGCTTGACTGGACCCTATGTGGCAGTCATAGAGATTGGGTGTTATTGAGCGGGTGGGTTCATATTATGATCTTAGATGGTTTTTCCCTTGATCATTGATACTGAGGTATCTTAGTAGTAGAGAGTGTATGCATATGGTAGTATTGGTAGAGTTCCTTTTTGAGCTTTATGTTTTAGACTTTCTAGCTGTAGTTTTCTATTCAGCTTACCATTGTTTATCTATCTATCTATCTATCTGCATATCTATCTGTTTTGCCTCCAGTAAACTTAGTGGGCATACCGTGGATTTTTGGGACGGTACCCACTGAGATCTACCTTTTGCAGTAGATCTCACACCCGCTGCGGTGACAGGTTGAGGCAGCTGTCCCAGCTTGGTGCGTACGGAGACAGCAGATCGAGGTGAGGACGCAGCCGATTAGTTCCTTACCAGCATTGAGAGTCAGAGGTAGTTGTACCCGGGATACATATATATATATTATTTTTATGGTTCCACTGTTGTACTGAGAGGGTGAGGCTTGCAGTTTACTTTTCTTTTGAGGGACTGTATTGAGGATTTATGGATTAGTGGAGCCTTATTTACTTCAGCTGTCAGATATTTATTTTTTGTTAGCTACTAGTTTTATTTTCAGCTCTGATACATGTGTAGCTTTAGATCTTTTGCAGGGTAGACGCTTCGTCTGTACGGCAGTTTCCGTACAGATGGCGGATCTGTTGGCGAGCCCGGGTCGCAGTTTCGACCCCGGGGCGTGACAGCACTTGTTGGTGTGGTCCAGCAGTAGGTCAAGCTTCTTGCCGTCAGCGGAAATTCCCCGCCGACAGGAAGACAGGTTCCGACGCCTAAGAGTGGCGTCAGGGTGACAGTCGGAGCAGAACAATAGGCTCCAGTGGCTGATAGCGCAGCAAGTTGAGGCTGCATAAATGACGCATGAGTATACGGCGTCGCCGCGTTTAGGGGCGACAGTAGAGAGAGTGGCAGTGGATGTCGAACTTTTGTCGGCGGACCCTGCACCTTCGGCATAGGGTGTTTTGTGCTTGTGTCAGCTGGATTGATGGCAAAGTGTGGTTAGTAGGGTCCAGTGAGAGACCCACTCACAAAGAAAATGGTGATCGCTATGTTGCGAGAACCAAGTAAGTATGTCCTAAGGGTTAGGGCAAGAAAGATTTATGGGCCTAGTGGCGAAAGTTCGCCCTGATGACAGTAGTGACCGTGTGGCGTGTTGATTGTGGCTAGGTTGCCGCATAGTAGTGTTGGTGAGGCCTAGAGTAGGCTTCAAGATGCGGGAACCTCTCGAAAGAGCGAGAGTTTTGTGGCGCCGTTCTGATGGACCGGTGTAATGGCAAGGATTGCCACTGCAGGATTTGCGAGTTAATCACCAGAGTTTGTGGACAGTTATTCGTGGTGCCTCAACCTAGTTGGGGGAGGTGTACAGGAGTCATACGCGTGTATAAGCAAGTTGCTTAACACTAGATATTTGCGAGTTAGCATAGGGGCGCTGGATGCCCAACTGTTTGGGTGCTCATGGAGCACAAGTATCATTTAGCCAGAGAGAGCTGATTAGGTGGCGTGTGAGCCTTTGCCCTGTGTGGCCAGAGTGGATACAGAGTTCGGGTCGTAGATTGACGACTAGTTGTTGGTTTTGCTTAGTGAGCGTAGGGGTCGCGTGGCGACGATTAGCGGGTTAGCTTGGGGACGATCCGTGCCTGGACCATGTTTGTGGACTGTGGGCCTGTAGCCCAGTGGGCAGGCGCAGTCGGCTGTGAGAGACAGCGGCCCGAGACCTTAGGGCGGCGCATGATAGAGATTTCGTCGGGGCGGTAGTCCGAGCGATGACCCGGGAACGTGAAATGCCACGTGTGAGCCTTGAGGCTGTTAGTACACTGAGAGTGTGTGATGTGATCAGGCCGTAGTGCTAGTGATGATTGAGGTATTGTAGCTCCTAGTAGGAGTATTGGTGTAGTAATCCTAAGTGTGGATCTACCCGTATGACGATTGGGTCTGCGTGCTAGAGAGAGCCGTTGCACAGGGTTAGGCTAGTATTTGGGCTATAGGCCCCTATTGGACCGCGGTCTGTGGACTTATTAGTAGTCCGAAATAGACGGGTTAGCTAGTAACTCGTGGACTCCGAGCGCTAGTAGCGTGTGGGAGATAGCTGAGAACTCGTGGATTGGCCTTTGCCCTCCACATTAGGTAGCGGAGCGACCGAAATATGCGGTAAATGTAATTGGTTGCAGATGCAACCTCATTGTGAAAAGTTGATGGCGGAATTAAAGTGGAAATTTCGCAAGAAAAGACGGGGCAATTCGTGGTAATGGAGAGAGCAAGTGCTCAACTGTGCCTTTCACCTATTTGGTGAAAGTGGCCAGACACCAGATCTGAGTTTGTCCCTGGATTAAGATTGGGATTCATGAATGAGTTGCTCATGTAGTCTCGCCGAGCAGGCAATTTGAAGTCGGTCACGATATACAGTGAGCCCAGTAGTGAGGGCAAAATTCCTCCCTCTCGATCAAGAAGGAGTCGAGATGTGATTCAAGTTTCGAGGACGAAACTTATTTAAGGGGGGTAGAATGTAATGTACCAGATTTATGGTATATAAATAATATAAATAAAATGGTATGAAATACTATTTTTATTGGATTCGGAGAAAAGTGCTAAATTATGGTTTATTCAAAATAGGGGAGAGTGTAGTACATCGATTTCCGCGAAAAGGCGAAATTCAGCAAAAATACTTGTAACACATTTCAAATGTAATTACAAGTGAGTTGGAAGCATTTCGAATCGATGCAAAAGTTATCGAGTCGAAAAGTGAGTTGGAGTTGAGAATTTGAAGCTTCAATTGTGAAGCTTAGGTCATTGTTTGGCGATTTCCGCAAAAAGTGCGAAATTCAGTAAAAAAACTTGTAACACATTTCAAATGTAATTACAAGTGAGTTGGAAGCATTTCGAATCGATACAAAAGCCATCGAGTCGAAAAGTGAGTTGTAGTTGGAAATCGAAGCTTCAAGCTTGTAAAAGGTAGACCCACGTTTGCCGAATTCGCAAAATGGCGAAATGCAGCGAGAAGACTTGTAACATGTTTTAAATATGATTACAGTTGAGTTCGGTGCGTTTCGGGCTGACGCGAAGGGCATCGGGTCGAAAAGTGACTTGAAACCACGAGGACTTAGCAAATTCTGGAATTTCTGAAATTTGTGATCATGAAGCCTTTTCGGGGCTCTCTTTCGAGGGCTTAGAGTGGCCGAAATATTTAAAAGAAATCGTGGGATGTCTCACAAAAGTTTTCTGATTAAAAGGGATGAAAATCCTAGGTGAGCGATTAAGGAAAAATTGGAGAATGAAGCGAAGAAAAATGCTTCGTGAATTCTGAAACTGCAGTTTTTGACAGTGCAGTTGATCGCGAAGCCTTTTCGGGACTCTCTTTCGAGGGCTTAGAGTGGCCCAAAAATTTAAAAGAAATCGTGGAGTGTCTCACAAAAGTTTTCTGATTAAAAGGGGTGAAAAACCTTGGTGAGCAATTAAGGAAAAATTGGAGAACGAAGAGAAGAAAAATGCTTCGTGAATTCTGAAACTGCAGTTTTTGACAGTGCAGTTGATCGCGAAGCTTTTTCGGGGCCCTCTTTCGAGGGCTTAGAGTAGTCCAAAAATTTAAACAAAATTGTGAAAAGTTTAATAAAAATTTGTAGATTAAAGAAGGGAAGAAAAATTACGATTTTGATTTCCCAGTTGGCGGCAAAACGCGGAGAAAGAGGGCTATCCGAATTTCCTTTCTGCAGGAAAATTCTGCAGAAATTGAGGGCAGTTTTGGATTTTTTTTTGAAATTGGGGGGCAAATGAGTAAATTCATCCCCCCAACCACCACCTGCAGAGATTAAATGCTCTCTCTCTCTCCCACTTGAACCCTCACTCTCTCTCTCTCTCTCTCTCTCTCTCTCTCTCTCCCTCTCTCTGTTTGAGCATGAACGAAAGAAGAATGAGAAGAAGAAAAAGAAGAAAGAAGAGAAAGAAGAAAGGAGAAGAAGAGAAGAAGAAGAAGATGGCTAACTCTCTCTCTCCCTCTCCCTCTCAGTTTTTTTTTGTTATGGTGCTGTTCCTCTCTCTCTCTCACTCTAACCTCTGCTAGCAGCAGCAGCTTGTGCTGCTGCTGCCAGCAGGGCCTGCAGCAGCAGCTCTAGCTGCTGCTGCCAGCAATGCCACCAGCAGCAGCAGCTTGAGCTGCTGCTGCTGGCTGGGCCACCAGCAGCTGCTGCTGCTGGTTGAGCCACCAGCAGCAGCAGCTCGAGCTGCTGCTGTGGGGCTAGCAGCAGCAGCTCTAGCTGCTGCTGCCAGCAATGCCAGCAGCAGCAGCATGGGCTGCTGCTGCTAGGCCCTGCAGCAGCAGCATTAGCTGCTGCTGCTAGGGCCAGCACCAGGCAGCAAGGGGAATTGACAAAAAAAAAAAAAAGAGAAGAGAAGAAGAAAAGAGAAGAAATGAGAAGGAAAAGAAAAGAAGAAAAGAAGAAAGAAGAAAATTTCTTCTTCTTTTCTTTTGCAAGATTAGTGATTGGGGGAAATTGCCCAACATCGGTAATTGGGGAAAATTGCCCAAATTGAGTTTCTCTCCAATTTTTAATGCAAATTCTTGATTTTGCCAATATGCAAAATCGGTAATTGGGGGAAATTGCTCAAATTGAGCTTTTCTAAAATTTTGAGGGCATTTTGACCCGGATCGAGTTGAGCAAGTTTCTTTTTGGCAACATGCCATGGGATGATCATCTTTCTCCCATTTCATGTAAACCAATCAAAAAGTAGCCTTTTTGTGGGGAAAAGTGATCTAATAGGGGTTTTCCCTTTTTTCTTGTCAAAAAGGGGTTAGTTTACCGCCTTATTGAATTTAGTGAATCACGTAAAAGCAATTGCTTTATCTTTTGCCTTCCTTACAATGTAGGGAAGCCTCGCGGATCCAAGGAGCTGAGATTGTCTCCTTCAAGGACCAAAGAACACACCGAGGTGGGGGATTCTACCGAAAATGGGTGACCTCTCCACTTTTTCCTCTGCTTTTGATTTTGAAGCATTATAGTAAGCATGCTAGTGTAGTGTAATTTTAATTGTGATTATGAATGATGGAAAAAGGAAAATAGATGATGTATTTACATGTTTAAATGAATATAGAGGGAAATGAAATTTTGATTTATCTACATAGACGATGAATATTATTCATGATTGAGATGAAAATAATCGCATGCATAAGAAGGGATTTATTATTTCATGATTGTGATCATGTTAGGGTATAGCCCTAGGAATCATGTGAAAGCATAAGGAAAAGGACATGTTGGTAGTAAGACTAGGAGAAAACTTAGACTCAGGGTTAATGAGTGGATCAAACTTAGAAGTTTATCCTAGGATTGAATGAGTGGCATTATCTTAGGAGATAACCTAAGGACTTTGGATAGAGTGATCAACATAGAGTCAAGGACTCTAGGATGAGCATGATATAAGACTTAGGTAAAGGAAACCTAAGGTAAGTTAGTGAGTTGAGGAATAGACTAGTCAACATAGAGTCAAGGAACTCTAGGTTAAACGTGATATGAAACTTAGGTAAGAGAACCTAAGGTGAACTAGTAGAGTTATACTCACAGAAAATGGATTAGAGTTAAGTTAACTCTAAATGCAAGGTGCAACAGGTAAATAGAGATAATGTAACTCCAGGTTCGGCAAAGAAAAGAGTATGTGGCCACAAAGTTTAATGAATTAAACTGATAGCAAAGTGATCAACTTAGAGTCAAACTCTAAGGAAAAGTTTGTGTAATCACAAAGTCAAAAAGCTAAATAATACAACCCTAGAGTGGGTCATAGGGTGCCTGGGCAAATGGACAGCAACTTTAACTTCAATCTGAGTTAAATAAATGACAGGGAATGATAAGAGTCCAAGAGACCCTCTGGTTATCCTTATGGCGAGACCTAGGATAAGAGGTAATTAATGCAAAAGGCAAAGTTTAAAAGTAAGCTAAAAGAGGCTTAATAACCAAGACAAGCAAATTGCTTAAGATAAAAGGGAACAGAAAGAGAATGTAACAGACGCTTCAAATTTGAGACTCGTCATGTGGAGCAGGACTCCCTGGGCAGTGACCCGTCAGATGAGGTACTTTCGAAAGGCTTAAAGTGAAAGCAAGGAGCTAAATGCTCAAGGGAAAGAGAAAGAGATTTGCTAGTGGCAAAAAGGGAGCTATAAGCTCGAATAAGAAAGGAAAGCAAGTGTTCAAAGGCAAAGAGGCTAAGAACTAAAGCAAAAAGAGAAAGAAAAAGAAAAGAAAAGAAAGAAAATATAGAGATAAAACGAGCGTACCTTCGGGGGTAAAAAGTAGCCTTGTCGGAGCCATGGGCAGTGTCCCTCTCCCGGGCAGTGACCGTAGGACAAGTTCCCCGTTGGGCGGGGTAGCACTTGCGGGTGTTATCGGCAACCTTAGAAATCTTATCTTATGGTAGCAGGACTACCCGGCTGGGGCCCGTTGGATAAGAATTTCTGAGGGTTAACTTGAACTAAAGCACCAGAATTTAAAGAATAAAGAAAAATAGAGTGGCCAAGGTGGCCGGGTTAGCTTGACCCTATATACAGCGGCATAGTGGCCGAGTTGGTGCTTAGTAGCCTAGTATGGCTAGACAGAGTAGTGCTGGATCGATGAGTATACAGATAGTGATATATATATATATATAGCTTAGCCGCATTTTGATATTGAGGATTTTAGATTTCCTAGCATACTATTGTTATTGCTTCCATTGGACCAAGTGGTGTAGGACACTTTTTCTCAGTGGTTGAACCCACTGGGAACTCTGTCGGAGTTCTCACACCCTTGGGTGACCCCCCCCACAGGTTCAGGTATGGATACAGCGGTCGAGACGGTTCAGATGCAAGACGGGCGAGGCATACGACAGGGGCAAGAGCCCAGCAGCATAGAGACCTAAAGGGCCTAGCAGAGGTACCCCTTTTTATATATTTCTTGATGTGAACCTTGTATGGTGAGGAAATTTAGGTAAAAGGAATTGTAATAATTTATTTGCAAGTTCAGAAATGTAAAGTGTAATAAATTTAAGTTATGGTTCACTCTTGTATGCTTTCATTTCCGCATTAACTATTTGTTATTGAATGAAAGTTTTAAATTTGTAGTGATTTTAGTACTCTGATATTGAGCTTCCGCATACACTTGTTTGTGTTATTATGATGTTACCGTTCCTTTCGGGTAGGAAAGGTCTTACCCGATTGGCGGGTCTGTTGGCGTGCCCGAACCGTACAAATTGGCGGACTCGGGGCGTGACCCATGACTCTATGCTGACCTCTAGTCACCTTAGGTTTCCTTACCTAAGTTCCATGTCATACTCATCCTAGAGTTCGTTGACTCTATGTTGAACACTAGTTCTCTTAGGTTCTCTTTACCTAAGTTCCATGTCACATACACCCCAGAGTTTTCTGACGTTTATGTTGATCACTCTATCCAGTGTCTTAGGTTATCACCTAAGACCATGCCACTCATCCTCATAGGATAACTCCTACGTGATGTCACTCGTCAAAACCCTAAACTAGGTTTTCTCCTAGTCTTACTACCAACAAGTTCTGTTCCTATATCACATGATTCCTAGGGTTGTACCCCTTACATGATCCAGTCAATCACATAATTACCCACTTTTACACATCCAATTTATTTTCATATCCAGTATAAAATAATATTTGTCCTCTACGCATGCAATTATCTCGTATTCATAAAAATATATTTACTTCTACGCATGACTATTGTCCACCTGTCTTTGGTCAACTAACAGTGGCACTTTTCTATCTGTGTCCATCTACACATGCAAATTTATCCTCTATCTTGGGCAACCAACAGTTGCACGTTTCATCTTGTATCCTTTACACAGGTGATCTTAATCATGATTACTAACGCCTCTAACAGCGTACTATCATGCTTCGAAATCGAAAAGCACAAAGGAGCAAGGAGAGAGGTCACCCAATTTCGGCAGAATTCCCCACCCTTGTAGTGTACCCAATTGCTGTAGCACTTGCAATTGGTCTCGCGGCGATTCCACTTGTTCCGACGAGCTTGCTCGCAAAACGATGCACCTTCTCTCGAGTCGGACGCAAAACGGTGCATGTCCACCAAACCTGCACGCAAAACGATGCACGTAAACTAAAAACCCGCACGCAAAACGGTGCGCGCCACTTCAGTCGGCACGCAAAACGATGCGCGTCATCTCAACCTACACGTAAAACGGCGCACGTATCTCGCTTTGCACGCAAACGGGCATGCTTCCTTAAGGGTTCACGCAAAACGATGCAAGTCTTTTCTGACCCTGAACGGAAAAATGATGCATAATATTAAGGTCGGAATGCAAAACGTGGTGCGCGTGGACAACACCATGGCACGCAAAACACGGTGCAATCTTAAATTTGCACGCAAAACGATGCACGTAACTGTAGAGTTGCAGCAAACGATTGCCATTTTTCTATCCCTGTACGAAAAGCGATGCATAATTTAGGGTCGGCACGCAAAAACTGGTGCGCGACACACTCGGACCTGCACGCGAAACGATGCACGTACCTCGAAT
>CM055064.1:32403977-32461959 GCA_029204045.2 Tillandsia leiboldiana | reverse complement strand
CTCCCTTCAATCTTGGCCAACAAGAAGGTCTGCGGATTCCCCGGGGGGGGACATCTTGGTGCCTCCAGGGTGCGCCACGTAGGGGGCGCAATGGCTTCAGTCAGGATTTCTTTCTTTAGATCCGGCAGATCGGCACGCAGATCCGCCCCGGAACCGAAGGGTGCCGTCCGTTCCCACTGCAAAGTCTCCTTCTGCTCCGGTGAAATCTATTCGTTCCAGCTGTAGCTGCCGGATCCGCACCTTGGCCTTCCCGAATCCTCTCCAATAGGGTCGGCGCGACTGTTAGGGTCAACAGTCGCTCAACCGTCCCTGCTGGTACCACTTCCAACCTCAATCATGAAAATTCGCGATCAAGTCGTCTCTGCTGCGTGATCGCGCCCGCCGAAGTTCCTTCGCTTGTCCCTTTCGGCTTAGAGCGTCGGCTACCACATTGCTTTCCCCGGGTGGTACTGGATGGTTAAGTCGTAGTCCTTCAGTAGCTCCAACCACCTCCTCTGCCGTAGGTTAAGCTCCTTCTGGGTGAAAAGGTATTAAGGCTTTGTGGTCCGAGAACACGTTGCAATGCACACCGTAGAGGTAGTGCCCAACAGTTTCAGAACGAAGACCACTGCGGCAAGCTCCAAGTCATGGGTCGGGTAGTTCTGTTCGTAATCCTTGAGTTGTTCTTGAAGCATAGGCAATGACTCTTCCTTGCTGCATTAGTACTCCTCCCAGTCCTATTCGCGATGCATCGCAAGTAGACTTCGTAGTCTTCTCCAGGGGTTGGTAAGGCAAGCACAGGCGCTCTTGTTAACCGTTCTTAAGTTCTTCAAAGCTCTCTTGGCATTGGACCGTCCATATGAACTTACTCCTTTCCGGGTTAGGCGGTTCAGAGGGGTCGCAATCTTCGAGAAACCCTCCACGAAACGTCTGTAGTATCCCGCAAGGCCCAAGAAGCTGCGCACCTCTGTCACTGTGGTCGGCTGGGGCCAGTCGGTCACCGACTCCACCTTCTTGGGATCCACTGCGACTCCTGCTGCTGAAATGATATGCCTAGAAACCCACTTCGCGAAGCCAGAATTCGCATTTCTTAAGTTTTGCGAACAGCTCCTGCTCCCTAAGGGTCTGTAGAACAATTCGAAGGTGCTCCTCGTGCTTCTCATCGGTGGTGGAGTAAATCAGGATGTCTTCGATGAAGACCACAACGAACTGATCCAGGAAGGGTCTGAAAACTCGGTTCATCATGTCCATGAACACCGCTGGGGCATTGGTAAGCCCGAACGGCATTACTGTGACTCGTAATGGCCATACCGAGTCCGGAATGCCGTCTTCGGAATATCCTCGTCTCGAACTCTGAGCTGGTGGTAGCCCGACTGCAGGTCGATTTTGAAAAGACAGTTGCACCCCGCAGCTGGTCAAAGAGGTCATCAATCCTAGGTAAGGGGTACTTGTTTTTCACTGTGACTTGTTGATTTCCCGGTAGTCGATGCACAACCGCAAGCTCCCGTCTTTCTTTCGTACAAAGAGTACAGGTGCGCCCCAAGGGGACACACTCGGTCGGATAAACCCCTTGTCCAGAAGGTCCTCTAGCTGCGCCTTAAGTTCCTTCAGCTCCGCGAAGGCCATCCTGTAGGGGGCCTTCGTGATTGGTCGAGTGCCGGGTGGAAGCTCAATGGGAAAGACAACCTTCTCGCTCGGGGGGTAATCCAGGTATTCGGCCGGGAAAAACCATCTGGGAAGTCCCTCACCACAGGGATGTCGGGGAGTGCCGTGGAGGATCCGGCGGCCAGGGCCACCGACACCAAGTAGGCCATACACCCGCCCTCTACCAGCTTCCTGGCTCGGGATGCAGGAATCATGGAAGAAAAGGAAACGCTCTTGCAAGCCAAGTACACGTTCTCCGGAAAATCGGGGTACATCAGTCGTACCTCGCACTTCTCGCAGTCTATGACCGCAAGGTACCACGTGAGCCAATCCATTCCGAGCACTACATCATACTCTTTCAATAGAATGACTACCAGATCCCAGGGGCACGGAAGCCTTCCCATCCATATAGGGCAGGAAGGCACCATGTGCGTGCCTCCAAGGATCCCCCCGCGGTGTGTACGGTCATCAAACTGGGTAAGGGTCCTCAACTCAAAATCATGGGTCAGTGCGAAGTCTCGGGACATAAACGAGAGGGTCGCTCCGGTGTCAAAAAGGGTTCTAGCGCGATAAACAGAAGCAAGAGTGATACCTGCGACGACGTGCTCAGACGGGTGCGTCTCCTGCTGACCCATCGAATAGACGCGGCCTCCAGTTGTTTCTTCACGCTGTTGGTAAAGAACGCCCCGAATAGCTGCTGTTTAAAGGTAGTCCATGACGGAAGGGTAGCGCCCGACGCAGAGTCGGGGCGTACGGTCTTCCACCAAATGCGGGCGTTCCCCTCGAGCAAGTGGGCGGCCAGGGGGACCCGCTCATGGTCTTCCATCAATAGGTCCTCGAATAATTTCTCCATCGTATCCACCCATTTCTCCACAACCCAGGGGTCCGTCGTGTCCCCCTCGAACGTTGGCGGATCGTATTTCTTGAAGTCGGCCAGGTTGGCGCGCACACGGTCTCGCTCGTTTGGTAGGTTCGCCCCCTTGTCCTCGGCTGTGGATCTAGTCCTGGCCATGATCTGAACATTTGCACGAACCAGTTACTCCTAGTTTAAATAAGACGGCACGCCACTAGTGCTGGCACTAGAGGGAGAAAAGAAAAGAACACTAATTCCCTCCCCCCTTTTTCCCCCAACGAGCACTCGCGTTTTATTTATCCCGTGTTCACTTTATTACTCAGTAGCCAGAGTATTGCGCCCGTGGATGTTAGGCCCCGACTGTTGTGGTTAAAGTTTACCGCTCTGATACCATCGAAATCTGTCACGCCCCGGGGGTTCGAATCGCGCGGAAGAGGAGCCACCGATGCCCCTGATTCAGCCATATATTTTTTTTTTTGTAAAACATTACTCCCCGGCGCGTGCACAGACCCGCCGCATACACAAATTCGCTCTGCAATGAGCAGAGGCCCCTTTGTATATGCACGGCGTCTCAACTACAAAGTGTCTCACAAGGCGTAGTACATACAATCTCTAACCACATCAGTTGGGGTCTCGTACACATACAACCAAACAATTCACGTGACATTCTAGCATTCACTTAGAGCATAGAGGCCGGTGTTTTGAAAGGATAATAATCACAAGGTTTTGAAAGCGGCATCCACACGATGCCCTCGTTTGTGAAAACAGTTCGTAAACACATAAATCCCACAAGGTTTATAAAGCTTGGTGCCCACACGACACCCACGTTTTAAAAATAGTTTTCGCAAACGGTTTTCTCTTGTTTTTCATCGTTCAAAACGGCCAAGTAAGAGAGAACGTAGTATTCATTCAATTATTCAAAAAGAAAGGAAAGAAAAGGGCAACATCCACTTCGACCCCACGGGGTGTCGCAATCCACAACTAGCTACCATGAATAATAAAAGAAAAGGGAAAGAAGAGTCACTGTATCTGAAGTCACCCATAAATCAGATCAGCACCCTAACGTCCTCACCGGCGCCCTAGCACTCGCCCCTGGACGAACCTGTCACGAAGTGGGAAGTCAGTGACTAGAAATAGCATGATAAGCGTAGTAAACAAAGATAAGGCAAACCACAAACACCGGAGCAACTATCCCTCCCATGCACCTTCCACCTTAACCACACCCTGTATCATTACGACATCGGGCACCTTCCCGATGCCCACCGCCGAGCACCTGCCTCACAAAGCAACATCGGGCACCTTCCCCGATGCCCACCGCCGAGCACCTGCCTCGGCCGCCGAGCACCTGCCTCGACGTCACCGCTCACACACCCCCACCCATGGGGGCCCCCATTCCTAACGCCACCTCCGCGTGGGGTACACGGGTCACGTACCACTTTTCCGGAAAAGCACACCCTTGCGGTGGCCAAACCGCGGGTGTGCGTGTAGCAAATTTGAGCCTCAGATTGACATTGAGTATCATAACATAACATAACAGGGTTAGTGCATAAACAGAAGGAGACTGACAATTCCACCTTGCCCCAACATGCTATTTCTAACAGTTAAACCCCATTCCCGAAACCCCCGGGAACGTACCCACCTTGTGTGCGTCGTCCTGCGTTCGTCCAGTCCGCGTCTGTGCTCCAGTCGCCCAAGCGTCCCGCACTCCTGAAGGAACATAGGCAAATCGAGACTTAGAAGTCCGAAACTTACAACGACTCCCTACAGCGTGCGGCGGAGTTCTTCGCACGGCACCGGCCCGTGCGACGAACACCCCTGCCAGGGCGCAGCCCCGCGCGGCACCAGCCCGCGCGGCGCCCCTCCTGCGGGCGGCCCCGCCGCGGCCGAGCGCCGCGCGGGCGCGCGGGCCCGCGGTGCGGGGCGACCCCGCGCGGCACCAGCCCGCGCGGGCGCCCCTCCTGCGGGCGGCCCCGCGCGGCCGAGCGCCGCGTGGGCGCGCTGCCCGCGGTGCGGGGCGACACCGCGCCGGCACCAGCCCGCGGGCGCCCCTCCTGCGGCGGCCCCGCGCGGCCGAGTGCCGCGCGGGCGCGCTGCCCGCGGTGCGGGGCGGCCCCGCGCGGCACCAGCCCGCGCGGGCGCCCCTCCTGCGGGCGGCCCCGCGCGGCCGAGCGCCGCGCGGGCGCGCGGCCCGCGGTGCGGGGCGGCCCCGCGCGGGCACCAGCCCGCGCGGGCGCCCCCCTCCTGCGGCGGCCCCGCGCGGCCGAGGCGCCGCGCGGGGGCGCGCGGCCCGCGGTGCGGGGCGGCCCCGCGCGGCACCAGCCCGCGCGGGCGCCCCCTCCTGCGGGCGGCCCCCGCGCGGCCGAGCGCCGCGCGGGCGCGCGGCCCGCGGTGCGGGGCGGCCCCGCGCGGCCGTGCGCCGCGCGGGCGCGTGGCCCGCGTGCGGGGCGGCCCCCGCGCGGCACCAGCCCGCGCGGGCGCCCCTCCTGCGGCGGCCCCGCGCGGCCGAGCGCCGCGCGGGGCGCGCGGCCCGCGGTGCGCGACGGCGCCGGGCCTCCTCCCTCCTCGTGACCAACAAAAGAAAGAAAGAGGGAGATTCCCCCGAACGAAACGCGTCCGACTCACCTTGATGTGCGAAAGAGGAGGAAGAGAGGGATCGTCCGCTTGCCTCCACCGGTCCACCCTTGCGGTGTGCTTGGTTTCTCTTTGCCGGCGGCTACGAGGGAGGAAGAAAAAGAAAAGAGGCGGCCACCAAAAGAAAAATAAGAGGAACCCTAATCCTCTTTCCCTCACGGCTACATATATATACTAAGAGAATTAGGGTTTACCTTAAAAGGTGTGCGGCTGCCAACACGGATCCCGAGGCGTCTAAGGGGGACCCCAACTTCGAGAATTAATTCTGGTCAGACCGGGAGTCGGAAAAATAAACCGATCGCGCCCACGCGCTCCGTTCCGCGAGCTCTACCGCCTAAAATTATTTGCGGGCCCCGACGGTCTGTCCGGGAAAAAATGCCAAAAATGAGGCCCCCGTCAGGCATTACAAGAAGAGGGTGACCAGAAGGGTTAAGGAAAAGCCGGGTCTTACACCACTTACCGCTAAAAACAAGTTTCGTCCCCGAAACTTAATCTTCCCCAGCGGCGAACAGGTCCGGGTAGCACTCCCTCATCTTTGACTCGGGTTCCCAAGTTGCCTCACGCTCTTCTTGATTGCTCCAAAGCACCTTTACGTAGGGAATCGTCCGACTACGCAGCTTTTTGTCCTCCCGGGCTAGGATCCGCACTGGTACTTCCGCGAAACTTAGATCCTCCTTGAGTTCAATCGCGGAGGCGTCAAGCACTCGCGATGGGTCGGGGAGGTATTTCCGAAGCATGGATACGTGGAACACATCATGAACGCGGTCAAGGTTCGGCGGTAGGGCGAGGCGGTAGGCTACCGGGCCGATGCGCTCCAGAATCTCAAACGGCCCTATGTACCGCGGGCTCAGCTTGCCCCTCAACCCAAACCGCTTCACCCCCTTCGACGGCGACACCCGCAGTAACACGTGCTCTCCCACCTGGAATTCCAAGTCGCGACGTCTCTGGTCCGCGTAACTCTTTTGCCCGCTCTGGGCGGTCGCCAAACGTCGCCTGATGAGGCGCACCCTTTCCTCTGTCTCGGCCACTAGGTCCGGCCCCAAAAACTTTCTCTCCCCCAGATCGTCCCAGCAGATCGGGGATCTACAGCGTCTGCCGTACAACGCTTCGTACGGCGCCATCTTAATGCTCGCTTGGTAGCTGTTGTTATAAGCGAACTCTGCAAGGGGTAGGTAGCGCGACCATCCGTCTCCCAAATCCAGCACGCACGCCCGAAGCATGTCCTCGAGTATCTGGATCACCCGCTCGGATTGCCCGTCCGTCTGGGGGTGAAAGGCTGAGCTGAAGTGTAACTTGGTCCCCAAGGCTCGTTTAGACTCTTCCAAAAGTTCGAAACGAACCTCGTGTCCCTGTCCGAGGTGATCGTCGTTGGCACCCCGTGCAGCCTTACAATCTCGCTGAGGTAGACCTGTGCCAGCCGGTCACGTGTCCAGGTCGTGTGGATGGGTAGGAAGTGAGCTGACTTCGTTAGCCGATCCACGACAACCCAGATAGCGTCGTGTCCCTGTTGCGAACGGGGGAATCCGGTGACGAAGTCCATTGTGACTTGCTCCCACTTCCATTCGGGCACGGGTAGAGGTTGCAATTTCCCCGCCGGCCGCTGATGCTCGGCTTTCACCTGTTGGCAAATCAAACAGTGAGCCACGAACAGCGTCACATCTCCCTTCAATCTTGGCCACCAGAAGGTCTGTCGGATATCCCGGTACATCTTGGTGCCTCCAGGGTGCGCCACGTAGGGGGCGCAATGTGCTTCAGTCAGGATTTCTTTCTTTAGATCCGGCAGATCGGGCACGCAGATCCGCCCTCGGAACCGAAGGGTGCCGTCCGTTCCCACTGCAAAGTCTCCTTCTTGCTCCGGTGAAATCCTATCTCGTTCCAGCTGTAGCTGCGGATCCGCACCTTGGCCTTCCCGAATCCTCTCCAATAGGGTCGGCGCGACTGTTAGGGTCAACAGTCGCTCAACCGTCCCTGCTGGTACCACTTCCAACCTCAATCGTGAAAATTCCGCGATCAAGTCGTTCTACTGCGTGATCGCGCCCGCCGAAGTTCCTTCTGCTTGTCCCTTTCGGCTTAGAGCGTCGGCTACCACATTTGCTTTCCCCGGGTGGTACTGGATGTTAAGTCGTAGTCCTTCAGTAGCTCCAACCACCTCCTCTGCCGTAGGTTAAGCTCATTCTGGGTGAAAAGGTACTTAAGGCTTTGGTGGTCCGAGAACACGTTGCAATGCACACCGTAGAGGTAGTGCCTCCACAGTTTCAGAACGAAGACCACTGCGGCAAGCTCCAAGTCATGGGTCGGGTAGTTCTGTTCGTAATCCTTGAGTTGTCTTGAAGCATAGGCAATGACTCTTCCTTGCTGCATTAGTACTCCTCCCAGTCCTATTCGCGATGCATCGCAGTAGACTTCGTAGTCTTCTCCAGGGGTTGGTAAGGCAAGCACAGGCGCTCTTGTTAACCGTTTCTTAAGTTCTTCAAAGCTCTCTTGGCATTGGACCGTCCATATGAACTTTACTCCTTTCCGGGTTAGGCGGTTCAGAGGGGTCGCAATCTTCGAGAAACCCTCCACGAAACGTCTGTAGTATCCCGCAAGGCCCAAGAAGCTGCGCACCTCTGTCACTGTGGTCGGCTGGGGCCAGTCGGTCACCGACTCCACCTTCTTGGGATCCACTGCGACTCCTGCTGCTGAAATGATATGCCCTAGAAACCCCACTTCGCGAAGCCAGAATTCGCATTTCTTAAGTTTTGCGAACAGCTCCTGCTCCCTAAGGGTCTGTAGAACAATTCGAAGGTGCTCCTCGTGCTTCTCATCGGTGGTGGAGTAAATCAGGATGTCGTCGATGAAGACCACAACGAACTGATCCAGGAAGGGTCTGCAACGCAGAAAAATGATTAAAAATGGCTATTTGGATGTATTTTTGTGGATCTGAACGTCAAAAAGGGACTCAGCGCGCGAAAATAGTGGAAATTGGCTTTTTCTGGACATACTGGGCCAATTTCAGTGCGGGCCGATCCACGGCCTTGGCGCGTGCACCGGGACCAACCAAGAGGCGGAGCGACAGGTGGCGGAGCGCGACTGGCCGACAGGCGGCGCGCGCGGTCCCCGAGTGGGACACGCGGCGCGCTGCAATTGGCCGCGCCGCGCCCCCATCGGATCGGGCCACGTGGCTCGATTTGAGCCCTCCACCCGAAATACGGGAGAGCTACGGATGGGCGCCACATGGCAGGGCCCTCGTGCGGGCCGGGCTTGTAGTGGCCCAGGTCCCCGTGTAGCTTTCCCCCGGGATCACCGTCTACCCAAACGGCTCCCAAAACACCAACACTGGTCTAAACTCAGCTACCAGACTCCACTCGACCCCTAGGCACGAGTGCAACACTGTCCCACAATAACCTGACCACTCGGGCCACTACCTGAGCGAGGAAACTCTAAGTCCAGGAAAAGATGCAAAGTGTGGGATGTCTAAAGCATAAAAGAACCTAGCCCAAGTGAAGGTTCTCTACTAGTTTGATTAAACATGCAACATATGACGGGGTGCTAGGTCAAGTTTCAATAATAGCATTTAAATAAACTGAATCATAACATAGGAAACATTAACAGACATGATCACAAAATCAATCAAAACTAGTGTAGGAACCCGCGCGATGCGGCGGGTAAAAATTATAGTAAAAATTTATAAATTAATTAAATAAATAAAAATATAAAAAAAAATAGAAAAAAATAACTATAAATTTTGAAAGTAAAAAAATAAAATTTAAAAAACTTTGTAGCAACAGTAGAAAACCTAAGGCCTCAACAGAAGATAGTTGTACATGATCAAAAGAATTTGTACAAAAGGCCAATATTAAAATATGATACAATATACACGGGCTGAAGAACTAACGTATAACATGGCATGAATAAAAGAACTCCATTTTTAAAGATATTCAGCTGCAAAAGTTCCAAGTGGATATTTTGATAGCAATAAGTAAATAATTTGAAAATAAAGTAGTGATATCAAACATATATTGGCATGCAAAATAATTGGAATTATCAATATTTCTACTTGTTATAAATTATTTTACATTTGATGACTGGATAAAAACAACATATGCCTACCTAAGCAACAACTTATACACAAAAGAACCAAACCTAGGGAAATAAATAGTAGTGCAGCCTATACCTTCAGACCACGTGAACTTGCCCAGGCTCTCAAAAGTAGTTCAAAAACAGAATTCATGAAAGACCTGTAAAAATTCCAATATATATATATATATATATAGAACATAAGAAAACACCATATATATTTGTATTTACGATAATTAAACAAACTAACTTACATTACATCACTGTCGAGAAGTGGTTCCGAAGGAAAATCACTAAGGTATTGAGATGCAGCCTAACACCAACACTTAAAAGCTGAAAGCCATGTCGGGAAGGGAATGGGGAGGGAGGAGAAGGGAGAGGAGAGGAGCACTAAGAGAACATGTAGGTAGAGAAGAGAGAGAGTGGGGAGGAGGGAGATGAAGGGTTATGCGGTAGGGGTTAGTGAAGGAGAGAGAGTGGGAGGAGATGAAGGGTTATGCGGTAGGGGTTAGGGAAGGAGAGAGAGTGGGGGGAGATGAAGGGTCGTACGATGGGAAAGTAGAGAGAGAGAGTATAAAGAGATGAAGGGTTGTGTGGGGGGAAGGAGAGAGAGGGGCCTACCATTCTCAAAATAAGGAGGTACAACCACGTCGGATTTAGCCATGAGAAATCATATATAGGTATAGATAACCCTCATCCCCCTCAACATGCTCTCAACTAGTATAAGGTGAATACAACCATTTAAATATATATATAAGATCTCGAAGGTACCCAACATGTACAATAAATCATGTAAGTCTCCATCCACATGAACTAGATCATTTCTTATGCTTACATCTCAATCCTATAGGTTGTACATTAAATTATGCATGCTATCAATCACATAGTGTAATGCTTGCCTTAGGTTAGCTTTCATCAATCATAATCATGAATATTTATCCTGCAATTTCTCATATAATACCTTTACTAAGCTTACCTCTCAACTATATATTGGTGCACTAAACATGCATGCATTCTATCAAATAGAATTAGAGAACCGTCCACCGGTTCTGGAGACGAAACAACCCACCTGAATCTCTTCCCGCAAGCAAAGCCGAAGTCGGTGAACTGCGCAGCCACTCGCTATCAAAATCCGCCGAAATCGCACCCTCGGTACTCGGTCGCACAAGCCTCTGCTCAAACCAACATCACAGCCAACAACACAATCAATACCCCAAACAGCATTTGCTGTTTTTGCAAACCAGCACAGAAAAGGGGATTTTTCACCTGTGTATGGTCCTCCAAAAAATCCAGAAAAATCACGGCTGCGATCCTCGCGACGAGTAGATGCAAATCGAGTATTTCCTCGTTCCGACACCTGTAGGCCAAGTTACACAAGAAACTCCGCGGTAAGCCAAACTACTCACAACACGCAAATCTGCGGAGATCAGTCATGAAGAAGCTTAAATATCACCTTTGAAGAGTCCTCCAAAAATTCCAATAAAAATACGGTTGCGTTCCTCTCGAAGCGTAGATGTCGATCGAGTCCTTAAACATTCCGTTCCGATGCCCGTAGGCCGAGAAAACCCAGCAATACTCCACCGTTGTCCAACACCTCGCAGCAGTACAAAGGGTCAAAAGATACCTCAGGAACACCACCAAAAACTCAAAACTGAGTGAAGTGATCAGCACAAAAATCGAAGGCGTACCTCTCGTGAACACGCTGCCACAAAAATCAGGTCAGAACTCCACTTGGTTAGCTCTGTGGGATTTTTACACCGAAACACAACGAAGTGGGCTGTGGGTGTAACAATGGTGATGTCCTCCAAGTTGATGAAGAAGGTGATCCAAATGCCCTCCAAAAATCTCCCAAAAATCCAGTGTAGTAGTGGAAAAGTAGATGAGCCACCGGTAAAATTCCCTCTGAAAAATCTCAAGCCAAAGGGGGAAAAATAGAGGAAGAAAGCTCACTAAAAAGCCATGGAGAAGAAGAACAAGGAGAAGGAGCCCCAGCTTGCTACAGTAACGGGCCGGCCCGTCCGCCGCCACGCGACGAGCATCCACGCGCGCCCGCCCCGCGTTGGCGCCAATCCAGCTGCCACGTGTCACTCCCCGATAGGGCGATCCACGCCGCCAATGGGCGCACGACACGTGGCGCCTTATCCACGCCCAGGCGCTGCCCGCGTGCCCGCCCATGCCGGCCAACGCGCCTGCCCGCGCTGCCCGTGTGGACCGAGTCCATTGCGCCGGCCCAACCACGTGCCGCCACATGGCACTCTGCGGTCCATGGCTCCTCCATGCACCCGAAGACACTGTAAAACTTCTGGTTGCCCGTTTTCGTGCGTCCGGACTCAGAAAAATACATCCAAATAGCCGATTTCTATCGTTTTTCCGCGCTGAATCCAAAAATGGCCTCCGTTTTATCCAAAACTCATTCCAATTTTCGACGGAGGCATCCAAAGGCAACCATGATCTATTTTTCGCGCGGAGTCCATTTCTTGAGTCCGATTCGCACACAAGCACCTCCGATACACAACCTAGGCCTCCAGAAGCTGCTGATCCATCAGTAATCCTTTCGCGGGGATTCGGGTCCTCACAGCCGCTCCGGAGCTGGGCCTGTTACTTTACTATCGCGACTTGTCGATGCCGTCTGCGTGGGACACCCTATGTAAATCCCGTCCTCTTGTGGATGTGTGGTAGTAGGTGGGCGCAGGTTTGACTGGACCCTATGTGGCAGTCAGTAGGATTGGGTTGATTGGGCATATCGAGTAGATGCATACTTATCATCTGTATCACCCTTGAGCATTTAGATAGGGGCATGGTAGCTGTAGAGTTATTTTCAGCCTTTCCTTCATAGTATTGCACTTGTTACTTATGCCTCTAGTAGACTTAGTGGGCAGACCGTCGGGCTTGGTGGCGGTACCTACTGAGAACTACGTGTTGGTGTAGTTCTCACACCCGCTGGGGGTTCCCCTCCTTCCTCTTTCCTCTCCTTTGTTTTGCAAAGTCTTCTGCGGGAGTTGCTGATCCTTCTGTTGCTGATCAAGGTGAGGGAGTCGCGAGCTAGTTCCCTACCCGTCCTTGGAGTATAGCGGTACCCTTTTTGGAGCTTGTAGTACAGTCTGCTGGATTTTAGTAGAGTTTTTTTTTGAGAGACTTATGTTTTGTGAGGTTCAGACTTGTACTATTTGGAGTTGTACATTTATGTTTTAGTGGTTTATTTTACAGCTCTGATATTTGTATAGTTGTAGATTTATCTTTTGCAGGTTAGACGCTTTGTTGGTTTTGGGCCGGATACCCGGATTGAGGTCAGAGAGCTCCGGACCCATATGACAGGATTGTCAGAGGCTTATCAGCGGTCAGAGTGAGCGAGCAGCTGGTTTTAGTGACACAGTTGTCGGAGCAGCGGGCAGCTCGACAGTGCTTCCCTCTGAGACCACCCGGTTGCAGTATCCTCAAGGGCGGGGATTGCTGTGGCACCGATGGGGTGAGTAGCCCCCTCTATGCCAATGTTTAGTGTCGAGGCACCGAGGCAGGGTGGATAGTGGACAGCTGGTGAGCTGAGGGGACATGATCGATTTATTGAGCCGGATTTGGCAGATGAACCACCCCGACTAGTAAGATTGAGTTTGGAGCCTTTGGAGGCAGAGTCGTGGTTGGTGGTGATGGAGTGATCAAATTAGAGCCTCCCTGTGCGAGAGAGTTTATGCAGTTGTTGAACTGCGCACCCCAGGTTCCGAGGGACGAGGCGCATAGGATGTGTGTGTCTGGGAGTGGATTGCGCCAGGATACCTTTCAGTATATTCGGTCCCTCCTGTGCAGATTTTGGATCTTTGATGCCTCGATAGAGTAGGCGTTGCATATGGAGCTTGGCACTATAGTTCCCTTGGATAGGGATCTGCCGCCAGAGGTGAGTTCTGGATATTGGCGCGTGGCGCCTGGTGATGGAGGACAGATCGGCCAGCAGAGGCATTTCTGATTTCTTTTTCCAGGATAACGGTGTGAAGACCAGGATCTCCGCAGAGCTGTTACAGTGCGTTGGGTGGCTTCTGGAGGCCTACGTGGTGTGCTGGTGGTGATTGTGCACAATTTGGACACAAGTGTTGGACTTCGGGCTTAAAATGGATCACGTGAGTGATCGGAGGACCCCATTGAGTGGTTAGAAGTGTTCTCGCGCGGAACAGATGTTAAGATTGAACTCAGCGCGAAATTTGGGGTAAAAACACTTGTCTGGATGCATTCGGCGAATTTTGGAATTAGAATTTGGCAAATCGGACAGCGGATTTGGATTCAGCACGCGAAAACGGTGAAAATGGACTATTCACTTGCTTTTTTCGGAGCCCGGATGACGCGCACGATTTTCAAGGCAAGGGATCACTGTTCCGGCGGCTGGGGCAGCGCCGGCGACGGCGGCGTGGGCTCGGGCAGGCACAGGCGCGGCGGCAGGCAAGCGCAGGCAGCGTGCGGTGCGCGGGCAGGCGCGCGGGCGCGCGGGCAAGAGCGCGGTCCACGGGGTCGGCGTGCACCGGATGGCAGGATGCATGGCGGTTGGTGGTTGGTCCGTGCAGTGCACCGGGACCACGGTGCAGGCGGTGGACTGCCTCGGGAAGCGCGCCTGGCAGAGGCGCAGACCAGCGCGGGGAAGGCGCGCGGGCCCTGGCGCGGCGTCAGCGGGGGCAGGCCACGTGTCGGCCTCCCATACGCGGGTTAGCGCGACGTGACGTGCGACGCGACGCGACACTGTGGCCGGCGTCAGCGCGGGGCGCTAGTGCGGTCCACGTGGCAGCCTCTGATTGGCTGCCACTCGTCGGTGGTCGCGGTGCACGGGTCCAGGGACACGTGTCATCCTCTGGTTGGCCGAGCGATGGTGAGGTGGCGCCTCGCCGGCGCGGCGCGGGCGCGTGGACCGCGGCTGGGGCGGTTACTGTAGCCGCCCGAAACTTTTCGGGCGCCCGAAAGGTGCGCCCGAAAGTTGTTTTTCAGCCTATAAGGGCCCGAAAGGCCCTTTATTCCTCCTTTTTCCCTTTTTGGCTTCGCCCGAGCGTACCAGGAGAGGGAAAGGGCGATTCGGGGCGGGGTTTTCGAGGGCGCACGAGCGCGCCGTGGACCCCGTGGAGCGCACAAGGTGTTCCAAGGAGTCGGATTGACGCGTTGGACGGCGCTACGGGTCGAGGTAGGTCCCGTTTGTTGTTTTGCGGTATTTTTGGCACAGTTTTGAGTTTTCCTTTTTGATTTTGGATTTGACCCCATGCCCTCATGCGTGTTAGGGACCGTGTTTTACTGTGCCGTTTTACTGCGCGGACTGTTGCTGGCGTTTTGGACGCGCCTCATTTTGCGTGCAACCTTAGGAGAAGAATGCTCCGTTTTGCGTGCAGATTCGAGGTACGTGCACCGTTTCGCGTGCAGGTCGTGTTGGTGTGCACCGTTTTGCGTGCGGGTTTTAATGGCGTACATCGTTTTGCGTGTAGGTTTGGTGGCCGCGCATCATTTTGCGTGCGGACTCGTAAAGTGTGCACCGTTTTGCGTGCAACTTGTTGTACGAGCTCGGATTGAGGCGCGCCTTTACACTCTTTGGATCTACGCGTCGCAAGGATTACAGTCATGTTTTCGGAGAATTTTCTGAGATTCGCCCGAAGGTATACTTCTTTCCCCTTTACTGTGCAGAGTATTACAGTTGTGTTTGTTGTGGATTTTCGCGCTCACCGCGTTGTGGAATTTGTAACTCGGCCACCGGGACTCGGATTTTGACGTGCAGGTACTCGTTTCGAAGGGCTCGACATGACGATCGCGTCCGTATTTTTGGTGGATTTTTCAGAGGCCGTTCTGCAGGTGAAAATTACACATCTTCGGGGCTGGTTTCAGCAGATGGTGTATACTTGGATATTTTAGCATAAAGTGTAACTTTGGACCTTTTGTTGTACCCAGGAGGGTTCGCGAGTGTTTTTGGAACACTGCTAGGAGCCGAGGTTTGCGCGACATGTACCGTGGATACGGGTTCAGCGGATTGTGTGTGCAAGTGGCCACGCTCTTCACCGACCCCAGATTTGCCTTGGATTGAGCATTTCAGGTGGGTAGGCTTAATTTGGTAACTGTATAAGGTTTTTATATTATGGGGAATGTAAGTGTACTTGTGGGAATGTCACCCCTCCAGGACTGATAGCATGCATGTTTAATGTACAACCCATATTTAGCATCGAGAGGTAAAGCTTGAAGAATGGCCTAGATCATGTGGTTATTGTACATGTTTATTCATTAGCCTACTTGTGTGAGATTGGTACAGCATAGTAGGAACATTTTAGCATGCTTTGCTATTATATGTTTCGCCCTCTTTTATCGCTTCTGAGGACAAAAACATGCTTGCATGGACATGTAGTTAGGCCATCTTTTACTGCTGCACTACTTATTGGAACTTGACTTAGGAGAAACCATGCTTTTCCCTTTTCTCCTCCTTTGTTAGTCAGGCGGTCTATGTTTCTCGGGGGCGAGCAGGGGTCTGGGGTAGTGTAGCCAGGACATTGGTGTCAGGGACGGGTTGTGCTGGATTACAAACGGCAGGGTATTGCGGCAACCGTGGATATTGGGCGATTGACCGGACATTTATTTATGCACCAGATTGGTTATCAGATTTCTCTAGAGGGCGGAGTTTCCTACTTATTTAGTGTGCGACCGTGCCGGTCAGGAGCCGGTCTGTCATTCATGTAGTGTGCGACCGTGCCGGTCAGGAGCCGGTCTGTCATTCATTTAGTGTGCGACCGTGCCGGTCAGGAGCCGGTCTGTCACTTATTTAGTGTGCGACCGTGCCGGTCAGTAGTCGGTCTGTCACCTATTTTGGAATGCGACCGTACCGGTCAGTAGTCGGTCAGTATTCGCGCAGATGAGTTCTTGAGTTCGACAGCAGGCATAGTAGGCATGGCAGGCATAGTAGGCATAGCAGGCATGGCAGGCATGGCAGGCATGGCAGGCATAGTAGGCATGGCAGGCATAGTAGGCATAGCAGGCATGGCAGGCATGGCATGCATAGCAGGCATGGCAGGCATGGCAGGCATGGCAGGCAAGGCAGGCATAGCAGGCATGGCAGGCATAGTAGGCATAGCAGACATAGCAGGCAGTGCCAGTGATTACTGGTCTATCGATTGGGTCGATTGTGCACTTCATGTGCTAGTGGTTGCATACCATTCTTTGGTTCTCCCCGTTTGGGCATTTAGATAGAGGCATGATAGCTGTTGAGGGGCTCCAGCTTTCTTATTTCAGTCTTTACGGCTTTGGTTAGTTTTTGTCTCTTGAGGACTTGGTGGGCAGACCATCGGGCCTGGCGGTGGTACCCACTGAGAACTCCCTTTTTGGTGTAGTTCTCACACCCTTTGGGGGTTTTCCCCCTCCTTTTTCCTTCCTCTCATTTGTTTTGCAGAGTCTTAGCGGGTGTTGCTTATTCTGCGGTTGTTGTTCGAGGCGAGGGAGTCGCGAGCTAGATCCCTACCCATCGTTGGAGAGTAGCGGTACCCTCTTCAGAGGAGATCTTCATTAGATTAGTTATTTTATTTCCTCTTTTGAGTGACTCTTGTAGTGAGGATGATATGTATTGAGAGCCTGTACACTCATGTATTTTTTCGAGATACCTCCCGGTTGAGCTATGAGTTTTGTATCTGAGGATATTGTACGATTATCATTTTTGGGAGGTGGACATTGTTGCATTATTTCTAGTTGTACAGTGGTTGATTTCATTTTTATAGCAGTTTTATCGTATAGCTCTGATATCTGTTAGCTGTAGTACTTTTCTTGAAGGTAGGACGCTTCGCCTATGCTGGGTTTGGCATAGGTGGCGGATCTGTTGACGAGCCCGGGTCGCAGTTTCGACCCCGGGGCGTGACAAACGGATTCCCGTGATGCCAGAAATCGGGTGGACCCCGATGGCAGCATCAGCATCTATATCAGAGTGGCGCAGCGGTAGCGTGGATTTGCTATCTGCGGAGGACCTTATTCGTCGCCTCAGTGTGAGCAGAGACAAAGGTCGTGCTCTCTATGTGGATAGTCCTGATTTTCAGGCAGATTGAGCGACAACCACTTGCATTGAGCGGATGAACCTGTGCCGCCCTGTTGGAGGGCGCCACGGTAGTGGATCGAGTGTTGTAAGTGTGATTTCATCACAGCAGCCGGAGTTAGAGCATGTTGCATTCCTGCATGGACTAGAGGCAGAATTGTTACCACGTGCACTAGAGGTACAGGTTTCCGTTGTTGTTGTGCATGTGGAGGAGACTTTTGGATCATGTCCAGTGCAGCTGAGAGTGCGAGTTACCGGCAGACTTATTGGTAATTATGGCAGTTCGGTATTTTGACAAGGTGCTTGAGATTGATTGGCACAATGCCACAGGATGTTTGACTGCGGAAAGATAAGACTTTGACCTTCTACGAGGCAGACGAGAGAAGGCTTGGTTGTTGAGACAGTTAGAGCACACAAGTTTTGGCGTGACGGTGTGAGAGGTGCTTACGGCGGCACTGGGACTCAGGGATATCTTTGTTGCCCATGAGATCCCTGGTGTGATCTCACCAGAGCTGTTGATAATGCCGCCGGTTAGGGAGATAGAGATTGCGTTTGATGTGGTTCGGGGGACCGCGCCACCCTCGACAGCACCTCATTGGATATCGCCCATAGAGCTGAGAGAGCTGATGGCACAGTTGCAGGATCTGATGGATCGAGGGGTCTGTTTGACCTAGTGCCACGCCGTTGATATACGGTGGTGATGCCACGCCGTTGGTACACGGTGGTGATGCCACGTCGTTGATACACGACTGTGAGGGTCCTTTTATGGTTCGAGTGTAGACAGGTCTGGGTGGTATCTAGGACCTTTTGATGGAGCTATACTCCGGCAGTTATTGTAAGATGCGAGTACCTACTTGGAATCAGACAGCCGAGGACTTTGCCTAGAGGGCATTCAGGATCTGGTAAGGGCATTATGAGAGCATAGTGAGGCCAAATGGAATGACTAATGCCCTGTGACTTCAAGATCTGAGGAATTGTATGTCCCAGTTGTACCTGGACGGACTGAGAGTGGTGTTTCCCGAGGATATTTTGATTTACTCCCGGAGCGACTTGGAACACAAGGAGCACTTATGGATGTGCTACCATGCCCGTGTGGATGAAGCTGTATGCCAAGTTATTGAGGTACAAGTTGTAGTTTCAGAAGCATACCTTCTTGGGTCACTTTGTTTGAGCCGTAGGAGCGGCGGTGGAAATCCGGCCAATATGGATACTATTTTGGGAATTGGCCGAGATCGACAATATTTATGGTCAAGGTAAGGAGCTTCTTGTCCTGGGCAGTGCTAGGGGAGCTTTGCAATTGGATAATGAAACTGATACCAGCGCCAATGCCAGTATTTCCAGTGATGGGAGAGGGAGCTGTGCGTTTTAGTGATGCCTCCCATAGTGGCTGTTGAGTTACCGTGGGTTGATCTTCGGTCCGCGCTTCATCAATCCAACCCTATGAGTATTGTGGCAGGACGAACCGCAGTTTTGTAGGCAGCTTGGATCCCACAGATGAGCCTTTCAGTACGCCTATTATTTCCGGCTTTGATTGATATACCTGGGCGTAGGCCATGCCTGCTTAGCTATCAGTCCTGATTACTCAGCATTTCTGTTCTATACTATATGATAGATTAAGATTTCAGCTTCAGTTGACAATTTCTACCATGCGGCACCAGTGGAGACTACAGCTTTCAGCATCTTGAGTGGGATTTACGCGGATTGTCGTTGATGGTTCGGACTTTTGACCGCGAGTTTGGGCATCAGCATTATGATCGCCTTTCGAGCCAGTTTTCAGTCCCGTTCACCGACGGTTTGGTCCCCGTCAGGGTGTCCTTTATTAGTTGAGAGATTGACTTCGACCCGTGGGTCCGTTGGGGTTATGTTGGCATGTTGAGTGACCAACTGTGGCATGAGATTGTGTCTCTTGAGGATCCCTTTTGAGGGTAACCCGCGGTTGAGTAGTCCACTCGGGTGGTTTTGGATCGGGAAGTAACCGAGTGAAGACCCCAGCTTATTGGATTCTTTTCTTTATTGGATGAATGTGTTGAGATTGGCACCAGGATGTGGTTTGGTGCGTGTTGTGCTGGTGATTATTTTGTTTCCCCCAGCTTTTTGATGGAGCCCCTGTGTCGTTTCACGTCTCAGCTCAGGAGTGTTTTGCTTTTGGATCCCTCGCCCATGATTGACTCACACCATTTGAGATCTATGAGTGTTTGGAGTACGAGGGATGCCCGTTGCGAATTCTGGCTCGTGAGGTGAGGGAATTGCGCAATCGGGCTATGCCATACTGGTTGTTACTGTTGTTGTTGTTGAGGAGTAATCACGGGGAGTGAGTAGCGACTTGGAGCTGGAGATGATGATGTTGAGTACTTACCCTTGGTGTTTGTGACTCCTAGAGGAATTAAGCTAGTTTCGAGGACGAAACGTTCTTTAGTGGGGGAGGATGTGAGGACCCGGATCCCCACGACGAGATTACTGGTTGGCCAGCAGCTTCTGGAGGCCTATATGGCGCGTCGGTGGTGTTTGTGCACCAATTGGACACTAGTGATGGACTCAGAGTGTTAAATGGATCACTAGAGTAGTCAGATGACCCCCTCGAATGCTTATAAGTGGTTTTGTGCGCAATGGATATTAAAATTGGGCTCAGCGCGAAGTTTGGATAAAAGAACATCTTTCCGGATGCCTTCCGCAATTTTTAGAGTTGGAGTTTGGCAAAACGAACTTCGGATTTGGATTCAGCGCGCGAAAACGATGAAAATGGACTATTCACTTGCATTTTTCGGAGCCCGGATGACGCGCACGATTTTCGAGGCACATTGTCACTGTTCCGGCGGCTGGGGCAGCGCCGGCGACGGCGGAGGGCGGCGGCGCGGGCTCGGGCAGGCACAGGCGCGGCGGCGGGCAGGCGCGGGCGGGCGCGCGGGCGCGCGGGCAGGTGCGCGGTCCACGGCGCCGGCGTGCACCGGAGGGTGGACACGTGGCGGCCTGCGGTAGGTGCGGTGTAGCGCGCTCGGTGCACCGAGCTGGTGCGGCTCGCCTCGGGGCGCGTTGACTGGAGCCGGCCACGTTTCGGCTCCCCGTTGGGCCACGTGTCGTGTGGGGGATGGCCCCGCACGGCTGTTTGCTGTTTGGCGGGCGACGTGGAGGCCCGTGTGCGATTCGGGCCCAACACTGTAGCGATCCGGAAGAATCGGGCGTCCGGAAGTGGGGACCTATTGGTCATTTTCCCAATTGTTTTTCCCAGCCTATATAAAGCCCGAGAATACCTTCTGAGAACTCTTTCCCTGTTCCTCTTCTCACAGTGCCACCTTCACAAGAGTTCCTCCTCTCCCTGAGCTGGTTCCCTCTGCAGATTCTTGGATTTTTCTGCGGCACGCATCCTAAGGTTTCCATTTTTACAGCGCGGCGCGACGCTCGTTCTTTTGTGGTCTCCTTCGTCGCAATTTGGGTACGAGGACTCCCCCGGCTTACTCCGACCACCGATTTCGTTGATTCTTACGCCATTGGCTTCACAACAGGTATGGCTACGATCTTCGTGATTTGAGTTTCCCCTCGTTTCGAGTTTATCTTGGAGTTTCCTGAGCTTTTTTTTGACCCTTTTTCTGGGGCGGAGTTTTGGACAGCACATTGGTGTTTCGGCGATATCTTTGCGCACAGGCGTCAGATTGAGGCGTGCAAGGAGGCGTTTTTCATCTACACAGCACAAGGAACACCCTCGAATTTTCTGGGATTTTTCTGAATATATCTCGAAGGTGAAAAATCCCTGTTTACAGGACTTTATGCTACAGATTTTGAGACTAGTTGATTTCGGGGTGGTTCCCTTGTCGAATTTGTATCTCAGTGTAGAAAACTCGGATTTGAACGTGCAGGTACTCGTTTCGACCGGTTCGTCGCGAGGATCGCGACAGTATTTTTTTGGGAATTTTCTGTGTATATCTCGCAGGGAAAAACAGGGCATCTTTGGGACTGAATTCTGGACAGCATGTATTTGGATACTTGTATGCTTATTTTGTGTGTATGCTTTGGGGTATTTGTGAGCAGTGATCGCGGCGGTTTATCTGTTTGGGCATTTGGCGTGAAAAGGGATATTGGACAGCGAGGAGGGCTTGTGCGACATGTATCGAGGGTGCAATTTTGGCAGATTTTGGATCGTGAGCGTCTGCACACTTCACCGACTTCAGGTTTGCCTTGGTTTAAGCACTTCAGGTGGATAAACTTAGTAGTGGTAACTGTTTAAGGGTTTATATGCATGTTATGCCTTATGGGAGGTGTAATAGTGGATGTTCATGTATGGTTAAGATAAGTGCACTTGTGGGGATGTCACCCCTCTATGACTGATAGCAGGCATATTTAATGTACAACCGATATGAGCGAGAGGTAAGCGAGGAGTGGCCTACTGGGTGAGCTTGGTATACCATAGTAGGAATACTTTAGCATGCTTTGCTAATATATGTTTCTATACCATAGTAGGAATACTTTAGCATGCTTTGCTAATATATGTTTCACCCACTTTTATCGTTTCTGAGGACAAAAGCATGCTTGTATGGACATATAGTTATGCCACCTTTTCCTGCTACACTACTTATTGGAACTTGACTTAGGAGAAACCATGCTTTTTCTTTCTCCTTCTTTGTTAGTCAGGTGGTCAGTGTTGCTCGGGTTCGAGCAGGGGTCTGGATAGTGTCACGCCCCGGGGTCGAAACAGCGACCCGGGCTCGCCAACAGATCCGCCACTTATGCCAAACCCCGCATAGGCGAAGCGTCCTACCTGCAAGAAAAGTACTACAGCTAACAGATATCAGAGCTATAAATGAAAATCTGCTGTATAACTAAAATCAACCACTGTACAACTGGAAGTAGTACAACAATGTCCATCTCCCAAAAATGATAATCGTACAAAATCCTCAGATACAGAACTCATAGCTCAACAGGGAGGTAACTCCAATAAATACAATAGTGTACAGGCTCTCAAATACATATCATCCTCACTACAACAGTCTCTCAAAAGAGGAAATAAAACAACTAATCTACTGAAGCTCTCCTCTGAAGGGGTACCGCTACTCTCCAAACATGGGTAGGGATCTAGCTCGTGACTCCCTCGCCTCGATCAACAACCGCAGAATCAGCAACACCCGCTAAGACTCTGCAAAACAAAGGAGAGGAAGGAAAAAGAAAGGGGAAAACCCCCAAAGGGTGTGAGAACTACACCAAAAAGGGAGTTCTCAGTGGGTACCACCGCCAGGACCGACGGTCTGCCCACCAAGTCCTCAAGAGACAAAAACTAACCAAAGCCGTAAAGACTGATATAAAGAAGCTGGATCCTCTCAACAGCTATCATGCCTCTAACTAAATGCCCAAACGGGGAGAACCAAAGGATGGTATACAACTACTAGCACATGAAGTGCACAATCGACCCAATCGATAGATCAGTAATCACTGGCACTGCCTGCTATGCCTGCTATGCCTGCTATGCCTGCCATGCCTGCCTATGCCTGCCATGCCTGCTATGCCTGCCTATGCCTGCCATGCCTGCCTATGCCTGCCATGCCTGCCATGCCTGCTATGCCTGCTATGCCTGCCTATGCCTGCCTATGCCTGCCTATGCCTGCTGTGCCTGCTATGCCTGCCTATGCCTGCCATGCCTGCCTATGCCTGCCATGCCTGCTATGCCTGCTATGCCTGCCTATGCCTGCCTATGCCTGCCTATGCCTGCCATGCCTGCCTATGCCTGCCATGCCTGCCTATGCCTGCCTATGCCTCCTGTGCCTGCTATGCCTGCCTATGCCTGCTGTGTCTGCTAAATCGGGTATGCGGGCCAACGCATAACACCGATAGGGGATAGGAGTCTCAAGGACTCAAAGGTGTATGCCAAATCGGGTATGCCAGTCTACGCATAACACCGACAGGGGATAGGAGTCTCAAGGACTCAAAGGTGTATGCCAAATCGGGTATGCCAGCCTACGCATAACACCGACAGGGGATAGGAGTCTCAAGGACTCAAAGGTGTATGCCAAATCGGGTATGCCAGCCTACGCATAACACCGACAGGGGATAGGAGTCTCAAGGACTCAAAGTGTGTATGTGCCTGCCAAATCGGGTATGCGGGCCAACGCATAACACCGACAGGGGATAGGAGTCTCAAGGACTCAAAGGTCTGAGTAACAAGTATCATAGTAGAATAAATCAGCAGGACTGGATCGTGACACTGATCTAAGTGGGAAAGCCCAACCACTAAAGAAAGCCTCGGTCCTCAATCAGATGCACCAATAAATATCGGGTCAACCGCCCAATGTCCGCGGTCTCCGCAAAACCCTGCCAACTACAATCGAGCACAACCCGTCCCTGATACCAATGTCCTGACTACACTACCCCAGACCTCTGCTCGCACCCGAGCAACATAGACCACCTGACTAACAAAGAAGGGGAAAGGGAAAAGCATGGTTTTTCCTAAGTCAAGTTCCAATAAGTAGTGTAGCAGTAAAAGATGGCCTAACTACATGTCCATATAAGCATGCTTTTGTCCTCAGAAACGATAAAAGTGGGTGAAGCATATATTAGCAAAGCATGCTAAAGTCTTCCTACTATGGTATACCAATCTTACCCAAGTAGGCCATTCCTTGCTTACCTCTCGCTCATATCGGTTGCACATCAAATATGCCTGCTATCAGTCATAGAGGGGTGACATCCCCACAAGTGTACTTACATTCACCCTAATGTAAGAACCTTAAACAGTTACCAAATTAAGCCTACCCACCTGAAGTGTTCAATCCAAGGCAAACCTGGGGTCGGTGAAGAGCGTGGCCACTTGCTCGCACAATCCGCTGAACCCGTATCCACGGTACATGTTGTCACGCCCCGGGTCGAAACTGCGACCCGGGCTCGCCAACAGATCCGCCGCCCATACGGGAAGCCCCGTATAAACGTAGCGACTAACCTGCAAAAGAGATCTACACTAAACAGATATCAGAGCTGATAAGGTAAAAGCTGGATAAAATAAATACAACTCTAACGAAATATACAACCAGAGTCCTCACCAAAATATAAATATCTCTCAAAATAAGAAGAGTACAACTCAATCCTCACTACAAGGTCACTCGACAAGAACTCCCAAAAAGTAGGGAGGTACATCTACTCTCAAGCGACAACTGGTAGGGATCTATCTCGCGACTCCCTTACCTCGATTAGTCGGGTCAGCAACAGGTGCGGCAGGAACTGGAGCAGAAGAAGAAGTCCCTGGGGAAAAATACACCACGACGGGTGTGAGAACTACGTCCCAAGTAGTTCTCAGTGGGTGCCGCCAACAAGCCCGATGGTCTGCCCACTAAGTCTACTAGAGGCAAAAAGTAACAATGCAGTGCGGAAAGGGAAAAGCTGGTAAAGTAAACTCTACAGCTACTATGCCTCTATCTAGATGCTCAAAAGTGGGACAGAAAGAACATGATGCTACCAACTAGATCTCGACTCAAAACACCCAATCTCAACTGACTGCCGCATAGGGTCCAGTCAAACCTGCGCCTACCTACTGCCGTCACGTCCCGGGGGACCGGACTTACGTAGGGCGTCCGTGACTGCCACTAACTGGCCCAGCCAGAGGGACTGTGTCCGTGACTGCCACTAACTGGCCCAGCCAGAGGGAACACTGCGTCGACAAGTCGCGATAGAAGAACAGGCCCAACTCCGGAGTGGCTCTCGAGGGGAGCGACCCCACCGAGGAAAGTATCCGCGTATCTCTGTCGAGCTCAAATGTGGCTCATGCAGGCTATAATCCAAATCCTCGATCAACAAGATCGACTGTAACCAAGGAACACTGTCTCACACACAGGCTGGAAAACTGCACAGCCGAGACTCACGGTCACTCAAAAGTAACTCTCAAGATCTCAAGTCAACAACCCAAGTCACTCTCCCGAAGAAACCTGGTCTACAGACTGCTAACAACTCCACTCGGTCCCCAGACACGAGTGTAAATGCATCCCACGATAATCCGACCTCTCGGCCCACTACTTGGGCGAGGAAAACTCTTAGTCCAGAGTGATAAAAAGAATAGTGCAGTGGGAAAGTCTAGAGCAATAAAAACCTAGCCCAAGTCGAGGTTTTCTACAGTCTGGCTGAACATGCAACATATGGCAGTGGTGCTAGGTCAAGTTCCAAAATAATTAATAATCAACAGCTTGAAGGGAGCAAGATAATAAACTCAGGATCATCTAACTACAACAGGATCATCAATTCATACATTCTAGCATGCTGTACCACAAACATTAAAATATGCAAGTCCCTAAAGCTAGAATTAGTACACAGTCCGCTGATCTTGACAAAGAGGTCACCCACCTGATGACTGATCTGTCCAAGTCCTAAAGCTGATAATACCAGAACAACAGCAACTCACTGTCCAGTATATCCAGTACAGTCCAAAATTCCACCTGGGTTCAACATAGGCTACAGTCATACACAAATTCCCAAAAATCTGCCCAAAAGTCTCATGCTGAATTTCAGCTGTACAGATGCCAAAATACCACCTGTAGAAAGTGTCCAATAAATTCCAATAAAAATATCCCGGCATTCTTCGCGTCGATAGCTTCGAAACAAGTACCTGCACGCCCAAATCGGAGTTCCGTAGGCCAAGATATAAATTCCACAACACGGGCGCGCGAAGACATACAACCACATAACTGTAAAATCTTGCACAGATAAAAAGGAAGATGTATACCTCCGGGAAGATCTCAGGAAATTCCAAAAAAAATACCACGATGATCCTTGCATCGAGTAGATGAAAAAAGTATATAAGCACGTCCTGATCCGAGATTTGTGCGCGAAGATCTCTTCAAAAGAAGCTGCTGTCCTCACCAAAAACTCACAGCAAGAAGGGTCCAAATGAGCACCTGAAAACACCTCGAAAAACGCGAAATCTGAAAATGTACGAGAAAACCAAAATCGTAGCCTCACCTGTTACAAATCCAGCAGCGAAGAAATCGCTCGAAAAGATGGTCGGTGTAGGTCGGGGGAGCTCATACACTGAAGAGCGACGGAAGAAACACCGAAGAAAGAGCGTCGCGCCGCGCCAAGAAAATGAGAATCTCGAAACCCCCAAAATCCCCAAACTCTGCAGATGGAAGCTTGACAGTGTGAGGATCAACTTTGGTGAAGAACTCCCTTCGGTTTGAGGCTCGGAAGTGCCAAAAAAACAAAGGAGAAAGGATTTCGGGCTATTTATAGGCCGCAGAAAACAATTGGAAGAATTCCCAATAAGTCCCCACTTTTGGGCGCAGGGGAGATTTCGGGCGGCTACAGTGTTGGGCCTGGCCCAACACTGTGCGCGCCCGAATTCTTCCCGTGCGGCCACGTAGCCCAGCAAACAGGCGGCAGCGGGCGGAGCTACTCAGCGGCGGCCACGTCGCGCGCCTCCCCGCCCGACACGCGTCCCGCACAGCGAACAGCTGTGCGGGGCGCGCCAAACACCGCCACGTGTCCCTCCCCGCGGTCAAAGCGGGTAGGTGGCGCCCGCCAGTGGCAGGGCGACACGTGGCCCTGCCACTGTCGCGGTCACACGTGCGGGCAGGGCGCCGCCCTGGCCGCCTGCAACGCACGCGCCCCGAGGCGCCCGTCCGCCGTTCCGTGCGCCGCGCCTCGTGAGCCCGCGAATGGGGCGACGACACGTGTCCTGTGCACCTGGTCCACGCACCCAATTTAGGTTCCATGGACCGCGCCGCATGCACCGACCAACCGCGGGATGCCACGTGTCCCCCCGCCCCGGTCCATGAACCGCCGCGCAAACTCTGTAGACCGCGCCTCACGGGCCCGCCAATCAGGCGGCGCCACGTGTCATGCGCCGGGTCCGTGCACCCAGCCGCGGCGCTCTGTGGACCGCGCGCTGCGGACCGGCCAATCATGGGCTGCCACGTGGCAGTCGGCGGTCCACGGCCCCTCCCATGCACCGAATTTCAGCGAAAACTTTCGGGAGTCCGTTTTTGGGCATCCGGACTCAGAATTTAACAAGCAAATAGCCGTTTTCAAGCGTTTTTCCGCGCTGAATCCATTTCCAAGCTCAGTTTGGCCAAAAACCTTTTCAAAACTTCGGCAAACACATCCGAAGGCCAACATAGCTGAAGATAACTCACCGGGTCCATCTGTAGCATCCCCTTGATGCACAATGGGCCAGACACACCGACAATAGGTGTTCTAAACAATGGATTCACCAGAAAAAGCTGCATGGGAATCTGGGCCACCACACATGTCGCGCCACCTCGGCTCCTTGCAGTGTTCCAAAAACACTCACGAATGCTCCTGGGTGCAACAAAAGGTCCAAAGTTACACTTTATGCTAAAATATCCAAGTATACACCAACCGCTGAAACCAGCCCTGAAGATGTGCAATTTTCACCTGCAGAACGGACTCTAAAAAATTCACCAAAAATACGGACGCGATCGTCGCGTCGAGCCCTTCGAAACGAGTACCTGCATGCCAAAATCCGAGTCCCGGAGGCCAAGTTACCAATTCCACAACGCAGTGAGCGCAAAAGTCCACAATATACACATCTGTATCGCATTGCACAGGAGAACGGAAAAAGTATACCTTCGGGCAATTCCCGGAAAATACGGTGATAATCCTCACGTCGAGCAGATGCAAAAACTGTAAAGGCACGCCTCAATCTGAGTCTCGTACACCAAGTTGCACGCGAAACGGTGCACGCCGCCGGAGTCCTACGCAAAACGGAGCACGGTGCCGGAATCCGCATGCAAAACGGAGTCCGCACGCAAAACGGAGCACGGTGCCGGAATTCGCACGCAAAACGGAGTTCGCACGCAAAACGGAGCACGGTGCCGGAATCCACACGCAAAACGGAGTCCGCACGCAAAACGGAGCATGCCGTCAGGGTCCGCACGCAAAACGGTGCAGTAAAACACGGTCCCTAACACAGATAAGAGCAAGGGGTCAAACCAAAGTCCAAAAGAACGCCCCAAAACTGTGCCAAAAATACCGTAAAAACGAAGTGCGGAACCCACCTCGACTGCGCCGCGCCGCCCAACCGCTCCAGTGGAACACTTCGCGCGCTCCGCGAGGTCCACAACGCACAACCGCACCCCACAAAAATCCCCTCCTCACTCCCTCTCTCGCTCGGTTGGAGAAGAAAGAAAAGAAAATGGAGGAGGAATGGTGTGCGGGGAAGAAAGAAGAAGAAGAGAAGAAAGGGAGGAGGGGGGCTCCCGTGGACCGAGTCCACGGTGCACCGGCCCACTGCCAGGACAGTCCACCACACTCGGGCGTGTGCACCCGGCCCAGGCACGCGCCTTGTGGTGGCCCAGATTCCCATGCAGCTTTTTCTGGTGAATCCATTGTTTAGAACACCTATTGTCGGTGTGTCTGGCCCATTGTGCATCAAGGGGATGTTACAGATGGACCCTGTGAGTTATCTTCAGCTGTGTTGGCCTTCGGCTGTGTTTGCCGAAATTTTGAAAAGGTTTTTGGCCAAACTGAGCTCGGAAATGGATTCAGCGCGGAAAAACGCTTGAAAACGGCTATTTGCTTATTAAATTCTGAGTCCGGATGCCCAAAAACGGACTCCCGGAAGTTTTCACTGAATTTCGGTGCATGGGAGGGGCCGTGGACCGCCGGGCTGCCACGTGGCAGTCCATGATTGGCTGGTCCGCAGCGCGCGGTCAACAGAGCGCCGCGGCTGGGTGCACGGACCAGGCGCATGACACGTGGCGTCGCCTGATTGGCGGGCCCGTGAGGCGCGGTCTACAGAGTTTGCGCGGCGGTGCATGGACCGGGGCGGGGGGACACGTGGCATCCCGCGGTTGGTCGGTGCACGCGGCGCGGTCCACGGAACCTAAATTGGGTGCGTGGACCAGGTGCGCAGGACACGTGTCGTCACCCCATTCGCGGGCTCACGAGGCGCGGCGCACGGAATGGCGGACGGGCGCCTTGGGGCGCGTGCGTGGCAGGCGGCCAGGGCGGCGCCCTGCCCGCACGTGTGACCGCGACAGTGGCAGGGCCACGTGTCGCCCTGCCACTGGCGGGCGCCACCTACCCGCTTTGACCGCGGGGAGGGACACGTGGCGGCGTTTGGCGTGCCCCGCACAGCTGTTCGCTGTGCGGGACGCGTGTCGGGCGGGGAAGCGCGCGACGTGGCGCCGCTGAGTAGCTCCGCCCGCTGCCGCCTGTTTGCTGGGCTACATGGCCGCACGGGAAAAATTTGGGCGCGCACAGTGTTGGGCCAGGCCCAACACTGTAGCCGCCCGAAAATTTCCCTGCGCCCGAAAGTGGGGACTTAATGGGAATTCTTCCATTTGTTTCCTGCGGCCTATAAATAGCCCGAAATCCCTTCTTCTTCATTTTTTTGGCACTTTCGAGCCTCAAACCGAAGGGAGTTCTTCACCAAAGTTGATCCTCACACTGTCAAGCTTCCATCTGCAGAGTTTGGGGATTTTTGGGGGCACGCTTTTCGAGATTCTCATTTTCTTGGCGCGGCGCGACGCTCTTTCTTCGGTGTTTCTTCCGTCGCTCTTCGGTGTACGAGCTCCCCCGACCTACTCCGACCATCTTTTCGAGCGATTTCTTCGCTACTGGATTCGTAACAGGTGAGGGTACGATTTTGTGTTTGAACATTTTCATATTTCGCATTTTTCGAGGTGTTTTCTTGTGCTCATTTGGACCCTTCTTGCTGTGAGTTTTTGGTGAGGACAACAGCTTCTTTTGAAGAGATCTTCGCGCACAAATCTCGGATCAGGACGTGCTTGTAGACTTTTTTCATCTACTCAACGTAAGGATCATCGTGGTATTTTTTTTGGAACTTCCTGAGATCTTCCCGGAGGTATACATCTTCCTTTTTATCTGTGCAAGATTTTACAGTTATGTGGTTGTATGTCTTCGCGCGCCCGTGTTGTGGAATTTATATCTTGGCCTACGGAACTCCGATTTTGGCGTGCAGGTACTTGTTTCGAAGCTATCGACGCGAAGAACACCGGGATATTTTTATTGGAATTTATTGGACACTTTCTGCAGGTGATATTTTGGCATCTGTACAGCTGAAATTCAGCATGAGACTTTTGGGCAGATTTTTGGGAATTTGTGTATGACTGTAGCCTATGTTGTACCCAGGTGGGATTTTGGACTGTACTGGATATACTGGACAGTGAGTTGCTGTTGTTCTGGTATTATCAGCTGTAGGACTTGGACAGATTAGCGCATCAGGTGCGTGACCTCTTTGTCAAGATCAGCGGACTGTGTACTAATTCTAGCTTTAGGGACTTGCATATTTTAATGTTTGTTGTACAGCATGCTAGAATGTATGAATTGATGATCCTGTTGTAGTTAGATGATCCTGAGTTTATTATCTTGCTCCCTTCAAGCTGTTGATTATTAATTATTTTGGAACTTGACCTAGCACCACTGCCATATGTTGCATGTTCAGCCAGACTGTAGAAAACCTCGACTTGGGCTAGGTTTTTATTGCTCTAGACTTTCCCACTGCACTATTCTTTTTATCACTCTGGACTTAGAGTTTTCCTCGCCCAAGTAGTGGGCCGAGAGGTCGGATTATCGTGGGATGCATTTACACTCGTGTCTGGGGACCGAGTGGAGTTGTTAGCAGTCTGTAGACCAGGTTTCTTCGGGAGAGTGACTTGGGTTGTTGACTTGAGATCTTGAGAGCTACTTTTGAGTGACCGTGAGTCTCGGCTGTGCAGTTTTCCAGCCTGTGTGTGAGACAGTGTTCCTTGGTTACAGTCGATCTTGTCGATCGAGGATTTGGATTATAGCCTGCATGAGCCACATTTGAGCTCGACAGAGATACGCGAATACTTTCCTCGGTGGGGTCGCTCCCCTCGAGAGCCACTCCGGAGTTGGGCCTGTTCTTCTATCGCGACTTGTCGACGCAGTGTTCCCTCTGGCTGGGCCAGTTAGTGGCAGTCACGGACACAGTCCCTCTGGCTGGGCCAGTTAGTGGCAGTCACGGACGCCCTACGTAAGTCCGGTCCCCCGGGACGTGACGGCAGTAGGTAGGCGCAGGTTTGACTGGACCCTATGCGGCAGTCAGTTGAGATTGGGTGATTTGAGTCGAGAGCTAGTTGGTAGCATCATGTTCTTTCTGTCCCACTTTTGAGCATCTAGATAGAGGCATAGTAGCTGTAGAGTATACTTTACCAGCTTTTCCCTTTCCGCACTGCATTGTTACTTTTTGCCTCTAGTAGACTTAGTGGGCAGACCGTCGGGCTTGTTGGCAGCACCCACTGAGAACTACTTGGGACGTAGTTCTCACACCCGTCATGGTGTATTTTTCCCCAGGGACTTCTTCTTCTGCTCCAGTTCCTGCCGCACCTATTGCTGACCCGACTGATCGAGGTAAGGGAGTCGCGAGATAGATCCCTACCAGTTGTCGCTTGAGAGTAGATGTACCTCCCTACTTTTTGAGAGTTCTTGTCGAGTGACCTTGTAGTGAGGATTGAGTTGTACTCTTCTTATTTTGAGAGATATTTATATTTTGGTGAGGACTCTGGTTGTATATTTCGTTAGAGTTGTATTTATTTTATCCAGCTTTTACCTTATCAGCTCTGATATCTGTTTAGTGTAGATCTCTTTTGCAGGTTAGTCGCTACGTCTATACGGGGCTTCCCGTATGGGCGGCGGATCTGTTGGCGAGCCCGGGTCGCAGTTTCGACCCCGGGCGTGACACGCCTGCCTGCCCACGCGGCACGCTGCCAGCATGCCACGCGGGCGCGGTTGCCGCGCGCCACACGGGCGCGTGACACCCAGTCCCGCGCAGGCGCGGGACATGCCGCACGCCACACGGGCGCGTGCCCCCCCGCGTGACCGCGCGCCACGTGCCGCAGGCGTGCTTCGCCAGCGCGCCTGCCTGCCGCGCCCATGCGCCATACGCGCCTTGAACTGCGCGCCAGCGCCACCCTGGGATCCGTGTCATGTCGCCTGGAGATCCGCGCACGAGCCTCGAAAAACGCGCGCGTCAACCGGTCTCCGAAAAAAGCAAGTAGATAGTCCATTCTCAACGATTTCGCGCGCTGAATCCAAATACGATGTCCGATTCCCCAAATTCTTATCCGAAAATTTGCCGAAAGTCCCCGGAAAGCCCACTTGATCCGATTTTCGTGCCGGGTCCATTCCAAAAATCCGATTTGCCAATTTCCAGCTCTAAAAATTGCCGAAGGCATCCGGAGAGGTGATCCTTTATCCAAACTTCGCCCCGAGTCCAATTTTAATATCCATTGCGCGCGAAACCACTTCTAAGCATTCAATGGGGCCATCTGACTACTCTCATGATCCAATTAACACACCGAGTCCATCAAAAGTGTCCAATTGGTGTACAAACGCCACCGACACGCCACATAGGCCTCCAGGGGCTACTGGTCAACCAGTAATCTAGTCGTGGGGATCCAGGTTCTCACATCCTCCCCCACTAAAGAAAGTTTCATCCTCGAAACTAGCTCAATTCCACCAGGAGTCACAAGCACTAAGGGTAAGTACTCAACATCATCATCTCCAGCTCCAAGTTGCTGTTCACTACTCGTGACCACTCCTCAACAACAACAACAGCTACAACCAGCACGGCATAGCCCGATTGTGCAACCTCTAATCTCACGAGCTAGAATTCGCAACGGGCGTCCCTCGTACTCCAAACATTCCTAGATCTCAAATGGGGCGAGTCAATCACGGGCGAGGGATCCACAAACATAACCTTCCGGAGATGAGACATGAAACACAACAAGGGTTCCATCAAAAGTTGGGGGAAACAAGATAACCGCCAGTGCAACACGCACCAAACCACAACCTGTGTCAACTCTACCAAGGCAACCCGAAGCACACCCACACGATTAACCAATAAGGAAATGAGCCCTAACAAGGAGGGGCCCTCACTCAGTCACTCCCGAATCTTGACCATCCGAGTGAACTACTCAGCCGCAGTCTATCATCCAAAGGAACCCTCAGGGACACAACCACAAGCCATGTTTGCCCCAATAGTCCACACAGCGCCAGCTGTGGAATTATCAAACTCATCCCCAGACAGCTTTCCTGCGCCAGGTATCCGCCATCACAGTGGCCCTGTCGGCGTAATCCAAAATGCTCAACAATAACCCAACGGTAATTCCACAGTCGCTACAGGAGGCATCACTAAAACTCGCAGATATCTCTCCCAACACTGGAAATACTAGCATTGGCGCTGGTAGCAATCTCATCATCCGATTGCCAAGCTTTCCTGGCACTACCCAGTCCAAGAAACTCCTCACCTCGACAATAATTGTCGATCTCGGCCAAATCCCAAGTGATATCCATATTGGCCGGATTTCCACTGCCGCTCCTACGGCTCGAACAACGTGACCCAAGAAGGTATGCTTCTGGAGCTACAACTTGTACCTCAATAACTTGGCATACCACTTCAGCCACACGGGCATGGTAGCACATCCACAAGTGCTCCTCGCGCTCCACATCGCTCTGGGAGTAAATTCAAATATCCCCGGAGGATCTTGTTACCAATCCAATCAAGTACAGCTGGAGCACAATTCCCTAAATCATAAGAGTGGCAGGGCATTAATCAATCCACTCGGCCTCACTGTGAGCTCGAGATGCCCTACCGTGTCCCGAACGCCATCTAGGCAAGATCCTCGGCTGTCTGATTCTGAGTAGGTACTCGCATCATACAATAACTGCCTGCATATAGCTCCCTCAAAAGGTCCTAGATACCACCCGGACCTGTCTACACTCGAACCATAAAAGGACCCTTACAGTCGTGTATCAACGACGTGGCATCACCACCGTGTACCAACGGCGTGGCATCACCACCGTATATCAACGGCGTGGCACTAGGTCAAACAGACCCCTCGATCCATCAGATCCTGCAACTGCGCCATCAGCTCTCTCAGCTCTACAGGTGATATCCAATGATGTGGTATCAAGGGTGGCGCGGTTTCCCCGAACCACGTCAAACGCAATCTCTATCTCCCTAACCGGCGGCATCGTCAACAGCTCAGGTGAAATCACACCCGGGATCTCGTGGGCAACAGAGATATCCTTGAATCCCGGTGCCGCCAAAAAGCACCTCTCACACTGTCGCTAAAGCCTGTGTGCTCTAACCGTCTTAACAACCAAACCTCCTCTCGTCTGCCTCGTAGAAAATCGACGTCCTCTCACTCCTCAGCCAAAACATCCTATGGCGTTGTGCCAATCACTCTCAAGCACATGGTCAAGATACCGAACTGCCACAATTACCATTAAGTCTGCCGGTAACTCGCAGTCTCAGCTGCACTGGACATGATCCAAAAGTTTCTTCCACATGCACAACAACAACAAAAACCTGTGCCTCTTGTGCACGTGGTAACAAATCTGCCTCTAGTCTATGCAGGAATGCAACATGCTCTAACTCCGACTGCTGTGATGAAATCACACCTGCGACAACTCGATCCACTACCATGGCGCCCTCCACACGGGCGGCACAGGTTTATCCACTCAATGCAAGTGGTTGTCGCTCAATCTGCTTGCAAATCAGGGCTATCCACATAGGGAGTACGACCTATGTTTCTACTCACACTGAGGCGACGAATAAAGTCCTCCGCAGATACAAATCCACGCTACCGCTGCGCCACTCTGATATAGATGCTGATGCGGCCATCGGGGTCCACCCGATCTCTAGCATCCCAGGAACCCGTCATCCTGGAAAAGAAATCAGAAGTGCCTCTGCCGGCCGATTTGTCCTCCATCACCCGGTGCCAAGCGCCAATATCCTGAACTCGCCTCTAGCGGCAGATCCCTATCCAAAGGAACTGCAACGCCACGCTCCATACACAATGCCTACTCCAGCGAGGCGTCAAAACCTATAACGGAGGGACTAAATAAACTGAAAGGTATCCTGGCGCAATCCACTTCCAGCCGCATATCCTATGCGCCTCGTCCCTCGAACCTGGAGCGCGCAGTTCAACAACTGCCAAAACTCTCTAGCACAGGGAGGCTCTCAATTGATCACTCCATCACCACCAACCACGACTCTGCCTCCAAATGCTCCAACTCAATCTTACGAGTCGGGGTGGTTCATCTGCCCAATCTGGCTCAATAGATCGATCACGTCCCCTCAGCTCACCAGCTGTCAACTATCCACCCTGCCTCGGTGCCTCGACACTAAACATCGGCACATAGGGGCTACCTACTCCATCGGTGCCACAAAAATCCCCTCCCCTGAGGATACTGCAACCGGGTGGTCTCAGAAGGAAGCACTGTCGAGCTGCCCGCTGCTCCGACAACTGTGTCACTAAAACCAGCTGCTCGCTCGCTCTGCCGCTGATAGGCCTCAGACGATCCTGTCATTTGGGTCCGGAACTCTCTGACCTCAATCCGGGTATCCGGCCCAAAACCAACCGCTCAAGCTCAACTGCTATGACAGGAAGTACACGGGTCAAAACCCAGCGTCGGGGAGACACAGCTCGCCACGACGAAACTGCAAAATAGCACAAAACAACGCTCGACCCAATCCAGCGAAAGTCTAAAGTATGTCACCCCTTCCACAGCATTATGTTGTCTGCAGCCAACATAATCACTTAGGAGAATAAACATGCCAATCACTCTTCCCGTCCCTTGGGAGAGGTATAAAACTCAATCAGGACTCTCGCTAAAAGTCACGACTCTCACGAAGTCAACCAAGGGTCAAACCATAAGCCTAGGGTTTCTAAGTCCACCACGACCTACAACCTAGGCTCTGATACCACCTAATCTGTCACGCCCCGGGGTCGAAACTGCGACCCGGGCTCGCCAACAGATCCGCCACCTATGCCAAACCCCGCATAGGCGAAGCGTCCTATCTGCAAGAAAAGTACTACAGCTAACAGATATCAGAGCTATAAATGAAAATCTGCTGTATAACTAAAATCAACCACTGTACAACTGGAAGTTATACAACAATGCCCATCTCCCAAAAATGATAATCGTACAAAATCCTCAGATACAGAACTCATAGCTCAACAGGGAGGTAACTCCAATAAATACAACAGTGTACAGGCTCTCAAATACATATCATCCTCACTACAGCAGTCTCTCAAAAGAGAAAATAAAACAACTAATCTACTGAAGCTCTCCTCTGAAGGGGTACCGCTACTCTCCAAACATGGGTAGGGATCTAGCTCGCGACTCCCTCGCCTCGATCAACAACCGCAGAATCAACAACACCCGCTAAGACTCTGCAAAACAAAGGAGAGGAAGGAAAAAGAAGGGGGAAAACCCCCAAAGGGTGTGAGAACTACACCAAAAAGGGAGTTCTCAGTGGGTACCACCGCCAGGACCGACGGTCTGCCCACCAAGTCCTCAAGAGACAAAAACTAACCAAAGCCGTAAAGACTGATATAAAGAAGCTGGAGCCTCTCAACAGCTATCATGCCTCTAACTAAATGCCCAAACGGGGAGAACCAAAGGATGGTATACAACTACTAGCACATGAAGTGCACAATCGACCCAATCGATAGATCAGTAATCACTGGCACTGCCTGCTATGCCTGCTATGCCTGCCATGCCTGCCTATGCCTGCCATGCCTGCCATGCCTGCTATGCCTGCCTATGCCTGCCATGCCTGCCTATGCCTGCCATGCCTGCCATGCCTGCTATGCCTGCTATGCCTGCCTATGCCTGCCTATGCCTGCTGTGCCTGCCTATGCCTGCCATGCCTGCCTATGCCTGCCTATGCCTGCCTATGCCTGCCATGCCTGCTATGCCTGCCTATGCCTGCCTATGCCTGCCTATGCCTGCCATGCCTGCCTATGCCTGCCTATGCCTGCTGTGCCTGCTATGCCTACCTATGCCTGCTGTGTCTGCTAAATCGGGTATGCGGGCCAACGCATAACACCGATAGGGGATAGGAGTCTCAAGGACTCAAAGGTGTATGCCAAATCGGGTATGCCAGCCTACGCATAACACCGACAGGGGATAGGAGTCTCAAGGACTCAAAGGTGTATGCCAAATCGGGTATGGCAGCCTACGCATAACACCGACAGGGGATAGGAGTCTCAAGGACTCAAAGGTGTATGCCAAATCGGGTATGCCAGCCTACGCATAACACCGACAGGGGATAGGAGTCTCAAGGACTCAAAGGTGTATGCCAAATCGGGTATGCCAGCCTACGCATTTCACCGACAGGGGGTAGGAGTCTCAAGGACTCAAAGTGTGTATGTGCCTGCCAAATCGGGTATGCGGGCCAACGCATAACACCGACAGGGGATAGGAGTCTCAAGGACTCAAAGGTCTGAGTAACAAGTATCATAGTAGAATAAATCAGCAGGACTGGATCGTGACACTGATCTAAGGGGGAAAGCCCAACCACTAAAGAAAGCCTCGGTCCTCAATCAGATGCACCAATAAATATCTGGTCAACCGCCCAATGTCCCCGGTCTCCGCAAAACCCTGCCAACCACAATTCAGCACAACCCGTCCCTGACACCAATGTCCTGACTACACTACCCCAGACCTCTGCTCGCACCCGAGCAACAGAGACCGCCTGACTAACAAAGGAGGGGAAAGGGAAAAGCATGGTTTCTCCTAAGTCAAGTTCCAATAAGTAGTGTAGCAGTAAAAGATGGCCTAACTACATGTCCATACAAGCATGCTTTTGTCCTCAGAAACGATAAAAGTGGGTGAAGCATATATTAGCAAAGCATGCTAAAGTATTCCTACTATGGTATACCAATCTTACCCAAGTAGGCCATTCCTTGCTTACCTCTCGCTCATATCGTTGCACATCAAATATGCCTGCTATCAGTCATAGAGGGGTGACATCCCCACAAGTGTACTTACATTCACCCTAATGTAAGAACCTTAAACAGTTACCAAATTAAGCCTACCCACCTGAAGTGTTCAATCCAAGGCAAACCTGGGGTCGGTGAAGAGCGTGGCCACTTGCTCGCACAATCCGCTGAACCCGTATCCACGGTACATGTCGCGCCACCTCGGCTCCTTGCAGTGTTCCAAAAACACTCGCGAACCCTCCTGGGTGCAACAAAAGGTCCAAAGTTACTCTTTATGCTAAAATATCCAAGTATACACCAACCGCTGAAACCAGCCCTGAAGATGTGCAATTTTCACCTGCAGAACGGACTCTAAAAAATTCACCAAAAATACGGACGCGATCGTCGCGTCGAGCCCTTCGAAACGAGTACCTGCACGCCAAAATCCGAGTCCAGGAGGCCAAGTAACCAATTCCACAACGCGGTGAGCGCAAAAGTCCACAATATACACATCTGTATCGCATTGCACAGGAGAACGGGAAAAGTATACCTTTGGGCAATTCCCAGAAAATACGGTGATAATCCTCGCGTCGAGCAGATGCAAAAACTGTAAAGGAACGCCTCAATCCGAGTCTCGTACACCAAGTTGCACGCGAAACGGTGCACGCCGCCGGAGACCTACGCAAAACGGAGCATGGTGCCGAAATCCGCACCCAAAACGGAGTCCACACGCAAAACGGAGCACGGTGCCGGAATCCGCACGCAAAACGGAGTCCGCATGCAAAACGGAGCACGCCGTCGGGGTCCGCACGCAAAACGGTGCAGTAAAACACGGTCCCTAACACAGATAAGACCAAGGGGTCAAACCAAAGTCCAAAAGAACGCCCCAAAACTGTGCCAAAAATACCGTAAAAACGAAGTGCGGAACCCACCTCGACTGCGCCGCGCCGCCCAACCGCTCCAGTGGAACACTTCGCGCGCTCCGCGAAGTCCACAACGCACCACCGCACCCCACAAAAATCCCCTCCTCACTCCCTCTCTCGCTCGGTTGGAGAAGAAAGAAAAGAAAATGGAGGAGGAATGGTGTGCGGGGAAGAAAGAAGAAGAAGAGAAGAAAGGGAGGAGGGGGGCTCCCGTGGACCGAGTCCACGGTGCACCGGCCCACTGCCAGGACGGTCCACCACACTCGGGCGCGTGCACCCGGCCCAGGCACGTGCCTGCCAGCCCATGCGGCACGCGGCCAGCGTGCAACGCGGGCGCGGTTGCCGTGCGCCACACGGGCGCGTGACACCCAGTCCCGCGTAGGCGCGGGACATGCCGCACGCCACACGGGCGCGCGCCCCCCCGCGTGACCGCGCGCGCCAGTGGGGGCCCGCCACGTGGCGGCCCCCCGCGCCACGTGCCGCAGGCGCGCTTCCCCAGCGCGCCTGCCTGCCGCGCCCACGCGCCGTACGCGCCTCGAACTGCGCGCCAGTGCCGCCCTGGGATCCGTGCCATGTTGCCTCGAGATCCGCGCACGAGCCTCGAAAAACGCGCGCGTCAACCGGTCTCCGAAAAAAGCAAGTAGATAGTCCATTCTCAACGATTTCGCACGCTGAATCCAAATACGATGTCCGATTCCCCAAATTCTTATCCGAAAATTTGCCGAAAGTCCCCGGAAAGCCCACTTGATCCGATTTTCGTGCCGGGTCCATTCCAAAAATCCGATTTGCCAATTTCCAGCTCTAAAAATTGCCGAAGGCATCCGGAGAGGTGATCCTTTATCCAAACTTCGCCCCGAGTCCAATTTTAATATCCATTGCGCGCGAAACCACTTCTAAGCATTCAATGGGGCCATCTAACTACTCTCGTGATCCAATTAACACACCAAGTCCATCAAAAGTGTCCAATTGGTGTACAAACGCCACCGACACACCACATAGGCCTCCAGGGGCTACTGTTCAACCAGTAATCTAGTCGTGGGGATCCAGGTTCTCACAGATAGTGTAGTCGGGACTTTGTGTCTGGGACAGGTTGGATTAGTTTGTGGGGTTTGCGTCGACCGCGTATATTGGGCGGTTGACCGGATATTTACCTATGCATCAGATTGGGTATCAGTTTTCTCTAGTGGATGGAGCTACCCACTTATCGTTTAGTTTGTATGCGATTGAGATCGGGTCTTCCTTTAGTGGATGAGTTTTCCCAATTTGATCAGAGTCGTGATCCAGTCCTGCTATATTGAGACACTTGACAGAGATACTTTACTCGTGTGGGTCGCTCCCCTCGAGTGCCACTCCGGAGGTAGGCTTGACCAAGCCGTGTGCCGGTCTGTTACTTATATTTTGACCGAGCCGTGTGCCGGTCTGTTACTTATATTGAGATCGAGCCGTGTGCCGATCAGTTACTGAGTTCGACAGCAGAGCATGCAGTACCGGGTGTTATACCGGTTCATTTGATTGGGTTTATTTTGGTCAGATACTTTTATTGTTGCACTCGTGCCTGGGGGCCGAGTGCAGTCTGGTAGCTGAGTTTAGATCAGTGCTAGTATTGTTGAGAGCCGTTTGGTTGACGGTGGTCCCGTGTCGTTGAGAGTACTTTGACCGCTGTGTGAGAGGTTGAGCATCATGATTCTATCCGTTCTGAGAGAGAGCGTGGATTTTGACTATAGCCTGCATGAGCCACTACTCGATAGCGAGTTAGTCCGTTTGGACGCCCTACGTAATTCCTGCCCGTCAGCGGGAGGTGGTTGTAGGTGGGCGCAGGTTTGACCTGACCAGGTGTGGCAGTCAGCTCGATTGGGTCAATTGTGCACTTCATGTGCTGGTGGTTGCATACCATTCTTTGGTTCTCCCCTTTTGAGCATTTAGATAGAGGCATGGTAGCTGTTGAGAGTCTCCAGCTTCCTTATTTCAGTCTTTATGACTTGGGTTAGTTTATCTCTCTTGAGGACTTAGTGGGCAGACCGTCGGGTCTGGCGGTGGTACCCACTGAGAACTCCCTTTTTGGTGTAGTTCTCACACCCTTTGGGGGTTTTCCCCCTCTTTTTTCCTTCCTCTTCTTTGTTTTGCAGAGTCTTAGCGGGTGTTGCTGATTCTGCGGTTGTTGATCGAGGCGAGGGAGTCGCGAGCTAGATCCCTACCCGTCGTTGGAGAGTAGCGGTACCCCTTCTGAGGAGATCTTCTGTAGATTATCTATTTTATTTTCCTCTTTTGAGAGACTGATGTAGTGAGGATTTTATTTGTATTGAGAGCCTGTACACTGATGTATTTATTGGAGATACCTCCCTGTTGAGCTATGAGTTTTGTATCTAAGGATATTGTACGATTATCATTTTTGGGAGGTGGACATTGTTGTATTATTTTTCAGTTGTACAGTGATTGATTTTAGTTTTACAGCAAATTTTTATTTATAGCTCTGATATCTGTTTAGCTATAGTACTTTTCTTGCAGGTAGGACGCTTCGCCTATGCGGGTTTGGCATAGGTGGCGGATCTGTTGGCGAGCCCGGGTCGCAGTTTCGACCCCGGGGCGTGACAGATTAGAGTGGTATCAGAGCCTAGGTTGTAGGTCATGGTGGACTTAGAAACCCTAGGCTTATGGTTTGACCCTTGGTTGACTTCGTGAGAGTCGTGATTTATAGCGAGAGTCCTGATTGAGTTTTATTCCTCTCCCAAGGGACGGGATGAGTGATTGGCATGTTTATTCTCCTAAGCGATTATGTTGGCTGCAGACAACATAATGCTGTGGAACGGGTGACATGCTCTAGACTTTCGCTGGATTGGGTCGAGCGTTGTTGTGTGCTGTTTTGTGGTTTCGTCGTGGCGAGCTGTGTCTCCCCGACGCTGGGTTTTGACCCGTGTGCATCCTGTCATAGAAGTTGAGCTTGAGCGGTTGGTTTTGGGCCGGATACCCGGATTGAGGTCAGAGAGCTCCGAACCCAGATGACAGGATTGCCAGAGGCTTATCAGCGACAGAGTGAGCGAGCAGCTGGTTTTAGTGACACAGTTGTCGGAGCAGCGGGCAGTTCGACAGTGCTTGCCTCTGAGACCACCCGGTTGCAGTATCCTCAGGGGCGGGGATTGCTGTGGCACCGATAGAGTGAGTAGCCCCCTCTGTGCCAATGTTTAGTGCCGAGGCACCGAGGCAGGGTGGATAGTGGACAGCTGGTGAGCTGAGGGGACATGATCGATTTATTGAGCCGAATTTGGCAGATGAACCACCCCGACTAGTAAGATTGAGTTTGGAGCCTTTGGAGGCAGAGTCGTGGTTGGTGGTGATGGAGTGATCAAATGAGAGCCTCCCTGTGCGAGAGAGTTTATGCAGTTGTTGAACTGCGCACCCCAGGTTCCGAGGGATGAGGCACATAGGATGTGTGTGTCTGGGAGTGGATTGCGCCAGGATACCTTTCAGTTTATTCGGTCCCTCCTTTGCAGATTTTGGATCTTTGATGCCTCGATAGAGTAGGCGTTGCATATGGAGCTTGGCACTACAGTTCCCTTGGATAGGGATCTGCCGCCAGAGGTGAGTTCTGGATATTGGCGCGTGGCGCCTGGTGATGGAGGACAGATCGGCTGGCAGAGGCATTTCTGATTTCTTTTTCCAGGATAACGGATTCCCGTGATGCCAGAAATCGGGTGGACCTCGATGGCAGCATCAGCATCTATATCAGAGTGGCGCAGCGGTAGCGTGGATTTGCTATCTGCGGAGGACCTTATTCGTCGCCTCAGTGTGAGCAGAGACAGAGGTCGTGCTCCCTATGTGGATATTCCTGATTTTTAGGCAGATTGAGCGACAACCACTTGCATTGAGCGGATGAACCTGTGCCGCCCTGTTGGAGGGCGCCACGGTAGTGGATCGAGTGTTGTAAGTGTGATTTCATCACAGCAGCCGGAGTTAGAGCATGTTGCATTCCTGCATGGACTAGAGGCATAATTGTTACCACGTGCACTAGAGGTACAGGTTTCCATTGTTGTTATGCATGTGGAGGAGACTTTTGGATCATGTCCAGTGCAGCTGAGACTGCGAGTTATCGGCAGACTTATTGGTAATTGTGGCAGTTCGGTATTTTGACCAGGTGCTTGAGATTGATTGGCACAATGCCACAGGATGTTTGACTGCGGAAAGATAAGACTTTGACCTTCCACGAGGCAGATGAGAGAAGGCTTGGTTGTTGAGACAGTTTGAGCACACAAGTTTTGGCGTGACGGTGTTTGAGGTGCTTATGGCGGCACCGGGACTCAGGGATATCTTTGTTGCCCATGAGATCCCGGGTGTGATCTCACCAGAGCTGTTGATAATGCCGCCGGTTAGGGAGATAGAGATTGTGTTTGATGTGGTTCGGGGGACCGTGCCACCCTCGACAGCACCTCATTGGATATCGCCTGTAGAGCTGAGAGAGCTGATGGCGCAGTTGCAGGATCTGATGGATTGAGGGGTCTGTTTGACCTAGTGCCACGCCGTTGATATACGGTGGTGATGCCACGCCGTTGGTACACGGTGGTGATGCCACGTCGTTGATACACGACTGTGAGGGTCCTTTTATGGTTCGAGTGTAGACAGGTCTGTGTGGTATCTAGGACCTTTTGATGGAGCTATACTCCGGCAGTTATTGTAAGATGCGAGTACATACTTGGAATCAGACAGCCGAGGACTTTGCCTAGAGGGCATTCAGGATCTGGTAAGGGCATTATGAGAGCATAGTGAGGCCGAATGGAATGACTAATGCCCTGTGACTTCAAGATCTGAGGAATTGTATGTCCCAGTTGTACTTGGATGGACTGAGAGTGGTGTTTTCCGAGGATATTTTGATTTACTCCCGGAGCGACTTGGAACACGAGGAGCACTTATGGATGTGCTACCATGCCCGTGTGGATGAAGCTGTATGCCAAGTTATTGAGGTACAAGTTGTAGTTTCAGAAGCATACCTTCTTGGGTCACTTTGTTTGAGCCGTAGGAGCGGCGGTGGAAATCCGGCCAATATGGATACTATTTTGGGAATTGGCCGAGATCGACAATATTTATGGTCAAGGTAAGGAGCTTCTTGGACTGGGCACTGCCAGGGGAGCTTTGCAATTGGATAATGAGACTGATACTAGCACCAATGCCAGTATTTCCAGTGATGGGAGAGGGAGCTCTGAGTTTTAGTGATGCCTCCCATAGTGGCTGTGGAGTTACCGTGGGTTGATCTTCGGTCCGCGCTTCATCAATCCAACCCTATGAGTATTGTGGCAGGATGAACCGCAGTTTTGTAGGCAGCTTGGATCCCACAAATGAGCCTTTCAGTACGCCTATTATTTCCGGCTTTGATTGATATATCTGGGCGTAGGCCATGTCTGCTTGGCTATCAGTCCTGATTACTCAGCATTTCTGTTCTATACTATATGATAGATTAAGATTTCAGCTTCAGTTGACAATTTCTACCATGCAGCACCAGTGGAGACTACAGCTTTCAGCATCTTGAGTGGGATTTACGTGGATTGTCGTTGATGGTTCGGACTTTTGACCGCGAGTTTGGGCATCAGCATTATGATCGCCTTTCGAGCCAGTTTTCAGTCCCGTTCACCGACGGTTTGGTCCCCGTCAGAGTGTCCTTTATTAGTTGAGAGATCGACTTCGACCCGTGGGTCCGTTGGGGTTATGTTGGCATGTTGAGTGACCAACTGTGGCATGAGATTGTGTCTCTTGAGGATCCCTTTTGAGGGTAACCCGCGGTTGAGTAGTCCACTCGGGTGGTTTTGGATCGGGAAGTAACCGAGTGAAGACCCCAGCTTATTGGATTCTTTTCTTTATTGGATGAATGTGTTGAGATTGGCACCAGGATGTGGTTTGGTGCGTGTTGCGCTGGTGATTATTTTGTTTCCCCCAGCTTTTTGATGGAGCCCCTGTGTTGTTTCACGTCTCAGCTCAGGAGTGTTTTGCTTTTGGATCCCTCGCCCGTGATTGACTCACACCATTTGAGATCTATGAGTGTTTGGAGTACGAGGGATGCCCGTTGCGAATTCTGGCTCGTGAGGTGAGGGAATTGCGCAATCGGGCTATGCCATACTGGTTGTTACTGTTGTTGTTGTTGTTGTTGAGTAATCACGAGAAGTGAGTAGCGACTTGGAGCTGGAGATGATGATGTTGAATACTTACCCTTGGTGTTTGTGACTCCTGGAGGAATTGAGCTAGTTTCGAGGATGAAACTTTCTTTAGTGTGGGAGGATGTTAGGACCCGGATCCCCACGACGAGATTACTGGTTGACCAGCAGCTTCTGGAGGCCTATATGGCGCGTCGGTGGTGTTTGTGCACCAATTGGACACTAGTGATGGACTCAGAGTGTTAAATGGATCACGAGAGTAGTCAGATGACCCCGTCGAATGCTTAGAAGTGGTTTTGCGCACAATGGATATTAAAATTGTGCTCAGCGCACCGGGTGAGGCGTGCACCGGGGGCTTGGACGCGTGGCGGCCCCGGAATGGCGGGCGCACGAGCCCGCGGTCCATGGGAAGTGCGGCCTGGTGCATGGATCGGGCGGGGCCACGTGGAAGCCACTGGTTGGCCGGTCCATGGGCGCTCGGTCCACAGAGCTGGTGTAGCTGACCTCGGGGCGCGTGTGTGCAGAGGGCGCAGGCGGCGGCGCAGGTGCGCACGTGGGCGCGCGTTGACCGCCGTTTCCCGCGCTCGGGCGAGCCACGCGTCGGCGTCCGCGGGCGGCCACGCGGCGCAAGGAGGTTGGCGGTTTTCGCTGTTCCCTGTTCGGGGTGACGTGGCGCAACAGGGTGGTTTTGGACGCAGCCTTTTGGGGGACTTTCGGGTGCACTGTAGGCTCCCGAAAGATTCGGGCGCCCGGAAAGTGTCCCCCGAAGTGTGTTTTTCCCCTTTTGTTTCAGCCTATAAATAGGCAGTGAGTTCTGAGGTGCGAGTTTTTTGGATCTCTGGGAGCTCCCCTTTGAGCAGAGCACTCCACCAATTTCTCCTCCACCCTTTGATGGATCTTGGACATTTTTGGAGGCCGTAGCATCGACGTTTCCTGCGACGCGGCGCATATCGACGCACCTTGGATTTTTGGCTATTACCGTCGCTCTTCAGTCCGCCAGACACACCGGATCACCCGGATGGAATTTTGAGCCAATTTTTGCGGCAGCGCGTTCACAAGAGGTAGGGCTTCGTTTTCCGTGTTGATCCATTCTTTGCATTTCGATTTTTTGGCATAGTTCCCAAGGTGTCTTGGTGACCCCTTTTTCTGCTGTGAGATTTTGGACAGCAGAGGCTTGTCGATTTTCTATATTGATCTACGAGCATCGGAATGATTCGTATAAGGACTCGATCGGCATCTCCGCTTCGAGAGGAACGCGGTCTTATTTTTATTGGATTTTTCTGAGGACTCCTCAAAGGTGAGATTTAAGCTTCTTTGGGGTTGTATCCCGCAGTTTTCGTAGTATAGTGGATTGCCGACGCACCACCTCGTTTAATTTGTATCTTGGCCTACAGGTGTCGGAACGGGGCGTATAAATACTTGTTTTGGGGCTACTCGTCACGAGGATCGCAACCGTGATTTTTTTGGGATTTTTGGAGGACTGATTGTAGGTGAGAATTGCCCTGCTTTGTGCCATTTCGGAAAAGCAGCAATGCTGTTGGGTGTATGTTTGGGGTATTGATTGTGTGTGATGTTGATTATTGTTTGTGTTGAGTTGTTGGGGTGTTGTTGATTGGAGCTGAAGCTTGTGCGACCATGTACTGAGGATGCGGGTTCAGTGAATTTTGTTAGCAAGTGGCCACGTTCTTCACCGACTTCAGCTTTGCCTACGGAAAGCGTTTCAGGTGGGTTGCTTCATCTCCAGAATCGGTGGACGGTTCTCTAATTCTTTATGTTAGGATGCATGCATGTCTAGGGTACATGGTATGTGATTGAGAGGTAGGTAAGCTTGGTAATGATAATTGTATAAGAGAATTGCAAGATTAATAGTCATGTTGGTGATAAGTGGAAGCTTACCTAAGATAATGTTACCCTATATGTGATTATGTAGCGTGCCATGTTAGCACATAGCCGTTTATGGGATTGGTTCATGCGATGGGGCAGGATTATGTAGCTATGTGCGGGTATTACTCTGAGGAGTCATTATGGATCAAGGATTATGGACAGGTGTAGTTCATTAGTGATTTTGGCATGTGGTTTACTTTTTTCTATCTTTCTTGAGGACAAATGAATGCTTGAATGGACATATAGTTAGGCCATCTTTTATTGCTACACTACTTATTGGAACTTGACTTAGGAGAAACCATGTTATTCCTTTCTCCTTTTTTGTTAGTCAGGCGGTCTGTGTTGCTCCGGTGCGAGCAGGGCTTTGTGGTAGTGTAGCCGGGACATTGGTGTCAGGGACGGGTTGTGCTGGATTGTGGTTGACAGGGTTTTGCGGTGACCGCGGACTTTGGGCGGTTGGCCGGAGGTCGGTTTTAGATTATGGTTTGTGGGGCATTACGACAACCGCGGATATTGGGCGGTTGACCGGATATTTATTTATGCATCAGATTGGGTATCAGATTTCTCTAGTGGACGGAGTTTCCCACTTATTGAGTACTTTTGCATCTGATTGAGGACCGGGGTCTCCTTTAGTGGATGGGTTTCCCTACTTTGATCTGAGTCGTGATCCAGTCCTGCTGTTTTATATTACTATTATACTTATCACTGAGATACTTTACTCGTGTGGGTCGCTCCCCTCGAGTACCACTCCGGAGTGTGCTACAGACAGGCTTTGAGTCCTTGAGACTCCTTTTCATCGGTGCTATGCGTCGGCCAGCATACCCGATACGGCAGGCACAGCAGGCAGTACCAGTTCTTACTGGTCCATTGATTGGGTTTATTCAGGCAGGCACTTCAATTGTTGCACTCTTGTCAGGGGGCTGAGTGGTGTCTAGTAGTTGTGTTTAGACCAGTGCTAGTGTTGTTGGGAGCCGTTTGGTTTGACGGTGGTCCCGTGTCGTTGTGAGTACTTTGACCGTTGTGTGGGAGGTTGAGCATATTGAGTCTATCCGTTCTGAGAGAGAGCGTGGATTTCGACCATAGCCTGCATGAGCCACTATTCGATAGCGAGTTAGTCCGTTTGGACACCCTACGTAATTCCTGCCCAGCAGTGGGAGGTGGTTGTAGCTGGGCGCAGGCTTGACTGAACCCGATGTGGCAGTCAGCTCGATTGGGTCGATTGAGCACTTCGTATGCGAGTGTTGCATATCTTTATCAGAGTTTCCCCATTTGAGCATTTAGATAGAGGCATGATGGCTGTTGAGTGTCTCCAGCTTTCTTGTTCAGTTTTTACTGCATTGGTTATCTTATGCCTCTAGTGGACTTAGTGGGCAGATCGTCGGGCCTGGCGGTGGTACCCACTGAGAACTCCCTTTTTGGTGTAGTTCTCACACCCGTTGGGGGTTTTCCCCCTCCCTTTCTTTTCTCTCCTTTGTTTTGCAGAGTCTTAGCGGGTGTTGCCGATTCTGCGGTTGTTGATCGAGGCGAGGGAGTCGCGTGCTAGATCCATACCCGTCGTTGGAGAGTAGCAGTACCCCTTTAGAGGAGATCTTCAGTAGATTAGTTATTTTATTTTCCTCTTTTGAGAGATTGATGTAGTGAGGATATGTTATGTATTGAGAGCCTGTACACTGATGTTTTATTTGAGATACCTCCCTGTTGAGTTCTGGGTTTTGTATTTGAGGATATTGTATGATTATCATTTTGGGAGATGGATATTGTTGTGTTATTTCCAGTTGTACAGATGATTGGTTTTAGTTTTACAGCACTTTTATGTTATTGCTCTGATATCTGTTTAGCTGTAGACCCTTTTCTTACAGGTAGGACGCTTCGCCTATGCGGGGTTTGGTATAGGCGGCGGATCTGTTGGCGAGCCCGCGTTGCAGTTTCGACCCCGGGGCGTGACAGATTAGAGTGGTATCAGAGCCTAGGTTGTAGGTCATGGTGGACTTAGAAACCCTAGGCTTATGGTTTGACCCTTGGATGACTTCGTGAGAGTCGTGACTTGTAGCGAGAGTCCTGATTGAGTTTTATACCTCTCCCAAGGGACGGGATGAGTGATTGGCATGTTTATTCTCCTAAGTAATTATGTTGGCTGCAGACAACATAATGTTGTGGAACGGGTGACATGCTTTAGACTTTCGCTGGATTGGGTCGAGCGTTGTTGTGTGCTGTTTTGTGGTTTCGTCGTGGCGAGCGGTGTCTCCCCGACGTTGGGTTTTGACCCATGTGCATCCTGTCACAGCAGTTGGTTCTGGGCCGGATACCCGGATTGAGGTCAGAGAGCTCCGGACACAGATGATAGGATCGTCAGAGGCATATTAGTAGCAGAGGGAGCAGCTAGTTTGGTGACACAGTTGTCGGAGCAGCGGGCAGCCCGACAGTGCTTTTCTCCCGAGACCACCCGGGTGCAGTATCCTCAGTGGCAGTGATTTCTGTGGCGCCGATAGAGTGAGTAGCCCCCCCCCCCGTGCCAATGTTTAGTGTCGAGGCACCGAGGCAGGGTGGATAGTTGACAGCTGGTGAGATGAGTGGACGTGATCGATCTATTGAACCAGTTTTGGCAGATGAACCACCCCGATTCATAGGATTGAGCTCGGAGCCTTTGGAGGCAGAATCGTGGTTGGTGGTGATGGAGTGATCAATTGAGAGCCTCCATGTGCTAGAGAGTTTATGCAGTTGTTGAACTGCGCGCTCTAGGTCTCAAGGGACGGGATGTCATGCCCTGGGGTCGAAACTACGACCCGGGCTCGCCAACAGATCCGCGATCTGTACGGAAACTGCCGCACAGACGAAGCGTCTACCCTGCAAGTCAGATCTAACTAAAAACATGTATCAGAGCTGAAATAAAACTAGAAGCTACGTAAATCAACTGAACATCTGGATAAAAATAAAAGTCCTCAATACAAAGTCTGTCTAGCTATAAGAAAGTACATGAAATCCTCACTGATCTCTCAGAATGTCCAGTACAAAAGCGGAATCATAATATATACAGGGTACATCTACCTCTGACTCTCAATGCTGGTAAGGAACTAAACGGCCACGTCCTCACCTCGATCAGCTGTCTCCGCGCGAGCTAAGCCGGAACAGCAGCCTCAGGAAACCTATCACCGCAGCGGGTGTGAGAACTACTGCAAAGGTAGTACCCAGTGGGTACCGTCCCAATATCCACGGTATGCCCACTAAGTCTACTGGAGGCAAAACAGATAGGTATGCAGATAGATAGATAAAAGGGCTAAGCAGGAAAGAAACTACAGCTAACATGTATCATCATGCTCAAGGAACTCTACTCAGACCCTGCTATGCATACACTCTCACTGCTAATAATATGCCTCAAGTACTATGCTCAAAGGAAAACTCATCTATGAACATGCAATGAAACTCACTCACACAAATCACCCAAATCTCAATGACTGTCCCACTTTGGACCAGTCAAGTCATAGTCAAGCCTGCGCTCATCTACTGCCACTCATGCCCAAATAGGGCTTGGTCTTACGTAGGGTATCCCTCTAGGACCATCTCAATAATCACATCGCAGCCTCGTCAGGCTCGGTATCATCATCGCATCCGGAGCGTAGCTCGCGGGAAGCGACCCCGCGAACTCAAGTATCTCAAGTATCTCATAACTGGCATAAAATGCCAGGCTCAGCAGGCTATAATCCACGATCAAATAGATCGGTATCACGAGCTCAAAAGCACAACTCGGTCGGTGACCCCTCGTCTCGATCAGGAAATGCCCACACAATCTCAAAGCTATGTTGGAGAAACCCCGACGACTCAATCTGATAATGCATAACCCATGGCTAAGTCGGGAAACCTCCACGATTCGATATGCCAGAACCCCGAAATCCTCAAAGCTAAGTGGGAGAACTACCTCCACCACTAAATCTTAAACACAACCCATGATCCCAACAAGGAAGAAGAACTCTCATGACACTAGAACTCGACAGACGATGCTCTAAAAATACCTTCGGCCCTCAGGCACGAGTACAAAATCAATTCGAACAATCTGGACCATTCATAATGTTCTCAATAATTAAAAACCCATTTAAAAATAGAGTTTTACTTAAAACGGGGTACTAAAAATATATGAAGGTCCAGATGCAGCCTAAATCTCAAATGAACATGCAGTCTAGTGTCAAATAACCTCTAGATCATACTAAAAATGTCTGGGGCTCAAGAATGTCATTCTATAATTTTCTAGGCAACTATTAGAATTATCAATATATAATAAATAAGCTAAACATGATCAATATGCTTACAGAAGCATTAGAGGGCATTCCATAAATCTCGAAGAAATTCCAACCCACCTGGAACGCTTTTTGCAGGCAATTGCAGAAGTCGGTGAAGTGCCGGAACCTCGAACTGACGAAACCTCGAAAATCGTGCCGCAAATCCCAGAAAAATCCTCGGAAGCTCCAATAAATTCCCTCGAGTCCTCCAAAAAAAACCATGTAAACTTGGCTCACACCCCGGCTAAATCAGTGCAAAAAGGGTTTAAGTACTCCACATTCAAGTCCACAGCCCACTATAAGTTCCCCTAAACATCAGCTTAAATAAAAAAATAAATGTTCACAACCACCATTCACTTAAGTCCACATAAAAATCCAACAATAAAATACATGCAAAGCACACCTTAACTTAACCCACATTGCTCACAAAACAGACATACAAAACCCACACTCACAGCACCAAAATAAAACCCATAACTCAATCTCTATGCTCACGGCACACTTAAAGTCCCCCTCACTGCACATACCATGGTTCAACTCTCTACAAAGCCCCCACAAAAGTCTCATCCACCATCATCTGCAAGAAAAAAGGAAAAAACCCAAGAATTAGCAAAAACACGGCCAACCACATGATCGCCGTCAAAACCCGACCTCGGCCGACGAAAACGCCGCGCGCGCCGCGCGAAAAACAACATGCGCACACCGCTGCAGCGCGTCGCCAAGCTGCGGCCTGTGCGGCTTCAGCAAGCATGCCGCGCAGCGCTGGGCCCGCCGCGCGGCGCTGGCCCCTGCCGCACAGCGCTGGGGCTCAGCCGCGCGGCGCTGGCCCTTGCCGCGCGGCACTGGCCCCTGCCGCACAGCGCAGGGGCTCAGCCGCGCGGCGCTAGCCCTTGCCGCGCGGCGCTCCGCAGCGCTGCGCGCGAGGGCTACACGGGGCCTGCGGTGCCGCGCGCGCCCTGCGCGCGGCCCGCCCAAGCTCCGCGCGGCCCGCGCGGGGCAGGCTGCGCGCAGCCGCCCCCAAGGCGCGGTGCCCTGGCGCGCCCGCACAGGCTGCGCGGCGCCCAGGGCGCGCCCTCCGCAGGCTGCGCAGCTCTTTGCTGCGCGCCTGCGGCAGCGTGGGGCCTGCTGCGCGCGGCGCTCAAGCGCGCCCGCGCAGCGGTTCGCCTCAGCCGCGCGCCGCCTTTGCGCGCGCGCGGCTCACCTCGCTGCCAACACAGCTTGGACAAACAGTCCGCAGCAAACTCTGCAATAAAAAAGAAATCTAAAACCCATCTAGCTCCAAAAAAATTGCACAAAATACCAACCTTACCGGCACCCGTCGCGCGCGCACGTGCTCCGCTCGGCTCCACACGGCTCCTTGGCGACTAGCAGCAGGTTCCCACCATCAACTCTCATTCATTCCACTCTTTCTTCTTTTTTTTCTTACTTCCCTTCTCTCCTTCTCCCTTTCTTTCTTTTCCTTTGTTTCCACTAAACTCCTCTGCTTCAGTGAGGAGGAAGAAGGAGTGAGGTGGCGTGTTAATTAGCTAAAGGCTAATTAAAGGGGAGGTGGGGGTGGTTGGGATCATTAAATGCACACTAAAAAAAATATCCAACTCCCACTTAAATCCAATTAATTCAAATCCCATTCTCTTTCTTTCCTTCTTTACTTTGCTGCCACACAGACTTAACTCAAAAATTAATTAAATTAATTAATTAATCCGAAATAGGCCAACTCCAAGCCACTTTATGCCTTCGGGGCCCCCGCACCGGCCCGAAACCTCCCGAACTCTGCTGTAATTTGAAAATACACATGCCCACAGCTTTTTCTCCTCAAAAAGCTCAACCGTTGAGTCGAGGTGCTCAATCCAAAATCCGGCTCCAAAATTGTCAGTTCCGACTCATTTTTCGCCTTTGGGTCCTCCGCGTCAGTCCGGAACCTCCCGAACTCCGCTGTAAACTCAAAGTATACCTGTTCAAAGTATTTCCAAATTTTTTGCACTCCACTGTGGGGTCAATGCTTCCCCCCGAAATCAGTCCTCTATCGGCGCACAAAGCCCGGAAAACTCCGAATCAAGCTGGGGCTTCCGCGTTGATCTGAATCAACTCGAACTCATCTGAAGTCACATATGGGACATGCTCGAGGCGTTTCTCCGCGTCACGCCGTCCTGCGAGGTCTGTGCGCTATCCGAAATCCCGGTATTCTACACTCCCCCCTCCTTAAAAGGGTTTCGTCCTCGAAACCAGAATAAATCCATAACTTATGAGGGTGTCTCAAACAAATAGGGATAGGACAAACTCAACTCGTCCTCAGGCTCTCAGGTGGACGTTCTCACTCATCACGATGGCTCCACTGAACCTTCACCAAAGGTAAACTCGACTGCAAAATTCCTTTGTCTCACAAGCCAGATTTGCATCGGTCGCTCCAGATAGTTCATTTCCTCGACTAATTCCAAAGAAGTGAAATCCAAAACATGCCAGGGATCAAATATACTTCTTTCAGCCAGATAAATTCTCGCGGACCAAACTCCCGCATAAACTTAAATCTACAAATCCCCGCGGATAGAGGCTTCCACAAATCAAGATCTCCAAATCCAAACTCTAAGCCTCCAATTAGCATGACCTCTCCGTTGCTCCTTGGCAACTAAAATGCTCAAAACTCCACAATGCACTCTTACCTCCCTTTACAGGAAAAGAAATTCAACATCGGGGACATACCCCAAATTTCCAACTCTCAATTCCGAGTTTTCAAAGTGGCACTCACAGATCGACTGTAGTGTACTGGGTTTTCCCTTGTGATTTTCCGATGAATCCACTGTGTAGAACACCTAGTGTTGGTGTCTGGCCCATGGTGCATCGAAGGGATGCCACAGATGGACCTCGTGAGACTTGGATAGATGATTTGGCCTTCGGCTGTGATTGCCGAATTTTAGAAAAGGTTTTGGGCCAATCTGAGGTTGGATTTGGATTCAGCGCGGAAAAACGCTTGAAAACGGCTATTTGCTTGTTGAATTTGGAGTCCGGATGACCAAATGCGGGCTTCCGGAAGATTTGGGGGATTTTCGGTGCACGGGGGTGACACGTGGACCGGCCAGCGCCACGTGGCGCCCTTTTATTGGCCGGCTCACGCGGCTGGGGTCCACGCAATGGCGCGGCGGTGCATGGACCCGCGGCGGGTGGACGCGTGGCGTGCCCTGGTAGGGCGGGCGCACGCGGCACGGCTCACGGAAATTGCGGGTTGGCGGTGGACCGGGCGCTTGACACGTGGCGGCTTCGGATTCGTCGGTCCACGTGGGCGCGGTCCACGGGTGCGCGGGGGAGGGCGCCTCGGTACTGTGCGCGCACGTGCGCGCACAGTGGCGCCAGGCGGGGCGGTCGGCCGCACTCGAGTGCGACACGTGTCGCCTCGAGATTGGCCGGCCGTACCTACCCCATTGACTGCGGGGGGGCCACGTGTCGTGTGCGGGCCGCGGGGATCCGCTGTCCCCTGTTCGGGGCGATGTGGCGGTCCCAGAAACTTTCGGGCGCGTCGGACGGGTTCCATACAACCCGGTTTCCGGGCGCAGTGCGCCCGGAAACTGCGCCCGAAATCCGGGCCTTAAGCCATTTGGGCTGGGCCTTTAAATAGCTCCCCCCATTCGCCCCTTTGGTTTTTTTGGGCTTCTTTTCACTGGGCTTTCTTCACGGCGATTCCTCCTCTCTCAGAGCTCAACCCTTTGGAGAAGTTTGAAGATTTTTGGAGGCACGCATCCCGAGGTTCACCATTTTACGGCGCAGCGCGACGCTTGTTCTCCGGCGATCCTCTTTACCCCTTCTCAGTGTTTGGACTCCTCCGACTCACCCCGACCTCGGAATTCGCCGATTCTTGCGCCGTTGGACTCTTGACAGGTAGGGCTTCAACTTCTGTGTTTTGTGGTTCCTCGATTTCCGTGCTGATATTGGAGTTTTCTTAGCACCCATTTGAACCTTTTTCTTCGCGGACTTTTGGGACAGCACCGCAGTGTTCTTGCCATATCTTTTCGCTCAGGCGTCGGAACGAGGCGATTCGAAAGGCAAATTTCATCTACGCTTCGCAAGGAGTCTCCTGGATTTTTCTCAGAATTTTCTGAATTTTACTCGAGGGTGAGAATCTTCTTCCTCTGTGGTTCCTTGTTACAGGAATTTAGTGCAGTTTGGGTTTGGGGTGTACCCCTTGTCGGATTTTTATCTCAGCGTAGGAAACTCCAAATTGGGCGTGCAGGTACTCGTTTCGACGGGCTCGTCGCAAGGATCGCGATAGTATTTTTCTTGGATTTTTCTGGGCATTATTCGCAGGTAAAAATTAGTGAATTGTGGACTGCTGGTTTGGGGGACAGATTCTGGAATTGTGGATGTTAAGCTTATGTATTTTTCCTTTGGGGTATTTTGTACAGATTGGTGGTGTGTTGGACTGATCTTGGACTTCGCCTTTGGGAATTTTGGAGTAGCGCTCGAGGTGGGTGATGTTGAGAACCTCCTGCTTGTGAATGTCACTAGGCCTATTGGAATGCCACGATTATATGTTATTAAATATGAATGTATCTAGCGTGCTTGCATGATATTAAGGTTCTTTTGCTAATACTTGCATTGTTAGCAAGCTACAAGTTCATGAGTGGTGTTTCCATGTTTAGATATGCAATTTAATTAGTCGAATATGAATGCTATAGCCATATCATATTGTGTGTTAAGGAAAGGTTTGGGCATGTGGTTAGGATGCATGTTGTAAAAAGGGGTACTTGCTAGTTAATTGTACATCTAAATTGTATCATGTATCGTATATCATGCCACGTGTACATCGGAGGGTCCAAACATTTAATGTTGCATATGTTAGAATAATTAAAAAGAGGTTTATCAAGTTAATGACTTTTGCATGCTTGAATGGTCACCTAGATAGGCCACCTTTTTCTGCTACACTATCATGCTGGAATTGACTTAGGAGAAACCATGTTGCATTCTTTCTTCAGTCACTTAGACATAGGGGATATTATGCTCGGGTTGGAGCAGGGGCTGGGTTAGTGTAGTCAGATACTTGGGTTTCGGGGAGAGGGTTTTGGGCTTCTTTTGGGAGACGGTACTTTTCCTTATAGAGCGGAGTGCGCGATTTGCAGACTTGAGACCCTGGGACTCCTGTCCCATATCGGTGTTATGTGTAGGCTGGCATACCAGATTTGGCAGACATTGAGAACCCTACCCCTTATCGGTGCTATGCGTAGGCTGGCATACCCGATTTAGCAGACCTTGAGACTCCTGTCCCATACCGGTGTTATGCGTAGGCTGGCATACCCGATTTGGCAGACATTGAGACTCCTATTCCACACCGGTGTTATGCGTAGGCTGGCATACCCGATGTGGCAGGCTTCGATTCTCTGATGCATACTTTTAGCTATCTTTAGCTGGGCAGGTAGAGGCATATTAGTGGTAGCTTTTATCAGGAGTCATACTCTTAGTTACCGCATTTATTCCTTTAGCCTCTGGTAGACCTAGTGGGCAGGTAGGAGTTCGTGTTGAGGTTTACCCACTAGGGGAGGCTACTGTCTTTATAGTAGTACTGACCCCCACTGTTTTTCCCTTTTCTTGTCCCCTTTGTTTTGCAGAGTCATCTGCCGGAGTTGCGGGGCCTTCCTACCAGGATCGAGGTAAGAGGATCGCCGACTAGATAGCTGCTACCCCGAGCTCGAGTTTTTGGTAGTTTTGTTGTATCCCAGTACCACTCAGACGGTTGTATTTTCCTTTATTTGTGGGTCTGGCTGCGGCCAATTGGTTGTATATATTTCGTGAGCTGGGAGAGACACTTGTATTTTTTTTTGAGAGCTTACTGTACTTTCATTTCCAGCATTTGTCTGAGTTGTATTAGTTTTTAGTTTAGCTCTGTTTTATGCTCCTTTATTACGTGTTTTACATCTGAGCAGGTTATCAGCGCTTCGTGTACACGGAAAATTCCGTGTGCAGGGCGGATCTGTGGACGGCCCGGGTTCTGGTTTTACACCCGGGGCGTGACAGATTAAGTTTGTATCAGAGCTTAGGGATAGGTCAGTTGGGACTTAGGGAAACCCTAGGCTTTTGGCAGACCCTAGGAAGGCAGAGCGTGAGTGACGTGATATTGTGGCGAAAGCCGGTAATTGGTTGTTAACTCTTCCTGTGAGTGGAGAGGGATTGGCATAGCCTATTCTGGGGGGACTATTATGTTGGCTGCAGACAACATAGGTTACAGAAATAGGGGAATGCCCGTGACTTTCGCGTGATTGGGGTCGAGAGTGGTTTGGTTTATTGACCCGTGGATTTTGTGTGGCAGGATTGCCTCCTAGGCGGAGATTCCTACTCGGGGTACTCCTACGCCCCCGAGGAGCCTAGGAGCAGTCTCCGTAGCCGTCCAGATCAATTGTGAGCTGAGGGGCCCTGGGTGGGCCAGTTGTGCGGAGAGCCACCGCCGACTAGGAGCCATAGGGTCGGAGCAGTTGCTTAACCGCATGTTTGGGGCCCTCCCCCTACTACTGTAGAGGCCCCTGTACCACAGTTTTACCGCCGGCTATATCCATTTAGTCCCTACGGCACCGTCGTCGAGGCAGTGGGGGCTCAGGAGAGTTTAGTAGGCGTTGACCCCAGCGAGGAGAGGAGTTTGCTGACAACCTCGCCAAGTTCTGTAAGCGAGGACCACCTAGTTTTTCTCTGGGCGCGTAACCTCACCCACGGAGATAGGATCATTGCTTGGCAGCAATGTAGCAAGTTTTGTTCAGGGACTTCTTCATTGACCACAGTTCAGAGTGCTATGTGCGGTACATTGCCTAGATGGGATGCAGATCTTGGTGGCGTCGGATCGCGCCCGGGGAGTTTCAGATCAGCCCCGACAGCTACCCGGGTCGGAGTTTAGACGTTGATCCTTGACACTTATTTCTCCACGAGCGTGCA
>CM055064.1:32380859-32403877 GCA_029204045.2 Tillandsia leiboldiana | reverse complement strand
GGTGGCGGAGAGCCACCGCGACAGGAGCAGAGGTTCCGAGCAGGTGCTTACGCAGGTTGGGCCCCCTCCCCCTACTACTGTAGAGGCCCCTGTACCACCAGTTGTACCGCCGGCTATTCCATTAGTCCCTACGGCACCGTCGTCTCGAGCAGTGGGGCTCAGGGAGAGTTTAGGCCGTTGACCCCAGCGGAGGGGAGGAGTTTGCTGACAAACTCGCCAGTTCTGTAAGCGAGGACCACCTAGGTTCTCTGGGAGGAGCACTCACCCATCGGAGATAGGATCATGGCTGGCAGCAATGGAGAAGTTGTTCAGAGACTTCTTCATTGACCACAGGTTCAGAGTGCATATGGCTGTACATTGCCTAGAGGGGGATGCAGATGCTTGGTGGCGTCGGGTCGAGCCTTGGAGTTTCAGATCACCCGACAGCTACCCTGGTCGGAGTTTAGACGGTTGATCCTTGACACTTATTCTCCACGAGCGTGAAGAAAAAGCTTGAGGATGATTTGAAGAATCTCCAGCAGGGGACAGGACGGTATGGGATTATTATCAGGAGTTTACGCAGTTGCTCAACTGCGTACCCTATGTTGCCAGGGATGGGCTGCACCAGGTGGAGCTGTTTGAGACAGGTTTGCGTCCCGATCTATACCTTGGTACACGCCCAGAGGCTTCAGACTTTATCAGAGGCAGTGGATCATGCACAGTGGGTCGAGAGGGGAGATCACGTCGTCGCTAGACGTGGGGGCTTGGCCGCTCAGAGTTCTGAGAGGAAGCGGCCAATGCCAGACGAGGGGGGCAGGCCAGTTCATGGAGGCCGCCCCGACCACCACCGCCGCAGTTTACGGGCCGTGGGCGTTCGGAGCGGCGAGGGTCTGGTGGATCCCAGAGACCCCCACAGCAGCAGCAGCAGCAGCAGCGGCAGCCCCAGCGACAGCAGCAGCACTCGCAGCAGCAGAGGTCGCAGTCGCGACAGCAGGGGTCACAGCGGCAAGGACAGCAGCAGCAGCAGTCGAGGCAGTCCCAGTCTGCGGTCAGGTGCGTCTTTTGTAGGGGACAGCACGCGGCGGATACTTGTGACCAGAGGTATGGCCGCTGTTATCGGTGTGGACAGTCCGGCCATATTCGAGCTACTTGCCCTCTCTCTACACCGCAGGCTCCTTCTTCAGCATCAGCTCCTTCAGTGCCCCAGCAGCGGCCTTATGCTCCAGCGCGCGGGGCTCCTTCCTCCCACCCTGCAGATTACCGACCACCAGCTCAGAGCGGGCGAGTCTACGCCGCCCAGGTAGGGGACTCCACGGCAGCCGACCACGTGGTGGCAGGTATCACTTTACTTCTTGGTACTAGAGCTCGCACTTTATTTTGATACCGGTGCATCACATTCTTTTATCAGTAGAGTATTGCATCATCTCATGGACTAGTGTTAGGTCGGTTGCCACCATGCAGTAGAGGTACAGATTCCTGATCATACATTGCATGTAGAGGAGTGTTGTTGGTCTTGCCCTGTTCAGATGAGTCCTGGATCTTGCCAGCGGACCTTATGGTCCTTAGTGAGCTGCGAGATTACGACATTGTACTGGGGATGGATTGGCTGGCTCGCTATTTCGCGACGATTGATTGCGCCGCGAGGACTGTTACCTTTAGCGAGCCAGGCCAGGAGGTGTTCGTTTACAGGGGGGTGCCAGAGTGCTTTCTTTGCCTCTGTGGTTTCGACCTCTCGTGCGAGGCAGATGATGCGCAGTGGATGCGTGGCCTTTTTGGCATCGGTGGTTAAGGAGCCTACGGCGGCACCACCGGGACTCACGGATATTCCTATTGTCCATGAGTACCCGGATGTTTTTCCTCCGGAGCTAGTTCATATGCCGCCGGATAGGGAGGTTGAGTTTTTGATTGACGTAGTTCCAGGAACTGCGCCAATCTCTAAGGCTCCTTACGAATGGCACCGGCCGAGCTGCGGGAGTTAAAGGCGCAACTCCAGGATTTGATGGACAAGGGTTTTGTGAGGCCGAGTGTATCACCTTGGGGAGCGCCGGTGCTATTTGTGAAGAAGAAGGATGGTTCACTTCGACGTGTGTAGATTACCGGGAGCTGAATAAAGTGACCATCAAGAACAAGTACCCTTTGCCGCGCATTGATGACTTATTCGACCAGCTGCAAGGGTCTTGTGTCTTCTCCAAGATTGATTTACAGTCTGGTTACCACCAATTGAAGGTGAAAGCCGAGGACATCCCAAAGACGGCATTCAGGTCGCGGTACGGGCATTATGAGTTCACCGTCATGCCTTTCGGACTGACAAATGCCCCTGCAGCTTTTATGGATTTGATGAACAGGATTTTTCGACCATACCTGGATCGGTTCGTCGTTGTTTTTATTGATGACATCCTGGTTTATTCCCGAAGCGATGTGGAGCACGAGGAGCATCTGAGGATTGTGCTACAACTTCTGAGAGAGAGAAAGTTGTATGCCAAGCTATCTAAGTGTGATTTCTGGCTTCGGAAGGTTGCCTTTTTTGGGCCACGTGATTTCAGCCGCTGGAGTGGCAGTAGACCCGGCGAAGATCGAGGCAGTCCGGGATTGGCCCCGACCGACGACGGTATCAGAGGTCCGTAGTTCATGGGCTTAGCAGGATATTACCGTCGGTTTGTGGAAGGTTTTGCGAAACTTTCACACACCCCTCACTCGTTTGACGCGAAAAGGGATTAAGTTTATTTGGAGTGAGGACTGCCAGAGGAGCTTTGAGGAATTAAAGATCAGGTTGATGTCGGCTCCTATCCTTTCCCTCCTGTTATGGGGAAAGGATACGTGATTTATAGTGATGCATCGCACAGTGGACTTGGTTGTGTGCTGATGCAGGAGGGTAGGGTAATCGCTTACGCCTCTCGGCAACTGAAGGATTATGAAAAGAATTACCCTACCCATGATTTGGAGCTGCTGCAGTGATTTTTGCACTAAAGTTGTGGCGCCACTACCTGTATGGGAACACTGCGAGATTTACACCGACCACAAGAGCTTGAAATACCTGTTCACACAGAAGGAGCTCAACTTGAGGCAGCGTAGATGGTTGGAATTGTTGAAAGATTATGATGTAGACATTTTATACCACCCTGGCAAGGCCAACGTGGTTGCTGATGCCCTAAGCAGGAGAGCAATACAGAGTTTATCTTTGATGATCACCGATCAGGCGCCATTACTTGAGCAGATGAGGCGGTTAGAGCTCGAGGTTGTGTCCCCCTGGGGTCTCTGCTAGACTTATGTCTCTAGTCCGTGCAGCCCACTCTGTTGGACAGGATTCGGGAGAGACAGAGTGAGGACCCCCACCTGGTGAGGATTCGAGAGCAGATGCAGACTGGTTTGTTAGGGGACTTTTCAGTTGATGCTAGCGGGAGTACTCCGGTACAGGGACCGAGCTTGCGTGCCTATGGATGCAGAGATTCGAGAGCAGATCTTGAGGGAGGCCCACTATACACCTTATACCATCCACCCTGGTGGGGACTAAGATGTATAGGGATCTGAAGGCACAGTTTTGGTGGAATGGGATGAAAAGAGACATTGGGAGATTTGTAGCGCACTGTTTAACTTGTCAGCAAGTAAAGGCTGAGCATCGTGTACCTGCTGGCAAGTTGCAGAGTCTCCCAATCCCTGAATGGAAATGGGAACATGTTACGATGGATTTTGTCACTGGGTTGCCGAGAGCACAGACGGGAGCGGATGCTATCTGGGAGTCGTGGGACGGCCTTACCAAATCCGCTCACTTTTTACCGGTTCAGATGACTTGCCGATGGAGCGACTGGCGCAGGTGTACTTGGCTGAGGTGGTTAGATTGCACGGGGTACCCGTTTCCAATCGTATCAGATAGAGACCCGAGGTTTGTCTCAGCATTTCTGGAGGAGTTTACAGACAGCCTTGGGGACGCAGCTCCGATTTAGTACAGCATTCCACCCACAGACCGATGGGCAGTCAGAGCGGCACTATTCAGACCCTCGAGGATATGTTGAGAGCATGCATTCTGGACTTTGGGGGAGGATGGTACCGACACTTGGGATTAGTTGAGTTTGCGTACAACAACAGCTATCAAGCGAGCATTCAGATGGCTCCGTTTGAAGCGTTGTATGGACGCAAGTGTCGGTCACCCCTTTATTGGAGTGACGTGGGTGAGAAGAAGACTTTGGGTCCTGATCTACTGTTAGAGGCAGAGGAAAAGGTCAGATTGATACGACGACACCTAGAGACCGCCCAGAGTCGACAGAGGAGTTATGCTGATACTCGACGGCGAGACTTAGAGTTTCAGGTGGGTGACCATGTTTTTCTGAAAGTCTCGCCTTCGAAGGGGATTCGGAGATTTGGTATTCGTGGGAAACTGAGCCCTCGTTTTATTGGACCTTTTGAGGTGTTGGAGCGCTTAGGGCCAGTTGCCTACAGGCTTGCGCTTCCTCCCAGGCTTTCAGGTGTTCACAATGTGTTTCATGTATCGACGCTGAGGAGGTATGTTCATGACCCATCTCATATTATCGATTTCACTCCATTGGAGGTTGCTGAGGACCTGAGTTATGTTGAGCGCCGTTGAGGATCTTGGATCGTGAGGTTAGGGAGTTGCGCAGTCGGGCCATCCCCTATGTGAAGGTTCCCTGGAGCAGTCACGACGAGCGCGAGGCTACCTGGGGAGTTGGAGTCAGCGATGATGGATGCTCACCCCCACTTGTTTGAGGCTCCTATCTGAGGTATGACTTTTGTTTCGAGGACGAAACTTTTTCTTGTAGGGGAGGATGTAGTGTACTGGGTTTTCCCTTGCGATTTCCGATGAATCCACTGTGTAGAACACCTAGTGTTGGTGTCTGGCCCATGGTGCATCGAAGGGATGCCACAGATGGACCTCGTGAGACTTGGATAGATGATTTGGCCTTCGGCTGTGATTGCCGAATTTTAGAAAAGGTTTTGGGCCAATCTGAGGTTGGATTTGGATTCAGCGCGGGAAAAACGCTTGAAAACGGCTATTTGCTTGTTGAATTTGGAGTCCGGATGACCAAATGCGGGCTTCCGGAAGATTTGGGGGATTTTTCGGTGCACGGGGGGTGACACGTGGACCGGCCAGCGCCACGTGGCGCCCTTTTATTGGCCGGCTCACGCGGCTGGGTCCACGCAATGGCGCGGCGGTGCATGGACCGTGGCGGGTGGACGCGTGGCGTGCCCTGGTAGGGCGGGCGCACGCGCACGGCTCACGGAAATTGCGGGTTGGCGGTGGACCGGGCGCTTGACACGTGGCGGCTTCGGATTCGTCGGTCCACGTGGGCGCGGTCCACGGGTGCGCGGGGGAGGGCGCCTCGGTACTGTGCGCGCACGTGCGCGCACAGTGGCGCCAGGCGGGGCGGTCGGCCGCACTCGAGTGCGACACGTGTCGCCTCGAGATTGGCCGGCCGTACCTACCCCATTGACTGCGGGGGGGCCACGTGTCGTGTGCGGGCCGCGGGATCCGCTGTCCCCTGTTCGGGGCGACGTGGCGGTCCCAGAAACTTTCGGGCGCGTCGGACGGGTTCCATACAACCCGGTTTCCGGGCGCAGTGCGCCCGGAAACTGCGCCCGAAATCCGGGCCTTAAGCCATTTGGGCTGGGCCTTTAAATAGCTCCCCCCATTCGCCCCTTTGGTTTTTTTGGGCTTCTTTTCACTGGGCTTTCTTCACGGCGATTCCTCCTCTCTCAGAGCTCAACCCTTTGGAGAAGTTTGAAGATTTTTGGAGGCACGCATCCCGAGGTTCACCATTTTACGGCGCGGCGCGACGCTTGTTCTCCGGCGATCCTCTTTACCCCTTCTCAGTGTTTGGACTCCTCCGACTCACCCCGACCTCGGAATTCGCCGATTCTTGCGCCGTTGGACTCTTGACAGGTAGGGCTTCAACTCCTGTGTTTTGTGGTTCCTCGATTTCCGTGCTGATATTGGAGTTTTCTTAGCACCCATTTGACCCTTTTTCTTCGCGGACTTTTGGGACAGCACCGCAGTGTTCTTGCCATATCTTTTCGCTCAGGCGTCGGAATGAGGCGATTCGAAAGGAAAATTTCATCTACGCTTCGCAAGGAGTCTCCTGGATTTTTCTCAGAATTTTCTGAATTTTACTCGAGGGTGAGAATCTTCTTCCTCTGTGGTTCCTTGTTACAGGAATTTAGTGCAGTTTGGGTTTGGGGTGTACCCCTTGTCGGATTTTTATCTCAGCGTAGGAAACTCCAAATTGGGCGTGCAGGTACTCGTTTCGACGGGCTCGTCGCAAGGATCGCGATAGTATTTTTCTTGGATTTTTCTGGGCATTATTCGCAGGTAAAAATTAGTGAATTGTGGACTGCTGGTTTGGGGGACAGATTCTGGAATTGTGGATGTTAAGCTTATGTATTTTTCCTTTGGGGTATTTTGTACAGATTGGTGGTGTGTTGGACTGATCTTGGACTTCGCCTTTGGGAATTTTGGAGTAGCGCTCGAGGTGGGTGATGTTGAGAACCTCCTGCTTGTGAATGTCACTAGGCCTATTGGAATGCCACGATTATATGTTATTAAATATGAATGTATCTAGCGTGCTTGCATGATATTAAGGTTCTTTTGCTAATACTTGCATTGTTAGCAAGCTACAAGTTCATGAGTGGTGTTTCCATGTTTAGATATGCAATTTAATTAGTCGAATATGAATGCTATAGCCATATCATATTGTGTGTTAAGGAAAGGTTTGGGCATGTGGTTAGGATGCATGTTGTAAAAAGGGGTACTTGCTAGTTAATTGTACATCTAAATTGTATCATGTATCGTATATCATGCCACGTGTACATCGGAGGGTCCAAACATTTAATGTTGCATATGTTAGAATAATTAAAAAGAGGTTTATCAAGTTAATGACTTTTGCATGCTTGAATGGTCACCTAGATAGGCCACCTTTTTCTGCTACACTATCATGCTGGAATTGACTTAGGAGAAACCATGTTGCATTCTTTCTTCAGTCACTTAGACATAGGGGATATTATGCTCGGGTTGGAGCAGGGGCTGGGTTAGTGTAGTCAGATACTTGGGTTTCGGGGAGAGGGTTTTGGGCTTCTTTTGGGAGACGGTACTTTTCCTTATAGAGCGGAGTGCGCGATTTGCAGACTTGAGACCCTGGGACTCCTGTCCCATATCGGTGTTATGTGTAGGCTGGCATACCCGATTTGGCAGACATTGAGAACCCTACCCCTTATCGGTGCTATGCGTAGGCTGGCATACCCGATTTAGCAGACCTTGAGACTCCTGTCCCATACCGGTGTTATGCGTAGGCTGGCATACCCGATTTGGCAGACATTGAGACTCCTATTCCACACCGGTGTTATGCGTAGGCTGGCATACCCGATGTGGCAGGCTTCGATTCTCTGATGCATACTTTTAGCTATCTTTAGCTGGGCAGGTAGAGGCATATTAGTGGTAGCTTTTATCAGGAGTCATACTCTTAGTTACCGCATTTATTCCTTTAGCCTCTGGTAGACCTAGTGGGCAGGTAGGAGTTCGTGTTGAGGTTTACCCACTAGGGGAGGCTACTGTCTTTATAGTAGTACTGACCCCCACTGTTTTTCCCTTTTCTTGTCCCCTTTGTTTTGCAGAGTCATCTGCCGGAGTTGCGGGGCCTTCCTACCAGGATCGAGGTAAGAGGATCGCCGACTAGATAGCTGCTACCCCGAGCTCGAGTTTTTGGTAGTTTTGTTGTATCCCCAGTACACTCAGACGGTTGTATTTTCCTTTTATTTTGGGTCTGGCTGCGGCCAATTGGTTGTATATATTTCGTGAGCTGGGAGAGACACTTGTATTTTTTTTTTGAGAGCTTACTGTACTTTCATTTCCAGCATTTGTCTGAGTTGTATTAGTTTTTAGTTTAGCTCTGTTTTATGCTCCTTTATTACGTGTTTTACATCTGAGCAGGTTATCAGCGCTTCGTGTACACGGAAAATTCCGTGTGCACGGCGGATCTGTGGACGGGCCCGGGTTCTGGTTTACACCCGGGGCGTGACATCGACCATCTCATTTCCAAGGTTGCCCTGCTCGCCTAGACAAGGCGAAACTGACCAAAAGGTTCTTGCCGGGATAATAGTATACAATCAACCTTACAATACCAATAACTCTGTCCACCGGCGTTGCCTACACCAAAAGCCTCATGAGTAACCAAGTACGTCAGGTTCGAGGGACTAGGGATAACTCCATGTTCTCTCTATCACTGGCAATCGTCCAAATCGATGCTGGCATCATACTCAACTTTAACTCCTCGAAGCCATACAGGCCCTGCTTGGTCCAGAAACTTCTGGCCTCAGTCACTATCATAGGTTTAGGCCCAACCCAAACGGCGTCACTCTTTGTTGGGTCCACTGTCACTCTTGTAGCTGAAATCACTGGGTCTAACAACACAACCTCCCGAAGTCAAAATGCATACCTTATCAACTTGGCAAACAACTTCTTCCATCTTAGAAGTTGAAGCACTATCCTCAAGTGCTCCTCAGCTCTATGCCACCTCGGAAAATAAATCCAATATCCACGACGGGTACTACTACTAACCCGTCCAAACACAGCTTGGATAAACCTAATCCTCAAGTCATAAAGGCGATAGGGCATTAGTCAGTCCATTTACCCACACTATAAACTCATAATGCACCTACCGGGTCCCGAACACCATCTGGATACAGCCCTCGGCTGTATGGTTCCATAAAGCTACCACTCTCACAAAGGCATCTGCCGAAAAACAATCCCAACCTGTCTGTGCTCAAATCATCATAGAACCCTCACCGTTGTGTACTCACAACGTGGTATCACGGCTGCGTACCAACGGCATGGCATCCTATCCAAAATCAATCCCTCGGATCCTCATTGTCGTATCCCCACGACGTAGCACTGGGTCACACGGACCTCTCGATCTATTAAATTCTGCAACTGTGCTTACAACTCTCATTCTCTGTCTCACGGTGATCCAAGAAGTGCTGCCGAAGTCGACGCGGTTTCCACAACCACGTCAAACACTACCTCGATCTCGATCTCACTAAACGACGGCTTCAAAATCAGCTCAGGTGGACTCACACTCGGGATCACACGGCAATAAGGATAATCTTTAATCCCGGTGCCGCCGTAGGCACCTCTTCTACAATCGCTAACCAAGCGGTACGATCACGACTTAACCTTCGTCGTGCTCTAGCATCCTCTAACAACACTCTCCTCCTGACCGGGTCCACGGAGGGTCTTGTCCTCTCACGACAAACCACGACAGCATAAAAATTGGGATAACCAATCCCCGCCCAACCTTATATCAATAACTCTAACTGAGGTAGGACTGGCAACACCCATCCAAGTGTTATACGTGATCTGGAACCTGGTCCTCATGTGCACAAGCCAATAGTCTCGTCTTTGGTCCACGCGAAGCTACCCCTGCTCTACTGAAGCACACACAAGCGGTGTCAGCATCAACATGCTCTAACTCTGATGACCATAAGGAAAACCACACCAGGTAAAACATAATCCGCTATCCTGGCGTCCTCAAACCGGCCGCACAAACTCCCCACTAGATGCTGGTGGCTATCGCTCAAACTGCCTCGGCATCACGGCTCTATTAGCCTACCGGTAAGTTGGATGAACCTCTCCATCCTGAAGGGGTAGTGGGGGCGCCGTTGCAAGCGGCAACCCAAGAGCACCACTCTGGGACACTCTACCTAAAAAAGACCTGACGCTGCTACTGGTGCCTCGACTGTCGAGACCCTTCTGGTCTCCTTCTCCTCTGAGACCTATGATCTTGAGACTGGAATCATGGCAACTTCGATACACTCGACTATTCCAAAATCAGGCAATACTGGACGTCTCTCTCTCCGAAGCTGGTCCCTCGGTCTTCGTCCCTCCTGGACGTGATCACTGATCCTCGGTCAATCCACTGAGCATGCATAATCGCTGCATCAAAGGTCGGCGTCCGCCGAGTATGCCTTGAATCATAGATGTCTCGGTGCAGTCTGCTCTTAAACATAACCAACCTCTAAGCCTCATCCTGGGCGACAAGGGGGTACACTGCTCAACCGTCGCGGAAACTCGCTCCAGGTCATCAACAGCGCTCCCGGTGGTCCAGCAGGACGAACTTGACGCCCTCCAACTCTCGGCGTCCCTATCCAAAAGTGCATGACCAAGCGCCCTGATGCTTCTCCTGAATGAACAAATCCTCTAACAGCTCTTCCATAGCAGCGATCCAGTTCTCGGCCTCGCAAGGCTCCAACTTGGTCCCGAAATCTGCATGGAAAAGGAATTGGATGAAGTAAAACAACCGATCGGCGATCACTTGCTGCTCCTGCACTATCCACAGTGCGATTTGGGTCGAAGTCGACGATGTCACGGCCGGAGGTACTACTGGCGATACCCCTGGAGATGCTCTCGATCCAAGCATGCGCATCGCGCGCTTTATGTTCTCTTCCTGGCGCCGCATCGCCTCAAATATCAGGACTGCTTGGGCCTGAATCTCTCAGACCTCTCTCGGCTCTATCCATTTAGCTTCCCGCTATACGAGCTCCTCATCCAAGGTCAAACACGCCCTCGCCGCTGCACGGCGTCTCGGAAGCATCAAATCACTGCAACAGAACAAACATTAGGACCAAAACTCTCTCGACCCAATCCAGCGAAAGTCTATAACATGTTAACCATACTAAAGTATTATGATGTCTGCTGCCAACATAATTCACTTTAGAGAAATAACATGTAAACCACTTGCCCCAATCCTCTGGGGGAGGTACGACTCAATCAGGACTCTCGCTAAAGTCTCGTTTCTCACGACAGTCATCCTACTGTCCAACCAATAGCCTAGGGTCTCTAAGTCCCCAATGACCTATACACCTAGGCTCTGATACCACCTAAATCTGTCATGCCCCGGGGTCGAAACTGCGACCCGGGCTCGCCAACAGATCCGCCATCTGTACGGAAACTGCCGCACAGACGAAGCGTCTACCCTGCAAGTCAGATCTAGCTAAAAACATGTATCAGAGCTGAAATAAAACTAGAAGCTACATAAAAAAAAACTGAACATCTGGATAAAAATAAAAGTCCTCAATACAAAGTCTGTCTAGCTATAAGAAAGTACATGAAATCCTCACTGATCTCTCAGAATGTCCAGTATAAAAGCGGAATCATAAAATATACAGGGTACATCTACCTCTGACTCTCAATGCTGGTAAGGAACTAAACGGCCACGTCCTCACCTCGATCAGCTGTCTCCGCGCGAGCTAAGCCGGAACAGCAGCCTCAGGAAACCTGTCACCGCAGCGGGTGTGAGAACTACTGCAAAGGTAGTTCCCAGTGGGTACCGTCCCAATATCCACGGTATGCCCACTAAGTCTACTGGAGGCAAAACAGATAGGTATGCAGATAGATAGATAAAAGGGGTAAGCAGGAAAGAAACTACAGCTAACATGTATCATCATGCTCAAGGAACTCTACTCAGACCCTGCTATGCATACACTCTCACTGCTAATAATATGCCTCAAGTACTATGCTCAAAGGAAAACTCATCTATGAACATGCAATGAAACTCACTCACACAAATCACCCAAATCTCAATGACTGTCCCACTTTGGACCAGTCAAGTCATAGTCAAGCCTGCGCTCATCTACTGCCACTCATGCCCAAACAGGGCTTGGTCTTACGTAGGGTGTCCCTCTAGGACCATCTCAGTAATCACATCGCAGCCTAGTCAGGCTCGGTATCTTCATCGCATCCGGAGCGTAGCTCGCGGGGAGCGACCCCGCGAACTCAAGTATCTCAAGTATCTCATAACTGGCATAAAATGCCAGGCTCAGCGGGCTATAATCCACGTTCAAACAGATTGGTATCACGAGCTCAAAAGCACAACTCGGTCGGTGACCCCTCGTCTCGATCAGGAAATGCCCACACGATCTCAAAGCTATGTCGGAGAAACCTCGACGACTCAATCTGATAATGCATAACCCATGGTTAAGTCGGGAAACCTCCACGACTCGATCTGCCAGAACCCCGAAATCCTCAAAGCTAAGTGGGAGAACTACCTCCACCACTAAATCTTAAACACAACCCATGATCCCAACAAGGAAGAAGAACTCTCATGTCACTAGAACTCGACAGACGATGCTCTAGAAATACCTTCGGCCCTCAGGCACGAGTACAAAATCAATTCGAACAATCTGGACCATTCATAATGTTCTCAATAATTAAAAACCCTTTTAAAAATGGAGTTTTACTTAAAACGGGGTACTAAAAATATATGAAGGTCCAGATGCAGCCTAAATCTCAAATGAACATGCAGTCTAGTGTCAAATAACCTCTAGATCATACTAAAAATGTCTGGGGCTCAAGAATGTCATTCTACAATTTTCTAGGCAACTATAAGAATTATCATTATATAATAAATAAGCTAAACATGATCAATATGCTTACAGAAGCATTAGAGGGCATTCCATAAATCTCGAAGAAATTCCAACCCACCTGGAACGCTTTCCGCAGGCAATTGCTGAAGTCGGTGAAGTGCCGGAACCTCGAACTGACGAAACCTCGAAAATCGTGCCGCAAATCCCGAAAAAATCCTCGGAAGCTCCAATAAATTCCCTCGAGTCCTCCAAAAAAAACCATGTAAACTTGGCTCACACCCCGGCTAAATCAGTGCAAAAAGGGTTTAAGTACTCCACATTCAAGTCCACAGCCCACTATAAGTTCCCCTCAACATCAGCTTAAATAAAAAAATAAATGTTCACAACCACCATAAACTTAAGACCACATAAAAATCCAACAATAAAATACATCCAAAGCACACCTTAACTTAACCCACATTGCTCACAAAACAGACATACAAAACCCACACTCACAGCACCAAAATAAAACCCATAACTGAATCTCCATGCTCACAGCAAACTTAAAGTCCCCCTCACTGCACATACCATGGTTCAACTCTCTACAAAGCCCCCACCAAAGTCTCTGTTGGGTTATATGTAATAAGGATCTAAATAGGGGAAAAATCACCTAGAGGGGGGTGAATAGGTGTAAACGTATAAACACTCAAAAATCGTTGCGATAAAAACCCAATGCGGAAATAAAAATAATACGCAAGATTTTTACGTGGAAAACTCCATCACCGGAGTAAAAAACCACGGGACCGATAACACGGCAGAAATCCACTAGAATTAAAACACGTACAAGGTGATTTACCGTACACACTTACGACTCAACCTTTTCCATACGCTCCTAGAGGATCTTCTCCGCTCGCTCCACGACGCTTCTCGAATCCACGATCTGCGCCCAACGCCGAATCCACGGTGTCCAACGTCGAATCCACGACGTCCGACCGAATCCACGGTCTTCACCCAATAGCACCCTTCGAATCCACGAACGTGCCTCGCTCCGAATCCACGAGAGCGGTTGAACCTTGAATCCACAAGGACACGCGAATCCACGCGCCGATTTTTGGGGTAAATCATTGTTTTTGGTGGTGATGATCCGCCGAATACTTAGATCAAAGATAGATCGGAAATACCATCTAAGTATTCATTAGTTTGATTCAACTCGAGATGTGAGTATGAAAACCTAGAATCAAACTAATCAATATAGATGAAGAAACATAGAGTATTCTCTAATGATTTCCTTTCTTCTCTATATGTGGATCTAGAGCCGTATAAGAAGATATATGAAAATGACGGCTATTTGGATTTTCGGCCACTTCTTGGATTAACCCTAGAAAAAGAGTCATAGGGTCTATTTATAGGTTAGAAACCCTAGGAAGGAGATAAGAATCAAAAACCTAACATTTCTGGAAATTTTACGGACGGCGATCCGGATCGGATTAGCTGTGATCCGGATTGTCGTAACGAGTCAGGCAATTCCAGAAAAACAAAGGTTCGGGATCCGGATCGAAGTGCTTGATCCGGATCGTTCATACAGTTCACCAAACATCAACGTTCGGGATCCGGATTGCGAAGCTTGATCCGGATCGTTCAAGGAAGATGGTAAACTCAGTGTTCGGGATCCGGATCAAGAGAGGCTACGATCCGGATTGAACTGGTGTATGAACGAACCACCTTCGGGATCCGGATCGAACAACCTGATCCGGATCCTGAACATGTCCCAAGTCCAGTTTTTGATTTTTATGCAATGAAAGATTCTTCCAAGTGTTTCTACACTACAAGAAGTATTCGGATCACACAAAATCTTTAGTTAAACATACCTGATCCTTTTGAATTCTTCTTTCTTGAGATTGAGTTAAATGATCCAACTTTCTTCACCTTCAATCTTCAAGACTTGAGACTTTCACGAAACTACGCCAACTCAAATTCCGTAACAATCTCCCCCTTTGGCGGTTTCGTGATAAAACACAGATCCACTAAAGAAAATTCAAAAAGATATTTTTGTTGCTATCACCATACAACAAAAATTTACAATGGAGATCCGAAAAATTAAAAACATGAGATAAACTCCTAAAACAGACTCTAGACTTAGACATCTGTACTCTCTGCACAAAGAAATCATTCTTGACAAAAAGAGATCGTTAGATACCTCAAGAATATTTAGCATTCAAAACCTAGTACAGAGATAGAGTTTATCTGATCATCATGACATTTGAGAATTCAGATATGTAATCAAATCATAGTCAAGAACCAACATATCTTCTATGCAATTAAAAACCAAATGTCATGTTAGTGAACATCAACTTGTTAGTCATATTACATGCCCAAATAGTTAGTCGAATAGTTAGTAGAGACATGCAAACAATCACAAGATGAAAACCAAAGTTGAAGTTGAAGTGATACTTACCTTGATGTATACAAGATCACAATTTTCACAATATCATTGTTCAAGTTCTCTAAACTCTCTCCCCCTTTTTGTCACAAACAAAGCCAAAATTACCAAAAATTGAAGGAGAGTTAAAAAATTTCAAAGAAAATGTTTCGAAATTTAAGAACTAGAACTAAGATTAAGTCCTAAAAACTGAAAAACCTGCACAAGAAAAGGTTAAAAATCTAAAGTTCCTGCATAAGAGAATTGTTAGTCAGACGATTCAGGCATCTGAATCTGAGTCAACCGAGGCGGAGTCTTCAGAGCTCGTGCAACCCAGCTTTTTCAAAATTCCTTTAAGCATTCCCGAGATCGTAGTACACTCTTGCTTCATCTGATGTATGTCCTTGGACATCTTTCTGAGTTCTAGAGCCATTTTATCTTGTTCTTGTTTTATGGAAGACTCTAGATTTCCCTTTTGGTCAGTTCTTCTGGAAGTTGAAGAACGTTGAGTGACGATTGACGGAGCAGTTTGACCTTCATTCCGAGGAGATCGTCTTGGCAAAAAGGGTGGATTGCTTGGCACATTCTTTTTCATGGCTTGCTGCTTAAGTATTGAGGAAGACTTCAGTAGCTTCTTTTTCTTTAGGTAAACCTTATTTTCTTCATCAATGCCTTGTTGTACTTCGTCAAGAAATGTGTCCCAATCTTCTTCGTCTTCTGATTCAGTGTCAATTTGAGAAATATTCCTTGGGTTCTCTTAACATGGTTCATTTATTTCAATACCTCAAGCTCGTCCAGGTCGTCGAGCAAGTCTTTTTCTTTTTAGGAAAATGGATGAAGAAGTCATTGGTGCTTTTCCTTTTTCCGCAGCAGTGAGCGGAGCCTTTTCCGTTGATGTTTCTGCATGGGCTTTCCCTTTCGATGCAACAGAGGTTTTCTGTGGCGATTCTTCAGGATGTGTTTCATCATCTGATAACTCATCCCAGTTAACTTCATCCTTTTTAGCCCTCTTGGCAGTGTCTCTCGTATGTACCATAGCAGCAAGTAGGAAAACAATCCAAGTGATCACCATTGCTAATGGTTTCTTGAGAAAAGAAATCCTGTGTGGAACAACTCAAGAACACGAAAAAATTGTTAATTTTCAAAGATTTGAAAAATTGTACCCAAACAATCATAATCATGTAGAGAGACTAAGAATCAAATTAGTTTTGCAAAAGGACTTTTAAAAATAGATCAATTGCATGATTTTCGAAAATCCTTATTATATGCCCTAAAACCGAAATTTTAGAAATCGAAGCCTAAAAATCCGTTAATCAGGAGAATACCTAGCATATAATCAAAACTAATCTACCCAGAGTTCTTATTTCAAAAGAAATTTGATCAAAAACCATCCACAAACAAAGTTGATCCAAGAATTTCATCACGTTTGAGGAGGAAAAGAGAAAAAACGGTGAAAAACCGAGATTTTGATCAATAAAACTTACTTGGAGTTGAAGAACTTGAGTTTGAAAGCTTCCAGGAAGGATGAAATCTAGAGAGAGAGGCTCTGGAAACTTTGGAACAAAAGATTGGAGTAAAAGAAATCAAAACCCTTTTGTTCTTTATAAAACCCTAGCCGCGATCCGGATCAGTTCATGATTGCGATCCGGATCGGCTACCCGCAGTGAGAAACTGCGTTCGGGATCCGGATCGGCAGCTCCAATCCGGATCGTCAGCCCGCAGAAGAATACCTGCGTTCGGGATCCGGATCATCTTGCCCGATCCGGATCGGCTCCAACTTTTTCTTTAGAAAATTTCAGAGAAATTCAAGAAAAACCAGAAAAAGATTGTAAGCACAAATGTGTATCAACCTTAAACAAAAATCATCGTTTCATACAACAAGAATTAGATTATGCCAAATCTATCAATAATATCCAAAAATGAAACGAGAATTTACAAGAATTAAATCCCTTAAAGTTGAACACCTTTAATTACATCTAACTTGATCTTATGAGTAATGCCTTTATCAAATCATCAATTCAGTAAAGAAAATGAAATACAAAGATCAATAGATGTTTGAAATCCCAAGTATAGTAGATAATGTATCTAGACAATCTGTTGAAGAGAGTGGCTCTTTGAGCATCTTTCATTAAAAACCCACCTTATACCAACCTTGAAATTTGACGAAGTCAAGTATTTCAACATGCATTTTACTTAATCAAAATTTGAACAACCATGCTTGGTATACATGTGGTAGCTGCACACAATACTCGGACGACCGAGGTGGTAGCTCTTTCCTCCATGTGGTGGTAGTTTTCACACTCCTCATTGGGATGCAACTCTTTCCACATCTTTTGAGCATTTTACTTTTTCTATGACTCCCCCTCAATTGGCTATCAATTATTTAAGATATAAAGTATTCAACCAAATATTGATCTCGATTTCATACTCGACTAAGCAGTCAAATAAGATAATGACTATACCAAGAGATCATTGAGAGAGAGAAATTGACTTTGATCACTCAGAAGATGATTTAATTAACATAAATGATCATTGCAACAGTGAAATATTATGATGGCAAAAGCATAATAAATTTCTAAATGTGCGAAAAGATGCAATTAAAGTCAATTATGATCTATGCTCAATTAATGTCCTATGTACAAACATAGATAATGAACAAAACAAAAACAAATACAAAACCTATCCTAAGCAAAGGTTTCAAAAAGAAGTTTATTTCAAGGAAAGCGTTCCAATTGCTTTTCGTAAATGAATAAAACGTTTTTGATCCAAAGGTTTTGTTAGAATGTCAGCTAATTGATCCTCAGTTGAAATATATGAAAGTTGAAGAGTATTTGATTCAACTAGCTCTCTAAGAAAATGATATCTAAGTTCAATATGTTTTGTTCTAGAGTGCAACACAGGGTTTTTAGAAATGTTAATCGCACTTGTGTTGTCACAAAGAATTGTTACCGAAGATGCTGAAATGCGGAAGTCGCTCAATACGCTTTTCATCCAAATGAGTTGAGTTGAGCAACTTCCAGCTGAAATGTATTCCGCTTCGGCAGTCGAGAGTGCTATGCAATTCTGCTTTTTACTGTGCCATGCAACAAGGCAATGGCCAAGATAGAAGCATGCACCACTCGTGCTTTTCCGATCATCCACTGATCCTGCCCAATCGGCATCTGAGTATCCAACAATATCCAAACTTGTTCCCATAGGATACCAAATTCCGAAATTAATTGATCCTTTGATATACCGGATGATCCTTTTCACCGCTTTCAGGTGAACCTCCTTTGGTGCTGATTGATATCTCGCGCAAATCCCAACACCAAAAGATATATCCGGGCGACTAGCCGTGAGGTAAAGTAGACTTCCAATCATACTTCTATACAGTTTCTCGTCTACATTCTCACTATGTGATTCACTTCCAAGTCCCTTGTGGCTAGTTCCCATTGGAGTCGGAAAATTCTTCGAATTTTCTAGATCAAACTTTTTGACCAACTCCATTGCATACTTGGATTGACTCAAGTGAATACCTTCATCATTTTGCTTAATTTGCAATCCAAGAAAATAAGTCAATTCGCCCATCATGGACATCTCAAATTCGCTTTCCATGGTCTCCGCGAATTTAGAAGCATCATTATCTCTTGTTGCGCCAAATACTATGTCATCGACATATATTTGTGCTACAATGAAATTGTTTTGATAATGCTTCACAAAGAGAGTCCTATCAGCTCCCCCTCGAGTATAGCCCTTCTCCAAAAGGTGCTTTGTTAACCTTTCGTACCATGCTCGCGGTGCTTGTTTCAGACCGTAAAGAGCCTTTTTCAAACGAAAAACATGGTTAGGTTATTTATGATCTACAAAACCTTTCGGTTGAGCCACATAAACTTCCTTATTTAAAAAACCATTTAGAAATGCGCTCTTAACGTCCATTTGAAATAATTTGATTTTGAAATGACAAGCAATAGCAAACAGTATACGAATGGACTCGAGTCTAGCTACAGGGGCGAATGTTTCGTCAAAGTCTATACCTTCTACTTGAGAGTAGCCTTGAGCAACTAATCGTGCCTTGTTCCTGATGATAGTACCATCCTCATTTTTCTTGTTCTTGAAGATCCATTTAGTACCTATCACATTGTGTTGCTGTGGAGGCTTCGTTAATTCCCAGACTTTGTTTCGCTCAAATTGATGGAGCTCTTCCTGCATTGCTTTAATCCAGTAGTCATCCTGAAGAGCTTCATCTATGTTCTTTGGTTCGATTAAAGATACATAGCAAGCGAATCCACAAACCAACTGCCTTCGAGTTCTGACTCCTTCTTGTGGATCTCCAATAATATTCGATTCCGGATGATCCTTGGAGATTCGTAACGTTTGTTGAAACGGAGTACTCGGAGATACATGAGATGATTCCTGCACATCAGATAAACTAGAAGAGCCATTAGATGCATCATTAATATTGGAAGTATTATCATGAGAAGATGCACTAGCAGGAGAATCATCATCTAGAGAGATATCGAGGGTAGATTTTCCAGATCCAAAGTGAAAAGCTTCATCTACTTTAACATTTATAGATTCTACGATTGTCTTAGATTCCAAGTTAAAAACTCGATATGCTCTACTATTAGTAGAATACCCCAAGAAAATCCCTTCGTCGCTTCGTGAGTCAAACTTTCCAAGGTTTTCACGGTCACGTAAAATGTAACACCGACTTCCGAAGATGCGAAAATATTTGATGTTGGGTTTTCTACCACACCATAGTTCATATGGTGTATTTAACGTTCCCGGGCGCAAGAACACTCGATTAATGACATAGACAGCGGTGTTCACAGCTTCAGCCCAAAAGTGTAGCGGTAAATTCCGGCTATGAAGCATCACACGCGCCATCTCTTGAACAACTCTGTTCTTGCGCTCGACAATACCATTCTGTTGAGGTGTATAGGGTGCAGAGAATTCATGCTTAATACCGTTTGAAGTACAAAAGTCAATGAATTTTGAATTAATGAATTCTCCACCTCTATCACTTCTAACACGAATGATCTTTTCATTCTTTTCAATCATAATACGAAGGCAAATCTCGTGAAAAGAATCAAAAGTATCAGCTTTCTCTTTTAAAAATGCTACCCAAGAAAACCTAGAGAAATCATCAACCAATAAGAAAATGTACCAATTACCTCCCAAAGATGGTTGACGGGTCGGCCAAAGAAAAAGAAGAAAAGAAAATAGTCTACATAAACTACACAAGATTTAATCGTAGAACGATTAAAGACAAGGAGGGGTTTCACCTTTGCATACCCAAACCTTTTGAGTTTTGGAGTATGTTGGCAATGGTTGAGAAGTTTTCCTTGATGAAGACGTCTTGCATGATTGGTCTTTTTCTTTTGTCATCGTCTTATTTGAAGTACTACCAATGTCCTTTTCTTTAGGAAATCCTTCTTTGAATTCCGGGGAGTGAACTTATTGGTAGTAGTTGCAAGATGTGGTTGATTTGATCTTTGAGCTCCAATCTTGCAATTTCTTTCAATGTGCCCTGCAAAATTACAACGAAAACATACCTTTCTGCTTGACGATTCTGAAGAGGATGAAGTAAGCTTGTTGTCGTTGGTTGTCATGATTTCTGGTGTCGGAGGAGGAGATACCGACTGAGGCACAAAGACTGTCCCAACCGAACTAAAATTGTCTTCAGTTCGATTGTATCCGAGGCCGAACTTGTTTGTTTGACCAAGACCAAGAAGTTTATCCAACTTACTCCTTCCAAGAGAAAATTGCTTGTAAGTCATCCTTGAGTTGGCAAATGGTCTCTGTCATTTCCAATTTTTCCCGTCGGGCCTCGCTGTAGAGCTTCAAGAAATAGTTCGCTTTGTTCACCATATCTATATAGTTCTTCTCGAGTTGCTCATTGGACTCTTGAAGGGAAACATTTGCCTTTATCAGATTATCCCTTTCCACTTCAAGATCGGTCGAGAGAGAAGTTACCCTTTTTACTTCTTCTTCGAGATCCTGCAATCTCTCTCTCAACCCCTTGTTTTGCTTAGCCGGTTTCTTTAAATCCCGTAAAGATCTGTGATAGGCTAGAGCAAATCTTCACCTTCCGAATCATCCGATTCATTGTCCGTTGCATTCTTTTCAACAGTGGAGTTGGACAACGACTCGGATGTACTTGCCATAAAGCACATGAAGGGTGAAGATAGGGACGCGTGTGAATGCGGTGGAGCTCTTTTCTTCATCACTCGAAGACGACTCATTTGACGTTGAGTTGTCATCCCAAGTGACGACTTGCATCGCCTTCTTCTTTGCCGGATACTTGTTAGGACACTCCGTTGCAATGTGGCCGTAGCCTCGACATTTGAGCATTGTAGTTGTCCTTCTGAACTTTTCTTATCCTTTGAGAAGTTCTCTTGCTTTCTTGACTTGTAACTTGAAGTACCCTTGCCTTTGTTCGACTTTCCGAAGGATGGAGATTTGCTTGAATTACCCCTTCGAAAGTTGCGGCGAAACTTCCTTGTCAAGAGAGCGAGCTGCTTCTCAAATTCCTCCATAGAAAGGTTCTCGTCATCGTCTGAGGAGGATGTATCCGCGTCTTCTTCCTTAGTTGTTTTCAACGCATAACCTGAAGACTTAGAAGTGGATGCCTTTCCAGAAGAATTGTTAGTAGTAAATGTCATTTCATAAGTTTGTAATGAACCAACTAATTCTTCTACACGTATTTCGTCCGGGTGTTTAATAGTTTCAATGGCAGTAACCTTTGGGCGAAATCGTTCAGGAAGAGTTCTTAAGATTTTCTTACAATCTTAAATTCTGGAATCTTCTCTCCCAGGTTAGCACATGAGTTTACGATGTCTTGCAATCGTGTATAGTAGTCCGTGAAAGATTCATTTTCTGCCATCAAGATAGAGTCAAACTTGCTCGTAAGCATTTGCAGTTTCTGAATCTTCACGAGGTTAGTTCCCTCATGTGTAACCTGAAGAACATCCCAGATTTCTTTCGCAGTCTCACATGCCGAGACGCGAGAGAATTCAGTTTGAGATAAGGCATTAAAAATAGCATTAATTCCCTTGCCATTGTAAGAAGATGAATCTAACTCTTCCTTGGTCCATTTCGACCTAGGTTTTAAGGTGTGAACATCACCAATAAATTCAGTTGGATTAGACCATCCTAATTCAATTGATTGCCACACCCTTCGTCGATGGAAAATTAAAAAGGCTTTCATCCGTACTTTCCAGTACGCATAATTTGTTCCATCAAAGAACGGGGGTCGGTGATGTTTCCACCTTCAACCATTGTTTACAACCCTATTCCGCTCTGATACCACTTGTTGGGTATATGTAATAGGATCTAAATAGGGGAAAAAACACCTAGAGGGGGGGTGAATAGGTGTAAACGTATAAACACTCAAAAATCGTTGCGATAAAAAACCCAATGCGGAAATAAAAATAATACGCAAGATTTTTACGTGGAAAACTCCATCACCGGAGTAAAAAACCACGGGACCGATAAACACGGCAGAAATCCACTAGAATTAAAACACGTACAAGGTGATTTACCGTACAACTTACGACTCAACCTTTTCCATACGCTCCTAGAGGATCTTCTCCGCTCGCTCCACGACGCTTCTCGAATCCACGATCTGCGCCAACGCCGAATCCACGGCGTCCAACGTCGAATCCACGACGTCCGACCGAATCCACGGTCTTCACCCAATAGCACCCTCGAATCCACGAACGTGCCTCGCTCCGAATCCACGAGAGCGGTTGAACCTTGAATCCACAAGGACACGCGAATCCACGCGCCGATTTTGGGGGGTAATCGTTGTTTTGGGTGGTGATGATCCGCGAATACTTAGATCAAAGATAGATCGGAAATACCATCTAAGTATCATTAGTTTGATTCAACTCAAGATGTGAGTATGAAAACTAGAATCAAACTAATCATATAGATGAAGAAACATAGAGTATTCTCTAATGATTTCCTTTCTTCTCTATATGTGGATCTAGAGCCGTATAAGATGATATATGAAAATGACGGCTATTGGATTTGGATTTTTGGATTAACTAGAAAAAAGAGTCATAGGGTCTATTTATAGGTTAGAAACCCTAGGAAGGAGATAAGAATCAAAAACCTAACATCTGGAAATTTTACGGACGGCGATCCGGATCGGATTAGCTGTGATCCGGATCGTCGTAACGAGTCAGGCAAATTCCAGAAAAACGAAGGTTCGGGATCCGGATCGAAGTGCTTGATCCGGATCGTTCATTACACGTTCAACAAACATAAACGTTCTCGGGATCCGGATTGCGAA
>CM055064.1:32343536-32380759 GCA_029204045.2 Tillandsia leiboldiana | reverse complement strand
ATCTGGAGATATCGAGGGTAGATTTTCCAGATCCAAAGTGAAAAGCTTCATCTACTTTAACATTATAGATTCTACGATTGTCTTAGATTCCAAGTTAAAAACTCGATATGCTCTACTATTAGTAGAATACCCCAAGAAAATCCCTTCGTCGCTTCGTGAGTCAAACTTTCCAAGGTTTTCACGGTCACGTAAAATGTAACACCGACTTCCGAAGATGCGAAAATATTTGATGTTGGGTTTCTACCACACCATAGTTCATATGGTGTATTTAACGTTCCCGGGCGCAAGAACACTCGATTAATGACATAGACAGCGGTGTTCACAGCTTCAGCCCAAAAGTGTAGCGGTAAATTCCGGCTATGAAGCATCACACGCGCCATCTCTTGAACAACTCTGTTCTTGCGCTCGACAATACCATTCTGTTGAGGTGTATAGGGTGCAGAGAATTCATGCTTAATACCGTTTGAAGTACAAAAGTCAATGAATTTTGAATTAATGAATTCTCCACCTCTATCACTTCTAACACGAATGATCTTTCATTCTTTTCAATCATAATACGAAGGCAAATCTCGTGAAAAGAATCAAAAGTATCAGCTTTCTCTTTTAAAAATGCTACCCAAGAAAACCTAGAGAAATCATCAACCAATAAGAAAATGTACCAATTACCTCCCAAAGATGGTTGACGGGTCGGCCAAAAGAAAAAGAAGAAAAGAAAATAGTCTACATAAACTACACAAGATTTAATCGTAGAACGATTAAAGACAAGGAGGGGTTTCACCTTTGCATACCCAAACCTTTTGAGTTTTGGAGTATGTTGGCAATGGTTGAGAAGTTTTCCTTGATGAAGACGTCTTGCATGATTGGTCTTTTTCTTTTGTCATCGTCTTATTTGAAGTACTACCAATGTCCTTTTCTTTAGGAAAATCCTTCTTTGAATTCCGGGGAGTGAACTTATTGGTAGTAGTTGCAAGATGTGGTTGATTTGATCTTTGAGCTCCAATCTTGCAATTTCTTTCAATGTGCCCTGCAAAATTACAACGAAAACATACCTTTCTGCTTGACGATTCTGAAGAGGATGAAGTAAGCTTGTTGTCGTTGGTTGTCATGATTTCTGGTGTCGGAGGAGGAGATACCGACTGAGGCACAAAGACTGTCCCAACCGAACTAAAATTGTCTTCAGTTCGATTGTATCCGAGGCCGAACTTGTTTGTTTGACCAAGACCAAGAAGTTTATCCAACTTACTCCTTCCAAGAGAAAATTGCTGTAAGTCATCCTTGAGTTGGCAAATGGTCTCTGTCATTTCCAATTTTTCCCGTCGGGCCTCGCTGTAGAGCTTCAAGAAATAGTTCGCTTTGTTCACCATATCTATATAGTTCTTCTCGAGTTGCTCATTGGACTCTTGAAGGGAAACATTTGCCTTTATCAGATTATCCCTTTCCACTTCAAGATCGGTCGAGAGAGAAGTTACCCTTTTTACTTCTTCTTCGAGATCCTGCAATCTCTCTCTCAACCCCTTGTTTTGCTTAGCCGGTTTCTTTAAATCCCGTAAAGATCTGTGATAGGCTAGAGCAAAATCTTCACCTTCCGAATCATCCGATTCATTGTCCGTTGCATTCTTTTCAACAGTGGAGTTGGACAACGACTCGGATGTACTTGCCATAAAGCACATGAAGGGTGAAGATAGGGACGCGTGGAATGCGGTGGAGCTCTTTTCTTCATCACTCGAAGACGACTCATTTGACGTTGAGTTGTCATCCCAAGTGACGACTTGCATCGCCTTCTTCTTTGCCGGATACTTGTTAGGACACTCCGTTGCAATGTGGCCGTAGCCTCGACATTTGAAGCATTGTAGTTGTCCTTCTGAACTTTTCTTATCCTTTGAGAAGTTCTCTTGCTTTCTTGACTTGTAACTTGAAGTACCCTTGCCTTTGTTCGACTTTCCGAAGGATGGAGATTTGCTTGAATTACCCCTTCGAAAGTTGCGGCGAAACTTCCTTGTCAAGAGAGCGAGCTGCTTCTCAAATTCCTCCATAGAAAGGTTCTCGTCATCGTCTGAGGAGGATGTATCCGCGTCTTCTTCCTTAGTTGTTTTCAACGCATAACCTGAAGACTTAGAAGAGGATGCTTTTCCAGAAGAATTGTTAGTAGTAAATGTCATTTCATAAGTTTGTAATGAACCAACTAATTCTTCTACACGTATTTCGTCCGGGTGTTTAATAGTTTCAATGGCAGTAACCTTTGGGCGAAATCGTTCAGGAAGAGTTCTTAAGATCTTTCTTACAATCTTAAATTCTGGAATCTTCTCTCCCAGGTTAGCACATGAGTTTACGATATCTTGCAATCGTGTATAGTAGTCCGTGAAAGATTCATTTTCTGCCATCAAGATAGAGTCAAACTTGCTCGTAAGCATTTGCAGTTTCTGAATCTTCACGAGGTTAGTTCCCTCATGTGTAACCTGAAGAACATCCCAGATTTCTTTCGCAGTCTCACATGCCGAGACGCGAGAGAATTCAGTTTGAGATAAGGCATTAAAAATAGCGTTAATTCCCTTGCCATTGTAAGAGGATGAATCTAACTCTTCCTTGGTCCATTTCGACCTAGGTTTTAAGGTGCGAACATCACCAATAAATTCAGTTGGATTAGACCATCCTAATTCAATTGATTGCCACACCCGTTCGTCGATGGAAATTAAAAAGGCTTTCATCCGCACTTTTCAGTACGCATAATTTGTTCCATCGAAGAACGGGGGTCGGTTGATGTTTCCACCTTCAACCATTGTTTACAACCCTATTCCCGCTCTGATACCACTTGTTGGGTTATATGTAATACGGATCTAAATAGGGGAAAAAAACACCTAGAGGGGGGTGAATAGGTGTAAACGTATAAACACTCAAAAATCGTTGCGATAAAAACCCAATGCGGAAATAAAAATAATACGCAAGATTTTTACGTGGAAAACTCCATCACCGGAGTAAAAAACCACGGGACCGATAACACGGCAGAAATCCACTAGAATTAAAACACGTACAAGGTGATTTACCGTACACACTTACGACTCAACCTTTTCCATACGCTCCTAGAGGATCTTCTCCGCTCGCTCCACGACGCTTCTCGAATCCACGATCTGCGCCCAACGCCGAATCCACGGCGTCCAACGTCGAATCCACGACGTCCGACCGAATCCACGGTCTTCACCCAATAGCACCCTTCGAATCCACGAACGTGCCTCGCTCCGAATCCACGAGAGCGGTTGAACCTTGAATCCACAAGGACACGCGAATCCACGCACCGATTTTTGGGGTAAATCGTTGTTTTTGGTGGTGATGATCCGCCGAATACTTAGATCAAAGATAGATCGAAAATACCATCTAAGTATTCATTAGTTTGATTCAACTCAAGATGTGAGTATGAAAACCTAGAATCAAACTAATCAATATAGATGAAGAAACATAGAGTATTCTCTAATGATTTCCTTTCTTCTCTATATGTGGATCTAGAGCCGTATAAGATGATATATGAAAATGACGGCTATTGGATTTTCGGCCTCTTCTTGGATTAACCCTAGAAAAAGAGTCATAGGGTCTATTTATAGGTTAGAAACCCTAGGAAGGAGATAAGAATCAAAAACCTAACATTTCTGGAAATTTTACGGACGGCGATCCGGATCGGATTAGCTGTGATCCGGATCGTCGTAACGAGTCAGGCAATTCCAGAAAAACAAAGGTTCGGGATCCGGATCGAAGTGCTTGATCCGGATCGTTCATACAGTTCACCAAACATCAACGTTCGGGATCCGGATTGCGAAGCCTGATCCGGATCGTTCAAGGAAGATGGTAAACTCAGTGTTCGGGATCCGGATCAAGAGAGGCTACGATCCGGATTGAACTGGTGTATGAACGAACCACCTTCGGGATCCGGATCGAACAACCTAATCCGGATCCTGAACATGTCCCAAGTCCAGTTTTTGATTTTCATGCAATGAAAGATTCTTCCAAGTGTTTCTACACTACAAGAAGTATTCGGATCACACAAAATCTTTAGTTAAACATACTTGATCCTTTTGAATTCTTCTTTCTTGAGATTGAGTTAAATGATCCAACTTTCTTCACCTTCAATCTTCAAGACTTGAGACTTTCACGAAACTACGCCAACTCAAATTCCGTAACAGTCTCATCCACCATCATCTGCAAGAAAAGAGGAAAAAGCCCAAGAATTAGCAAAAACACGGCCAACCACATGATCGCCGTCAAAACCCGTCCTCGGCCGACGAAAACGCCGCGCGCGCCGCGCGAAAAACTGCATGCGCACACCGCTGTAGCGCGTCGTCAAGTTGCGGCCTGTGTGGCTTCAGCAAGCATGCCGCGCAGCGCTGGGCCCGCCGCGCGGCGCTGGCCCCTGCCGCACAGCGCTGGGGCTCAGCCGCGCGGCGCTGGCCTTTGCCGCGCGGCGCTGGCCCCTACCGCACAGCGCAGGGGCTCAGCCGCGCGGCGCTAGCCCTTGCCGCGCGGCGCTCTGTGGCGCTGCGCGCGGCCTGCTGTGCCGCGTGCGCCTTGCGCGCGGCCCGCCCAAGCTGCGCGCGGCCCGCGCGGGGCAGGCTAGACGCAGCCGCCCCCAAGGCGCGGTGCCCTGGCGCGCCCGCACAGGCTGCGCGGCGCCCAGGGCGCGCCCTCCGCAGGCTACGCAGCGCTTTGCTGCGCGCCTGCGGCAGCATGGGGCCTGCTGCGCGCGGCGCTCAAGCGCGCCTGCGCAGCGGTTCGCCTCTGCCGCGCGCCGCCTTTGCGCGCGTGCGGCTCACCTCGCTGCCAACACAGCTCGGACAAACAGTCCGCAGCAAACTCTCCAATAAAAAAGAAATCTAAAACCCATCTAGCTCCAAAAAAACTGCACAAAATACCAACCTTGCCGGCGTCCGTCGCGCGCTCACGTGCTCCGCTCGGCTCCACACGGCTCCTTGGCGGCTAGCAGCTGGTTCCCACCATCAACTCTCATTCATTCCACTCTTTCTTCTTTTTTTTCTTACTTCCCTTCTCTCCTTCTCCCTTTCTTTCTTTTCCTCTGTTTCCACTCAACTCCTCTGCTTCAGAGAGGAGGAAGAAGGAGTGAGGTGGCGTGTTAGTTAGCTAAAGGCTAATTAAAGGGGAGGTGGGGGTGGTTGGGAGCATTAAATGCACACTAAAAAAAATATCCTACTCCCACTTAAATCCAATTAATTCAAATCCCATTCTCTTTCTTTCCTTCTTTACTTTGCTGCCACACAGACTTAACTCAAAAATTAATTAAATTAATTAATTAATCCGAAATAGGCCAACTCCAAGTCACTTTATGCCTTCGGGGCCCCCGCACCGGCCCGAAACCTCCCGGACTCCGCTGTAATTTGAAAATACACAGGCCCACAGCTTTTTCTCCTCAAAAAGCTCAACCGTTGAGTCGAGGTGCTCAATCCAAAATCCGGCTCCAAAATTGTCAGTTCCGACTCATTTTTCGCCTTTGGGTCCTCCGCGTCAGTCCGGAACCTCCCGAACTCCGCTGTAAACTCAAAGTATACCTGTTCCAAGTATTTCCAAATTTTTTGCACTCCACTGTGGGGTCGATGCTTCCCCCCGAAATCAGTCCTCTATCAGCGCACAAAGCCCGGAAAACTCCGAATCAAGCTGGGGCTTCCGCGTTGATCCGAATCAACTCGAACTCATCTGAAGTCACATATGGGACATGCTCGAGGCGTTTCTCCACGTCACGCCGTCCTGCGAGGTCGGTGCGCTATCCGAAATCCCGGTATTCTACACTCTCCCCTCCTTAAAAGGGTTTCGTCCTCGAAATTAGAATAAATCCATAACTTATGAGGGTGTCTCAAACAAATGGGGATAGGACACACTCAACTCGTCCTCAGGCTCTCAGGTGGACGTTCTCACTCATCACGATGGCTCCACTGAACCTTCACCAAAGGTAAACTCGACTGCAAAAATTCCTTTGTCTCACAAGCCAGATTCTCCAGATAGTTCATTTCCTCGACTAATTCTAAAGAAGTGAAATCCAAAACATGCCAGGGATCAAATATACTTCTTTCAGCCAGATAAATTCTCGCGGACCAAACTCCCGCATAAACTTAAATCTACAAATCCCCGCAGATAGAGGCTTCCACAAATCAAGATCTCCAAATCCAAACTCTAAGCCTCCAATTAGCATAACCTCTCCGTTGCTCCTTAGCAACTAAAATGCTCAAAACTCCACAATGCACTCTTACCTCCCTTTACAGGAAAAGAAATTCAACATCGGGGACATACCCCAAATTTCCAACTCTCAATTCCGAATTTTCAAAGTGGCACTCACAGATCGACCATCTCATTTCCAAGGTTGCCCTGCTCGCCTAGACAATGCGAAACTGACCAAAAGGTTCTTGCCGGGATAATAGTATACGATCAACCTTACAATCCCAATAACTCTGTCCACCGGCGTTGCCTACACCAAAAGCCTCCTGAGTAACCAAGTACTTCAGGTTCGAGGGACTAGGGATAACTCCATGTTCTCTCTATCACTGGCAATCGTCCAAATCGATGCTGGCATCATATTCAACTTTAACTCCTCGAAGCCATACAGGCCCTGCTTGGTCCAGAAACTTCTGGCCTCAGTCACTATCATAGGTTTAGGCCCAACCCAAACGGCGTCACTCTTCGTTGGGTCCACTATCACTCTTGTAGTTGAAATCACTGGGTCTAACAACACAACCTCCCGAAGTCAAAATGCATACCTTATCAACTTGGCAAACAACTTCTTCCCTCTTAGAAGTTGGAGCACTATCCTCAAGTGCTCCTCAGCTCTATGCCACCTCGGAAAATAAATCCAATATCCACGACGGGTACTACTACTAACCCGTCCAAACACAGCTGGGATAAACCTAATCCTCAAGTCATAAAGGTGACAGGGCATTAGTCAGTCCATTTACCCACACTATAAACTCATAATGCACCTACCGGGTCCCGAACACCATCTGGGTACAGCCCTCGGCTGTATGGTTCCATAAAGCTACCACTCTCACAAAGGCATCTGCCGAAAAACAATCCCAACCTGTCTGTGCTCAAATCATCATAGAACCCTCACCGTTGTGTACTCACAACGTGGTATCACGGCTGCGTACCAACGGCATGGGATCCTATCCAAAATCAATCCCTCGGATCCTCATTGTCGTATCCCCACGACGTAGCACTGGGTCACACGGACCTCTTGATCTATTAAATTCTGCAACTGTGCTTACAACTCTCATTCTCTGTCTCACGGTGATCCAAGAAGTGCTGCCGAAGTCGGCGCGGTTTCCACAACCACGTCAAACACTACCTCGATCTCGATCTCACTAAACGGCGGCTTCAAAATCAGCTCAGGTGGACTCACACTCGGGATCACACGGCAATAAGGATAATCTTTAGTCTCGGTGCCGCCGTAGGAACCTCTTCTACAATCGCTAACCAAGTGGTACGATCACGACTTAACCTTCGTCGTGCTCTAGCATCCTCTAACAACACTCTCCTCCTGACCGGGTCCACGGAGGGTCTTGTCCTCTCACGACAAACCACGACAGCATAAAAATTGGGATAACCAATCCCCGCCCAACCTTATATCAATAACTCTAACTGAGGTAGGACTGGCAACACCCATCCAAGTGTTATTCGTGATCTGGAACCTGGTCCTCATGTGCACAAGCCAACAGTCTCGTCTTTGGTCCACGCGAAGCTACCCCTGCTCTACTGAAGCACACACAAGCGGTGTCGGCATCAACATGCTCTAACTCTGATGACCACAAGGAAAACCACACCAGGTAAAACACAATCCGCTATCCTGGCGTCCTCAAACCGGCCGCACAAACTCCCCACTAGATGCTGGTGGCCATCGCTCAAACTGCCTCGGCATCACGGCTCTATTAGCCTGCCGGTAAGTTGGATGAACCTCTCCATCCTGAAGGGGTAGTGGGGGCGCCGTTGCAAGCAGCAACCCAAGAGCACCACTCTGGGACACTCTGCCTGAAAAAGACCTGACGCTGCTACTGGTGCCTCGACTGTCGAGACCCTTTTGGTCTCCGTCTCCTCTGAGACCTATGATCCTGAGACTGGAATCATGGCAACTTCGATCCACTCGACTATTCCAAAATCAGGCAATACTGGATGTCTCTCTCTCCGAAGCTGGTCCCTCGGTCTTCGTCCCTCCTGGACGTGATCACTGATCCTCGGTCAATCCACTGAGCATGCATAATCGCTGCATCAAAGGTCGGCGTCCGCCGAGTATGCCTTGAATCATAGATGTCTCGATGCAGTCTGCTCTCAAACATAACCAACCTCTAAGCCTCATCCTGGGCGATAAGGGGGTACACTGCTCAACCGTCGCGGAAACTCGCTCCAGGTCGTCAACTGCGCTCCCGGTGGTCCAGCAGGACGAACTTGACGCCCTCCAACTCTCGGCGTCCCTATCCAAAAGTGCATGACCAAGCGCCCTGATGCTTCTCCTGAATGAACAAATCATCTAACAGCTCTTCCATAGCAGCGATCCAGTTCTCGGCCTCCCAAGGCTCCAACTTGGTCCCGAAATCTGCAGGGAAAAGGAATTGGATGAAGTAAAACAACCTGTGGTGGCCCAAATTCCTATGCAGCTTTTCTGGTGAATCCATTGTTTAGAACACCTATTGTTGGTGTGTCCGGCCCATAGTGCATCAAGGGGATGCTACAGATGGACCTTGGGAGATATCTACAGCTGTGTTGGCCTTCGGCTGTGTTTGCCGAAGTTTTGGTAAGGTTTTTGGCCAAACAGAGGTTGGAAATGGATTCAGCACGGAAAAACGCTTGAAAACGGCTATTTGCTTGTTAAATTCTGAGTCCGGATGCCCAAAAACGGACTCCCGGAAGTTTTCGATGAATTTCGGTGCATGGGAGGGGCCGTGGACCGCCGGCTGCCACGTGGCAGCCCATGATTGGCCGGTCCGCAGCGCGCGGTTCACAGAGCGCCGCGGCTGGGTGCACGGACCCGGCGCATGACACGTGGCGCCGCCTGATTGGCGGGCCCGTGAGGCGCGGTCTACTGATTTTTGCGCGGCGGTGCATGGACCGGGGCGGGGGGATGTGTGGCATCCCTCGATTGGTCGGTGCACGCGGCGCGGTCCACGGAACCTGAATTGGGTGCGTCGACCAGGTGCACAGGACACGTGTCGTCACGCTATTCGCGGGCTCACGAGGCGCGGTGCACCGGGTCGCGGTCGGGCGCCTCGGGGCGCGTGCGTGGCAGGCGGCCAGTGCGGCGCCTGCCCGCACGTGTGACCGCGACAGTGGCAGGGCCACGTGTTGCCCTGCCACTGGCGGGCGCCACCTACCCGTTTGACCGTGTAGGTGCCACGCGGCAGCACCGCACGCGCCCCGCACAGCTGTTTGCTGTGCGGGACACGTGTCGGTCACCGGGAGTGCCACGTGGCCACTCCCGGCGTGCCCCGCACAGCTGTTTGCTGTGCGGGGCTTTGGGCCCGAATTCGGGCGCCCGAAAATTCGGGTGCGCCCGAAAGTTGGACAATTTGGGAATTTTCCCATTTGTTTTTTTCTGCAGCCTATATAAAGCCCGAGCCCTCTTCTTCTTCAACTTTTTGGCACTTCCGAGCTTCAAACCGCCAAGAGCCCTTTACCAAAGTTGTTCCTCTCGCAGTCAAGCTTCCATCTGCAGAGTTTGGGGATTTTTGGGGCCACGCTTTTCGAGATTCTCTTTTTCTTGGCGCGGCGCGACGCTCTTTCTTCGGTGTTTCTTCCGTCGCTCTTCGGTGTACGAGCTTCCCCGACCTACTCCGACCATCTTTTCGAGCGATTTCTTCGCTGCTGGATTCGTAACAGGTGAGGCTACGATTTTGGGTTTTCGCACATTTTCAGATTTCGCATTTTTCGAGGTGTTTTCTCGTGCTCATTGGGACCCTTCTTGCTGTGAGTTTTTGGTGAGGGCAGCAGCTTCTTTTGGGGAGATCTTCGCGCACAAATCTCGGATCAGGATGTGCTTATAGACTTTTTTCATCTACTCGACGCAAGGATCATCGTGGTATTTTTTTTTGGAATTTCTTGAGGCCATCCCGGAGGTATACATTTTCCTTCTTTAACTGTACAAGATTTTACAGTTGTGTGGTTGTATGTTTTCGCGCGCCCGTGTTGTGGAATTTATATCTTGGCCTACGGAACTGCGATTTGGGCGTGCAGGTACTTGTTTCGAAGCTATCGACGCGTAGAACGCAGGGATATTTTATTTGGAATTTATTGAGCACTTTCTGCAGGTGAAATATTGGCTTCTTTGCAGCTGAAAATTCAGCGAGTGAATTTGGGCAGATTTTTGGAGTTTGTGTATAACTGTAGCCCTATGTTGTACCCAGGTGGGATTTTGGACTGTACTGGACATACTGGATAGTGAGTTGCTGTTTTCTGGTATTATCAGCTGTAGGACTTGGACAGATCAGCGCATCAGGTGGGTGACCTCTTTTTCAAGATCAACGGACTGTGTACTAATTCTAGCTTTAGGGACTTGCATATTTTAATGTATGATGTACTGCCTGCTAGAATGTGTGAATTGATGTTCTTGTTGTAGTTAGATGATCCTGTGATTATTTTTCTCTCCTAAGCTGTGGGTTATTATTATCTTGGAACTTGACCTAGCACCACTACCATATGATGCATGTTCAGCCAGACTGTAGAAAACCTCAACTTGGGCTAGGTTTTTATTGCTCTAGACATTCCCACATCACTATTCTCCTTATCACTCTGGACTTAGCGTTTTCCTCGCCCAAGTAGTGGGCCGAGAGGTCGGATCATTGTGGGGTGCATTTACACTCGTGTCTGGGGACCGAGTGGAGTTGTTAGCAGTCTGTAGACCAGGTTTCTTTGGGAGAGTGACTTTGGTTGTAGATTTGGGATCTTGAGAGCTATTGTGAGTGACAGTGAGTCTCGGCTGTGCAGTCTTCCAGCCTGTGAGTGAGACAGTGTTCCTTTGGTGACAGTCGATCTTGTTGATCGAGGATTTGGATTATAGCCTGCATGAGCCACATTTGAGCTCGACAGAGATACGCGGATACTTTCCTCGGTGGGGTCGCTCCCCTCGAGAGCCACTCCGGAGTTGGGCCTGTTCTTCTATCGCGACTTGTCGACGCAGTGTTCCCTCTGGCTGGGCCAGTTAGTGGCAGTCACGGACACAGTCCCTCTGGCTGGGCCAGTTAGTGGCAGTCACGGACGCCCTACGTAAGTCCGGTCCCCCGGGACGTGACGGCAGTAGGTAGGCGCAGGTTTGACTGGACCCTATGCGGCAGTCAGTTTAGATTGGGTGATTTGAGTCGAGAGCTAGTTGTAGCATCATGTTCTTTCTGTTCCACTTTTGAGCATCTAGATAGAGGCATGGTAGCTGTAGAGTTTACTTTACCAGCTTTTTCCTTTCCGCACTGCATTGTTACTTTTTGCCTCTAGTAGACTTAGTGGGCAGACCGTCGGGCTTGTTGGCGGCACCCACTGAGAACTACTTGGGACGTAGTTCTCACACCCGTCGTGGTGTCTTTTCCCCAGGGACATCTTCTTCTGCTCCTGTTCCTGCCGCACCTGTTGCTGACCCGACTGATCGAGGTAAGGGAATCGCGAGATAGATCCCTACCAGTTATCGCCTGAGAGTAGATGTACCTCCCTACATTTTGAGAGTTCATGTTGAGTGACCTTGTAGTGAGGATGGAGTTGTACTCTTCTTATTTTGAGAGATATTTGTACTTGGTGAGGTTTCTGGTTGTATATTTTGTTAGAGTTGTATTTATTTTCATCCAGCTTTTACTTTTCAGCTCTGATATATGTTTAGTGTAGATTTCTTTTGCAGGTTAGTTGCTACGTCTATACGGGGCTTCCCGTATGGGCGGCGGATCTGTTGGCGAGCCCGGGTCGCAGTTTTGACCCGGGGCGTGACAGATTAGAGTGGTATCAGAGCCTAGGTGTAGGTCATTGAGGACTTAGAAACCCTAGGCTTATGGTTGGACCCTAGGATGGCTTGCGTGAGAGACGTAACTTTTTAGCGAGAGTCTTGATTGGGGTCCTTAACTCTCCCAATGGATGGGATGAGTGATCGACATGTCTTCCTTCGGTGGCAATTATGTTGGCTGCAGACAACATAGTGCTACGGGAAGGGCGACATGCCATTGACTTTCGCTGGATTGGGTCGTGTTTTGTTTGGGGTTCTGACTGTTTCTTTTCTTTTCCCTCAGGTGAGTGATGCCTCCGCGACGCACGATGTCGACGCGTTCGCAGCCTTCTTCCTCTGAGCCCGAGCGGGAGGACTCGGGGCAGGGACAGCAGAGAGAGGTTCTGGAGCTCCGTGCCCAGGTGGCACAGTTGTCTGAGGCGGTGCGGCGTCAGGAGGAGACATCTCAGCGCCAGGAGGAGGCTTCACAGCACCAGGAGGAGGCTTCTCAGCGCCAGGAGGAGGCTTCTCGATGCCAGGAGGAGGCCATGGGTCGGTTGATGCTTCTGTTGGAGCAGAGGTCACAGCCTGTGGTAGCACCCCCTGAGAGTTCGCCTGTGCCCTCTTCGCCAGCTACAGCGCCCCCTGTGATTCCGTCAGCACCAGCAGTTCCTGTCGCGCCGGTTTCTAGCATACCACCGCCAGGGTCGACGGGACCTTTGACTTCGGCTGAGCAGAGTGCGGTGGTGGATCTGTTGATGAGGTTCCGCCGGTTTGATCCACCCCGTTTTTCTGGTATGAGTGCGGAGCCGTGGGAGGCAGAGTCTTGGATCACGGCCATGGAGCGTCATTTTGAGAGTTTGTTTGTTGATGATCGATTTCGGGTCTTCTTGGCTACACACTTCTTGGAGAGCAACGCCGAGGCTTGGTGGCGGCATGTGCGGCCTGCTGGTCCGCCTGGGACGCAGATTTTTCCTTGGGCGGAATTCCGCAGACTTCTTCTAGGGGCCTTCTTTCCTGAGAGTGTTCGCCAGAGATTGGAGGAGCAGCTGAGAAATCTCCGCCAGGGAGATCGGCCCGTGAATGCATACATAGCCGAATTCAATCAGCTGTTGGCTAGTATGCCTCACGTGGCCAAGGACGAGTCTCACCGGATCTACATGTTTGAGCGGGGGCTGCGCTGGGACATTTATCAGCTTGTTCGCTCCCGCAGATTGCAGACATTAGAGGCCTCGATGGAGCAGGCGTTATATGTTGAGTCTGGAGAGGTAGTCATGAATGAGGTGGCTCCAGCCCCCGTAGGGACTCCTGGGGCGAAGCGCCCGGCGCCGGTGGATGAGGGGCAGTCGAGTAGGCAGGGACCCCCGAGACCCCCATGATTCCATCCTCAGGGTCGTGGACGCCAGGGGCGCCAGAGATCTGGATCATCTCGTCAGTCTTCGCAGCAGCGTCGACCGCCTCGACCACAGCAGTCATCTCAGCAGCAGCAGACTTCGCGGCAGCCCCGGCAGGATCGATGTGTCTTTTGTGGAGGGCCGCACTTACCGATGCATTGTCAGCAGAGACACGGCCGTTGTTTCCGTTGTGGACAGGCCGGTCACTTTCAGAGCTCGTGCCCCAGAGCAGGTTCTCCAGCTCCTTCCACCGCTTCAGCACCTTCTCTTCCTCATCAGACGACAGGGCCTTCTGTGGCCTATGGTAGGCCTGATTATGCTCCATCTTCCTCGCGGCAGCCAGATCGACGACCACCAGCACTGAGCGGGCGTGTCTATGCCGCCCAGTTTGAGGATGCTTCTGCCGCTGACCACGTCGTCGCAGGTATTATTTTGATTTCTGCAGTTCATACCCGAGCACTTTTTGATACTGGCGCATCGCACTCATTCATTAGTAGAGCATTTGCATCCCTACATGGTTTAGAGGTAGTTTCCTTATCGCATGCATTAGAGGTTCAGATTCCAGACCAAGTCTTGCATGTCGAGGAGTGTTGTAGGGATTGCCCGGTATAGTTGGGACCCTGGGTCCTGCCGGCAGACTTGCTCGTCTTGCGGCAGCTCCAGGATTTCGACGTGGTACTTGGCATGGATTGGTTAGCTCGGTATTTCGCCACCATTGACTGCAGAGAGAGGACGGTGACCCTCCGCGAGCCAGAGTACCTTATTTGCCATGACTATTTCTTCGGCGAGAGCCCGGCGGATGATGAGTAGGGGTTGTACCGCCTTCCTGGCGACGATTGTAGAGGTGCCTACGGCGGCACTGGGACTCGAGGATATCCCTATTGTCCGCGAGTTCCCAAATGTGTTTCCCTCAGAGTTGTCGACCATACCGCCGGAGAGGGAGATTGAGTTTGTGATTGATGTGGTTCCAGGAACCGCACCAATCTCGAAGGCACCTTATAGGATGGCACCTGCCGAGCTGAGAGAGCTGAAGGCCCAGTTGCAGGACTTGATGGATGTGGGCTTTGTGAGGCCCAGTGTATCTCCGTGGGGAGCGCCAGTTTTATTTGTGAAGAAGAAGGATGGGTCGCTTCGATTATGTGTGGACTACAGAGAGCTGAATAAAGTGACCATCCGGAACAAGTACCCCCTTCCACGGATTGATGATCTGTTTGATCAGTTGCAGGGAGCGTCTGTGTTCTCCAAGATTGATCTCCAGTCAGGTTACCACCAGCTGAGGGTGAGGGCCGAGGACATTCCCAAGACGGCTTTTAGATCCCGGTACGGGCATTATGAGTTTACAGTTATGCCTTTTGGATTAACTAATGCCCCTGCAGCATTCATGGATTTAATGAACCGGGTATTTCAGCCGTACTTGGATCGGTTTGTCGTTGTGTTTATTGACGACATTCTGATTTACTCCCGGAGTGATTTGGAGCATGATGAGCACTTGAGGATAGTGCTGCAGCTTCTGCGAGAGAAGAAGCTGTATGCCAAGTTTAAGAAGTGCGAATTTTGGCTTCGGGAGGTCGCTTTTCTAGGCCATGTTGTATCAGCCGCAGGAGTGGCAGTGGACCCGACGAAGATTGATGCTGTTCGGGATTGGCCTAGACCGACGACGGTTACTGAGGTCCGCAGCTTTTTGGGATTAGCAGGTTACTACCGTCGCTTTGTAGAGGGCTTTGCGAAGCTCTCTACTCCCCTGACCAGTCTGACCAGGAAGGGGATAAAGTTTGTTTGGACTGAGCGGTGCTAGGAGAGCTTTGAGGAGCTGAAGAGGAGATTGATCTCGGCACCAGTTTTAGCATTTCTAGTGATGGGCGATGGATTTGTGATCTACAGTGACGCCTCTCACAGCGGCTTGGGATGTGTTCTGATGCAGCATGGTAGGGTAATTGCTTATGCTTCGCGGCAATTGAAGGATTATGAGAAGAATTACCCTACTCATGATTTGGAGCTTGCAGCCGTGGTGTTCGCGCTGAAGTTGTGGCGGCATTACCTCTACGGGGAGCACTGTGAGATTTACACTGATCATAAGAGCTTGAAATACTTGTTCACACAAAAGGAGCTGAATTTGAGGCAACGCCGGTGGTTGGAGTTGCTAAAGGACTATGATGTGAGTATTCTTTATCACCCCGGCAAGGCCAATGTAGTGGCAGATGCTTTGAGTAGGAGGTCAGCGCAGAGCTTGAGCATGTTGATCACCCAGCAGGCACCGCTTGTGGAGCAGATGAGGCGCTTACAGATTGAGGTTGTATCCCCTGGGGTCTCTGCTAGACTCATGTCTATGGTCTTGCAGCCCACTCTGTTGGAGAGGATTAGAGAGACACAGAGTGAGGACCCCAACTTGACTCGGATTAGATCGCAGATTCAGGCTGATCAGTCAGGGGATTTTGCAGTGGATAGCTCGGGAGTACTGCGGTACAGGGACCGAGTGTGTGTGCCTATGGACACTGAGCTCAGAGATCAGATTTTGAGGGAGGCCCATTATACACCTTATACCATTCATCCTGGTGGTACTAAGATGTATAAGGACCTCAAGGCACATTTTTGGTGGCCCAGAATGAAGCGGGATATTGGAAGATTCGTGGCTCATTGTTTAACTTGCCAGCAAGTGAAGGCAGAGCATCGTGTTCCTGCTGGCGAGTTACAGAGTCTTCCAATTCCCGAGTGGAAGTGGGACCACATCACCATGGATTTCGTCACTGGACTGCCCAGGGCGCAGAGTGGGGCCGATGCGATTTGGGTTATCGTGGATAGACTCACCAAGTCTGCACACTTTTTGCCGGTACAGATGACTTGGACGTTGGAGCGACTTGCGCAGTTATACTTGGATGTGGTAGTGAGACTGCACGATATACCCGCCTCGATTGTATCAGATAGGGACCCGAGGTTCGTATCACACTTCTGGGGGAGTCTTCAGTCAGCCTTGGGGACCCAGCTCCGATTTAGCACAGCATTCCACCCACAGACCGATGGGCAGTCTGAGCGCACCATACAGACCCTTGAGGACATGTTGAGAGCGTGCGTTATGGATTTTGGAGGAGGGTGGTACCGGCACTTAGCATTGGTTGAGTTTGCGTACAACAACAGCTATCAAGCGAGCATCCAGATGGCTCCGTTTGAGGGGTTGTATGGACGCAAGTGTCGGTCACCCCTGTATTGGAGTGACGTGGGTGAGAGGAGGACTTTGGGACCGGATTTACTGCTGGAGGCAGAGGAGAAAGTCAGATTGGTTCGCCGACATCTTGAGATAGCCCAGAGTCGCCAGAGGAGCTACGCTGATACTCGGCGGCGAGACCTTGAGTTTCAGGTTGGTGATCATGTCTTTTTGAAGGTCTTGCCTTCGAAAGGGGTCAGGAGATTTGGAGTTCGGGGAAAGCTCAGTCCCCGCTTTATTGGACCCTTCGAGGTACTTGAGAGGATTGGCCCTGTGGCTTATAGAGTTGCTCTTCCACCTCGCCTGGCCGGAGTTCATGACGTCTTCCACGTCTCAGCTTTGAGGAGATATGTTTTTGACCCCTCGCATGTGATCGACTTCACTTCTTTGGAGATCGGAGAGGATCTTGGCTTCGAGGAGCGCCTATTGCGAATTCTCGCTCGAGAGGTGAGAGAATTGCGCAACCGGGCCATTCCTTATGTGAAAGTTTTGTGGAGCAATCACGAGGAGCGGGAGGCTACTTGGGAGCTGGAGACGGTGATGCGGGATACCTATCCTTTTCTGTTCGAGACTTCTGATTGAGGTACGCCTGTTTGTTTTTCTTGTTTCGGGGACAAAACTCCCTTTTAGTGGGGGAGGATGTGGTGGCCCAGATTCCCATGCAGCTTTTCTGGTGAATCCATTGTTTAGAACACCTATTGTTGGTGTGTCCGGCCCACAGTGCATCAAGGGGATGCTACAGATGGACCCTGGGAGATATCTACAGCTGTGTTGGCCTTCGGCTGTGTTTGCCGAAGTTTTGGTAAGGTTTTTGGCCAAACAGAGGTTGGAAATGGATTCAGCACGGAAAAACGCTTGAAAACGGCTATTTGCTTGTTAAATTCTGAGTCCGGATGCCCAAAAACGGACTCCCAAAAGTTTTCGATGAATTTCGGTGCATGGGAGGGGCCGTGGACCGCCGGCTGCCACGTGGCAGCCCATGATTGGCCGGTCCGCAGCGCGCGGTTCACAGAGCGCCGCGGCTGGGTGCACGGACCCGGCGCATGACACGTGGCGCCGCCTGATTGGCGGGCCCGTGAGGCGCGGTCTACTGATTTTTGCGCGGCGGTGCATGGACCGGGGCGGGGGGATGCGTGGCATCCCTCGATTGGTCGGTGCACGCGGCGCGGTCCACGGAACCTGAATTGGGTGCGTGGACCAGGTGCACAGGACACGTGTCGTCACGCCATTCGCGGGCTCACGAGGCGCGGTGCACCGGGTCGCAGTCGGGCGCCTTGGGGCGCGTGCGTGGCAGGCGGCCAGTGCGGCGCCTGCCCGCACGTGTGACCGTGACAGTGGCAGGGCCACGTGTTGCCCTGCCACTGGCGGGCGCCACCTACCCGTTTGACCGGGGCGTGACACAACCGATCGGCGATCACTTGCTGCTCCTGCAATATCCACAGTGCGATTTGGGTCGAAGTCGACGATGTCACGGCCGGAGGTACTACTGGCGATACCCCGGGAGATGCTCTCGATCCAAGCATGCGCATCGCGTGCTTTATGTTCTCTTCCTGGCGCCGCATCGCCTCAAATGTCCGGACTGCTTGGGCCTGAATCTCTCAAACCTCTCTCGGCTCTATCCATTTAGCTTCCCGCTATACGAGCTCCTCATCCAAGGTCAAACACGCCCTCGCCGCTGCACGGCGTCTCGGAAGCATCAAATCACTGCAACAGAACAAACATTAGGACCAAAACTCTCTCGACCCAATCCAGCGAAAGTCTATAACATGTTAACCATACTAAAGTATTATGATGTCTGCAGCCAACATAATTCACTTTAGAGAAATAACATGTAAATCACTCGCCCCAATCCTCTGGGGGAGGTACGACTCAATCAGGACTCTCGCTAAAGTCTCGTTTCTCACGACAGTCATCCTACTGTCCAACCAATAGCCTAGGGTCTCTAAGTCCCCAATGACCTATACACCTAGGCTCTGATACCACCTAAATCTGTCATGCCCCGGGGTCGAAACTGCGACCCGGGCTCGCCAACAGATCCGCCATCTGTACGGAAACTGCCGCATAGACGAAGCGTCTACCCTGCAAGTCAGATCTAGCTAAAAACATGTATCAGAGCTGAAATAAAACTAGAAGCTACATAAAAAAAAACTGAACATCTGGATAAAAATAAAAGTCCTCAATACAAAGTCTGTCTAGCTATAAGAAAGTACATGAAATCCTCACTGATCTCTCAGAATGTCCAGTACAAAAGCGGAATCATAAAATATACAGGGTACATCTACCCCTGACTCTCAGTGCTGGTAAGGAACTAAACGGCCCCGTCCTCACCTCGATCAGCTGTCTCCGCGCGAGCTAAGCCGGAACAGCAGCCTTAGGAAACCTGTCACCGCAGCGGGTGTGAGAACTACTGCAAAGGTAGTTCCCAGTGGGTACTGTCCCAATATCCACGGTATGCCCACTAAGTCTACTGGAGGCAAAACAGATAGGTATGCAGATAGATAGATAAAAGGGGTAAGCAGGAAAGAAACTACAGCTAACATGTATCATCATGCTCAAGGAACTCTACTCAGACCCTGCTATGCATACACTCTCACTGCTAATAATATGCCTCAAGTACTATGCTCAAAGGAAAACTCATCTATGAACATGCAATGAAACTCACTCACACAAATCACCCAAATCTCAATGACTGTCCCACTTTGGACCAGTCAAGTCATAGCCAAGCCTGCGCTCATCTACTGCCACTCATGCCCAAACAGGGCTTGGTCTTACGTAGGGTGTCCCTCTAGGACCATCTCAGTAATCACATCGCAGCCTCGTCAGGCTCGGTATCTTCATCGCATCCGGAGCGTAGCTCGCGGGGAGCGACCGCGCGAACTCAAGTATCTCAAGTATCTCATAACTGGCATAAAATGCCAGGCTCAGCAGGCTATAATCCACGATCAAACAGATTGGTATCACGAGCTCAAAAGCACAACTCGGTCGGTGACCCCTCGTCTCGATCAGGAAATGCCCACACGATCTCAAAGCTATGTCGGAGAAACCTCGACGACTCAATCTGATAATGCATAACCCATGGCTAAGTCGGGAAACCTCCACGACTCGATCTGCCAGAACCCCGAAATCCTCAAAGCTAAGTGGGAGAACTACCTCCACCACTAAATCTTAAACACAACCCATGATCCCAACAAGGAAGAAGAACTCTCATGACACTAGAACTCGACAGACGATGCTCTAAAAATACCTTCGGCCCTCAGGCACGAGTACAAAATCAATTCGAACAATCTGGACCATTCATAATGTTCTCAATAATTAAAAACCCTTTTAAAAATGGAGTTTTACTTAAAACGGGGTACTAAAAATATATGAAGGTCCAGATGCAGCCTAAATCTCAAATGAACATGCAGTCTAGTGTCAAATAACCTCTAGATCATACTAAAAATGTCTGGGGCTCAAGAATGTCATTCTACAATTTTCTAGGCAACTATCAGAACTATCATTATATAATAAATAAGCTAAACATGATCAATATGCTTACAGAAGCATTAGAGGGCATTCCATAAATCTCGAAGAAATTCCAACCCACCTGGAACGCTTTCCGCAGGCAATTGCTGAAGTCGGTGAAGTGCCGGAACCTCGAACTGACGAAACCTCGAAAATCGTGCCGCAAATCCCAGAAAAATCCTCGGAAGCTCTAATAAATTCCCTCGAGTCCTCCAAAAAAAACCATGTAAACTTGGCTCACACCCCGGCTAAATCAGTGCAAAAAGGGTTTAAGTACTCCACATTCAAGTCCACAGCCCACTATAAGTTCCCCTCAACATCAGCTTAAATAAAAAAATAAATGTTCACAACCACCATTCACTTAAGTCCACATAAAAATCCAACAATAAAATACATCCAAAGCACACCTTAACTTAACCCACATTGCTCACAAAACAGACATACAAAACCCACACTCACAGCACCAAAATAAAACCCATAACTCAATCTCCATGCTCACAGCAAACTTAAAGTCCCCCTCACTGCACATACCATGGTTCAACTCTCTACAAAGCCCCCACCAAAGTCTCATCCACCATCATCTGCAAGAAAAGAGGAAAAGGCCCAAGAATTAGCAAAAACACGACCAACCACATGATCGCCGTCAAAACCCGTCCTCGGCCGACGAAAACGCCGCGCGCGCCGCGCGAAAAACTGCATGCGCACACCGCTGTAGCGCGTCGCCAAGCTGCGGCCTGTGTGGCTTCAGCAAGCATGCCGCGCAGCACTGGGCCCGCCGCGCGGCGCTGGCCCCTGCCGCACAGCGCTGGGGCTCAGCCGCGCGGCGCTGGCCCCTGCCGCACAGCGCAGGGGCTCAGCCGCGCGGCGCTAGCCCTTACAGCGCGGCGCTCCGCAGCGCTGCGCGCGAGGCACACAAAGCCGTGCGGGGCCCGCGGCGCTGCGCGCGGCCCGCACGGGGCCTGCGGTGCCGCGCGCGCCCAGCGCGCGGCCCGCCCAAGCTGCGCGCGGCCCGCGCGGGGCAGGCTACGCGCAGCCGCCTCCAAGGCGCGGTGCCCTGGCGCGCCCGCACAGGCTGCGCGGCGCCCAGGGCGCGCCCTCCGCAGGCTGCACAGCACTTTGCTGCGCGCCTGCGGCAGCATGGGGCCTGCTGCGCGCGGCGCTCAAGCGCGCCCGCGCAGCGGTTCGCCTCTGCCGCGCGCCGCCTTTGCGCGCGTGCGGCTCACCTCGCTGCCAACACAGCTCGGACAAACAGTCCGCAGCAAACTCTCCAATAAAAAAGAAATCTAAAACCCATCTAGCTCCAAAAAAACTGCACAAAATACCAACCTTGCCGGCGCCCGTCGCGCGCGCACGTGCTCCGCTCGGCTCCACACGGCTCCTTGGCGACTAGCAGCAGGTTCCCACCATCAACTCTCATTCATTCCACTCTTTCTTCTTTTTTTTCTTACTTCCCTTCTCTCCTTCTCCCTTTCTTTCTTTTCCTCTGTTTCCACTCAACTCCTCTGCTTCAGAGAGGAGGAAGAAGGAGTGAGGTGGCGTGTGAATTAGCTAAAGGCTAATTAAAGGGGAGGTGGGGGTTGTTGGGAGCATTAAATGCACACTAAAAAAAATATCCAACTCCCACTTAAATCCAATTAATTCAAATCCCATTCTCTTTCTTTCCTTCTTTACTTTGCTGCCACACAGACTTAACTCAAAAATTAATTAAATTAATTAATTAATTCGAAATAGGCCAACTCCAAGTCACTTTATGCCTTCGGGGCCCCCGCACCGGCCCGAAACCTCCCGAACTCCGCCGTAATCTGAAAATACACATGCCCACAGCTTTTTCTCCTCAAAAAGTTCAACCGTTGAGTCGAGGTGCTCAATCCAAAAATCGGCTCCAAAATTGTCAGTTCCGACTCACTTTTCGCCTTTGGGTCCTCCGCGTCAGTCCGGAACCTCCCGAACTCCGCTGTAAACTCAAAGTATACCTGTTCCAAGTATTTCCAAATTTTCTGCACTCCACTGTGGGGTCGATGCTTCCCCCCGAAATCAGTCCTCTATCGGCGCACAAAGCCCGGAAAACTCCGAATCAATCTAGGGCTTCTGCGTTGATCCGAATCAGCTCGAACTCATCTGAAGTCACATATGGGACATGCTCGAGGCGTTTCTCCGCTTCACGCCGTCCTGCGAGGTCGGTGCGCTATCCGAAATCCCGGTATTCTACACGGGGCGCATAGAATATGTGTGACTGGGAGTGGATTGCGCCAGGATACCTTTCAGGTTTGTTGGTCCCCCCGTTATGGATTATTGATGCCTCGATGGTGTAGGCGTTGTGTATGGAGTGTGGCGCTGCAGTTCCTTTGGATAGGGATCTACCGCCAGAGGCGAGTTTTGGATATTCGTGCTTGGCGCCGGGTGATGGAGGACAGATCGGCCGGGAGAGACATTTCTGATTTTTTTTCCTGGATAGAGAATTTTCGAGATGCCAGAGATCGGGTGGACCCCGATGGCAGCATCAGCATCTACATCAGAGTGGCATGGCGGTAGCGTGGATTTGTTATTTGCGGAGGACCATATTCGTCGCCTCAGTGTGAGCAGAGACAGAGGTCATTCTCCCGTTGTGATTGGTCTAGATTTTCCTTGCAGACTGAGCGACGACCACTTGCATCGAGCGAATAATCTGTGCCGCCCGGTTGGAGGGCGCCACAGCAGCGGATCGGGTTGTCGTAGGTGTGATTTCATCACAGCAGTCGGTGTTAGAGCAGGTTGCATTCCTGCATGGACTAGAGGTAGAGTTGTTACCACATACACTTGAGGTACAGGTTTTTGTTGTTGTTGTGCATGTGGAGGATGTTAGTTGTATGCCCCAAAAGCCTATCAGGCTGACGCATTTTATTATATGGAACATATTTGTACTTGATCTTTATTATAATTTGGGCATTTTATAGCATTCATGTTTGATGTGTCCATGAATCGTCCTTTGATTTAATGAGATGATAATGTATATTCTTAAGAGTTAAGAATTTGAGATACATATTATTAGTGATTAAGTCATGAATGCTCTCAATCGGAGGATCATCATGGGGACGATGATTGATCCGGCAAGATTGATGTATGTGTCGCTCTCTTTTAGGATGACGAGTCTCAAGTCATTAGTGTGGGGACACTGGAGCGAACGTGCAGGTGGTTGTTATAGAACAAGGGCACTGAGCGTGACCAATTACGATTAGTTACTTGGATGTCTACTCTTTCGTCAGTAACTGATTCGATGTTGCAGTGGTACAACTGATCCTTAGACCTGCGACACCACGGCCATTCAATATGAGGCTGCTGTAGTTTGACTATGCAAACTCTGATCCTAGTCACGGGTCTTAGTAGTATATGTTGGCTGCAGTCGGTTCATATTAGGAATGGGTGTTTGTTTACAGGGGATCTATCGCTCTCGGTAGAGAGATAATTAGTCCTATGCTATTTGTAAGGCAAAGCTCAGAAATCCTCGGCCGGGGTAATATGGTTCATGGAAAGGTGTTTCCAAGAGTAACCATATGAGCTTGTGTCCTATCAAATTTGTCATATAACGGGTGATGGGGTTTGACGAGTATTCCATGACCTCCACTCAGTTGGGACTATAAGATAGAAGGATTGTATTGTACGGTAACTGCACCTTGAGGTTCAGTCCAATATTCACTTCTGACTGGATTGCCGCCATATGCTGCTAGGCGTCACTGGTGGATTGTGGGAACCAATAAGAATAATTATAGGCGAATAATTATTATACGATGGAGGAATCAAAAGTGTTTGATCCATCAAAAGGAGTTTCGATGATGATGTCGATGGGGATCGCATCATATCTCACTACCAGACAGAATTGAACCTATTAGGTCACACACATAAGGAATCGCGCATGATCGATATCAAGGAGAAGATAAAGAAGTTTATAGAATGGATTAATTATAATCACAATACTAAAGTTTACTAATTTATTAGTAAAAGGACTAATTTGCAATTATTGTAAATTAGAGGTATTTAAGTGCAAAAGTTGCATGGTGTATTTACTAATCGTTAGTAAATATTTGGAGGACTTATGTGTAAATGTTACACACGTAGGATAATGGATAATCCAATCGGATTAGGATTCGATTTAATTAGTTACTAGATTTTATCTTGAGATTTAATTTAAAAGATCTTTCTTTGTAACTAATTATAAGATTTAATTAGTTACTATATTTTAGGAGATCTTTTCTTTGTAACTAATTATGAGATTTAATTAGTTACTAGATCTTTCTTTGTAACTAATTATAAGATTTAATTAGTTACTATATTTTAGAAGATCTTTTTGTAACTAATTATAAGATTTAATTTTGTTATAGCCGGCCAACTTCCTATTATAAGAATAGGTAGTACGTATGTGATACGGAACAATTGGAGAAAGATAAAGTGGAAATTAATTAAGTCGCGGAACGTAAGAAAACCCTAGCCGCCTATCCTCTCCCTTTTCCTAAAGTCCTCCATAATTAATCGTTCTCGATCTTCGGAAGATTGCTAGCACAATTAGAAGATTGATTCATCCTCCTTACATCGACGCAAGAATTAATTCGCGATCGGATCGCGAATCAAGGAGAATCGATATTTCGATCAAGGGCGTAATTCCGTGTGGACACAAGTAGAGGCCGGGTGCGTGCGCGGCTATCAAGGACGAACAATTTTTACCAACGATCGTCGGCTTCGCGGTGATCTCGACCCGCGCAAGGTAAAAAATTAAATCCTAATTGATGAGATCAATTAGATTACCTTTTTATGATCTAAAACAAAACATGAGGTGATCTTGGTTTAAGGAAAAATTTTAATTGCGTTTTTTTCTTCCGCTGCGCATATTCGTATTTTTCTTACAGTGGTATCAGAGCCACCCTCATCGTTTGTTTTAGATCTAATCTCTTTTTTGATGTTGATTGGGTTTTTCTGGAACGATCAAAATCAAAACAATGAAGATTGTTTTTGAGTATATTTTTGATTGTTTTGAAACGCTAATTAATTAGCACACTTGCGGGCAAGAGGCCGCAACGTTAATTAAATTAGCACACTTGCAGGCAAGGGCTACAATGCTAATTAGATTGGCATTGCCTTGCATGACGGATTTTTACATGATGTGATCATGCGCGCCTTGTGGTTGCTTTGTGCAAGATCGCAATTTAAAATTAATTTGAAACCCAATTAATTAGAAATCGAATTAGAGAATTTTATTTTATATGCCTGTGATGTGTATGAGGTGATGATCATGGATAGCAACCTTGTGATGATGTGAATGGGTGTAATTTAATAAGGACCCAGTGTTAGATCCTTTTTGAGTGCCTGCGTGCACCAATTAAATTATGTAATTCGGAGACCTGCGCGTCTCATTATTATTATGGGTTGTATTGTAATTGTTGCAAAAATTAAACGGTAAAGGGGTAGTTCAAGGTTCCATGACGATTTGTTCCATTCAAGAGTTGATGCGGTGCAGATCAAGTTTGGACCAAATATTGATCGAGGGAGCCGACAAGAGTTGATCTACTCCAATCTGATCAAGATGCAGAGCAAGTTTTCGTGTGTAATACCCTCTGACCCGATTCCGGCCTGGTGGCTCAGGCTCGAATCAAATTAAAATCCATGATCATCACCGGTAGTTATTTTTATATATATATATGCGATATATGTGCATATGATGCGATGGTTTGCATGAGATGTAAAATTTATAATAAATTAAAACTGATGAGATAACAAATCTCCCTAAATAAAATATTAAGTTAATGGTGTTATGAACCCATTAGTGGCCTTCCATCGTTGTAGGGTGTGGGCGTCTCTTTAGTGTTGATTGATGCACCCGGACACGGGGGTCAGTTGCATTAGGGAGCCGCAACCATTCTATTGGCATGAGATGCTATGTGGTAAGAAAGGGGTTGAATCCAAGAATCTATCAGGATAAGGATTCAATGACTTTTTTATTTGCATGATGAACGGTGGGTCTAATTTAACCAAAAAGATAAGGCCAAAGAATCTGTCAGGATGAGGTAGTGTGCAAATAGATGGGACCGCAATTCTCACTAGAAACTTTTAGTAAAGTTTTCGTTTTCTCCACTCGGGGAGTGTGGAGATTCGCTAAAATTAGTGGGAGGCACCATTTAGATTTAAAGCCCCTAATCAAAATGGATTATGATTAAGTACACAACTAATTAGAATCTTAACCATCTGCAAAAATGGCCGCCTCTAACCCACTTGTCAAAATACTTGATACTAATTGCTTAACTGGACCGAATTTCACCGATTGGCTGAGGAATTTGAGAATTGTTCTCAATTCTGAGAAATTAGCCTATGTGTTGGACACGGAGGCTCCAGCAGTGCCCGAAAATCCAACAGCTCAACAGAAAGATGCTAGAAATAAATGGACTGATGATGATATGAAGGTAAAATGCTACATGCTTCCGTCTATGAGTAATGAGTTGCAACGCCAGCATGAGCACATGGAGAGTGCTACTGACATCTTGCTCCATCTTAAAGAGTTGTATGATGAGCAAAGTCGAACAGCTTGTTACGAGGTGTCAAGGCGACTGTTCAGGACTAAGATGTCTGATGGTCACTCAGTCAATAATCATTGCTTGGCGATGATTAAGGACATTAAGGAGCTTGAGAAGCTCGGAATGACTATGGACGCAGAACTTCAAATTGATTTGATCTTACAATCATTACCTGATTCATTTTCTCAGTTTATTTTAAATTTTCATATGAATAAAATTACTTGCACTCTCGCCGAGCTGTTGAATATGTTGGTCACGGTTGAAGGAATGCTAAAAGTCAATAAGGACAAGGTGAAGGATAAAACTTTGGAAGGTATGTCCGAGATTCATATCATTGAAACTACTAGCTTATCGGTTTGTTCTACTTTTACATGGGTCATTGACTCGGGATGCACCTCGCATTTGTGTATTTCAATGCAGGCGCTAAAGAAAAGTAGACGACTTAGGGATGGAGAGATTACCCTACACGTTGGAAACGGAGCAAGAGTTGCTGCTGTTGCTATAGGGACTTATCCTTTATGTCTACCGACAGGAGTAGTTTTAGAACTTAGAGATTGTCTTTATGTTCCTAGTGCGACTAGAAACCTTATTTCTGTTTCACGTTTGGTATTGGACGGATATAAGTTTATTTTTGAATCAAACATTTGTTCAATTTATTTGAGGAATAATTTGATAGGTTGTGGTTCTTTAATAGACAATCTCTATTACTTTCATATGGATGTTAGTATGAATACAGTTCACAATGGCATGAATGAGAATACTATTGGTTTTAAAAGACCTAGAGAGGAGGTAAACAAAACATACTTGTGGCATCTGAGGCTTGGTCACATTGGAGAAGATAGGATTAACAAGCTGACTAAGGATGGTATCTTAGGATCCTTACTCCCTGAACCATACCCAGCTTGTGAATCATGTCTTCAAGGAAAAATGACTAAGTCTCCCTTTGTTGGACAAGGACAGAGAGCTACTGAAGTACTCGCCCTGATACATACTGATGTATGTGGCCCATTCGATGTGTCTGCTTGGGGCAGCTATCTCTACTTTATTACCTTTACTGATGATTATTCACGGTATAGGTATGTGTATTTAATTAAACACAAGTCTGAAGTCTTTGAAAAGTTTAAAGAGTTTAGACAAGAAGTAGAAAAGCAAATGGAAAAACCGATTAAGGCTCTTCGATCCGATCGAGGAGGGGAATACCTTAGCACGGATTTCTTAACGTACCTCAAGAATAATGGTATTGTCTCTCAATGGACTCCTCCTGGAACACCAGAACTGAATGGGGTGTCTGAACGGAGGAATCGAACTTTATTAGATATGGTTCGATCTATGATGAGTTTTACAGATTTACCTACGTCACTTTGGGGTTATGCACTTCTTACGGCTATTTATATTTTAAACAGAGTACCTTCCAAATCTGTTCCCACCACACCATATGAGATGTGGCACGGTAGGAAGCCAAGTTTTACTCACATTAAGACTTGGGGGTGTCCGGTTTATATTAAGAAATTAAAGACGGACAAATTGGAAAGCAGATCCGTCAAGGGAAGATTTATTGGTTATCCCAAGGAATCACTTGGATACAATTTTTATCTCCCAGAAAGTCACAATGTGATTGTGAGCCGACATGCCTTCTTTCTTGAAAATGAATTTATTTTAGCAGGAGGCAGTGGGAGAAAAATAGAACTAGAGGAGAAAGTCTCTTTAGAATCGAGCATTCCAAGAGCCCTTCCTGATAACTCTGTGATACCAGAGATTACATTGCCACCTCGCAAGTCTAGTAGAATCTCTCATCCTCCTGATAAATACATGGGATTATTTATAGAGGACATGGAGGAAATGTTCCTAGTGGGAGACAAGGATCATAGAGATGATCCTAAGACTTATAGCGAGGCGATGTCAGACATCGACTCCGAAAAATGGTTGGAAGCTATGAAGTCTGAAATAGACTCAATGTACTCCAATCAAGTTTGGACTTTGGTTGATCCACCGGAGGGTATTGTACCCGTTGGATGCAAATGGATCTTCAAGAGAAAGATTGGTTATAATGGAAAGGTAGAGACCTATAAAGCTAGGCTGGTAGCAAAAGGTTATAGTCAACGCGAAGGCATTGACTATCAGGATACCTTTTCACCTGTAGCCATGCTTAAATCTATCAGAACTCTGCTTGCTATTGCTGCACATTATGACTACGAGATCTGGCAAATGGATGTAAAAACTGCTTTCCTGAATGGATATCTTGAAGAAGAAATCTATATGGAGCAGCCTTTGGGCTTCACTGCCAAAGATGGAAGTCATAAAGTGTGCAAGCTTCAACGATCCATTTATGGGTTGAAGCAAGCTTCTCGGAGTTGGAACACTCGTTTCAATGATGCAGTCGAATCGTTCGATTTCATTAGAAATGAGGAAGAGCCGTGTGTGTATAAAAAGGTTAGTGGGAGTGCTGTTACCTTCCTCGTATTGTACGTGGATGACATACTCCTAATAGGGAATGACAATCCTATGTTAACATCGGTGAAGTTATGGTTATCCAAAGAGTTTTCTATGAAAGACCTTGGAGAAGCATCTTATATCCTAGGGATAAAGGTCTATAGGGATAGACCTAAGAAGTTGCTTGGTTTATCGCAAGCTATGTACATAGATGAAGTGTTGAAAAGGTTCAGCATGGAGAATTCCAAAAGGGGTATGGTACCTCTAAGACATGGAATTCACCTCTCTAAGACTATGTCTCCTAAGACACCTGAAGAGAGAAGTCGCATGAGCAGGATCCCTTATGCTTCCGCAATAGGGAGTTTAATGTATGCGATGCTATGTACTCGACCTGATATAGCACAGGCTGTGAGCGTCACTAGTCGATATCAGTCGAACCCAGGCGAAGAGCATTGGGTAGCGGTAAAGAATATCCTTAAGTACTTGAGAAGAACAAAGGATATGTTCTTGGTTCTTGGAGGTGGAGAACTCAAAGTTAGTGGCTATACAGATTCAGATTTTATGTCTGATATAGACGATAGAAAGTCTTCGTCTGGGTATCTATTTATTTGCAATAGTGGGTCAATAGTTTGGAAGAGTTCTAAACAAGAGACGATTGCTGATTCTACTATGCAGGCGGAGTACATCGCTGCATCTGAAGCTGCCAAGGAAGCTGTTTGGATCAAGAAATTTATCACTGAGCTTGGGGTGGTTCCCTCTAGTAGGGATCCCCTGCCACTATTTTGTGATAATAATGGCGCCATAGCATTAGCTAAGGAGCCGAGATCTCATCTGTGAGGACCTGGATCCCCACGTCGAGATTACTGGATCATCTACAGCTCCCGGAGGCCTATGTGGTGTGTTGGTGGTATTTGTGCCCCAATTGGACATTAGTGTTGGGCTCAGTGTGTTTAATGGATCACGTGGGTGATCATTGGACTCCGTCGGATCGTTAGAAGTGGTTTCGCGCGCCAAGGATATTTAAATTGGACTCAGTGCGAAGTTTGGACCAAGGATTACCTTTCCGGATGCCTTCGGCAAATTTTGGAGTTGGAATTTGGCGAAATGGACAACAAATTCGGATTCAGCGCGCGAAAACGGTTAAAACGGACTACCCACTTGTCATTTTTGAGCACCGGACACTGTTCACGCCGGAACAGTGTTTCCGGCGGCGGCGGCAGCGGCGGAGCGGCCGCAGGCAGCGCGGCGGACGGAGGCGCGGGCCGCCCGGTCCACGCGGCAGGCGTGCGCCGGGGCCTGGACGCGTGGCGGCTCGGGAGTGGGCCGGTCCGCGGGGCGCGGTCTACGGGGGAGTGCGGGGCGCACGGTGGACCGGGGTTGACACGTGGCATCATCCTAGAGGTGGGTTCACGGCGGTTGGTCTACGCAGTTTTCGGGATGGCTTGTGGTTTACGGTGCACCGGGCTGGGACACGTGGCAGGTTTGTATTGGTTCGGTCCACACGATTTCGTGCACCGGGTTCACTAGGCAGTGGCTTGACACGTGGCGTTCTCCGATTGGGGGGTCTACTGTGCGTGGCAGGGTGGCAGGCGGCGGCGTCAGGCGCACGTGGGCGCGGTCGGGCGGACTCCCGCGCTTGGGGAGGACACGTGTCGGCGTCTGGGGGGCGCGACGTGTCGCGCGGGGAGCGGCTGGGGTTGCTGTCCGCTGTTTGGCGGGCGACGTGGCGGCCCAGGAGGGATTCGGGCGGCTACAGTGTTCGGGCGCGGGGATTTCGGGCTGCTACAGTGCGCGCCCGAAAGTTCCCAGCGCCCGGAAATCCGGACATATCCGGTATTTTCCAAATGTTTCCTGCAGCCTATAAAAGGCGATCCGAGCTCCCTTTCTTCCCTTTTTTCGCCATTTCCGAGCCTCATCTCGCCTGGGTGTCTTCAACAAAGATGATCCCCGAGTTTGGATGCATCTTTCTGCAAAGTTTTGTGATTTTTGGTGGCACGCTTATCGAGGTTTCTATTTTTACGGCGCGGCGCGACGCTCGTTCGTTTGTGGTCTTCTTCGTCGCGTTTTGGTGCGAGGACTCCCCCGGCCTACCCCGAGCACCTTTTTCAGTGATTCTTGCGCCGTTGGCTTCACGACAGGTAGGGCTATGTTTCCCATGTTTACTGGTTTTTCCCATTCCGAGTTTTTCATGGGTCTTTCGGATCATCTTGTAACCCCTTTTTCTGGGCGGAGTTCTGGGACAGCGGAGCAGTGTTTTGGTGATATCTTCGCGCACAGGCATCGGATTGGGGCGATTCAAGAGGCGATTTGCATCTACACATCACGAGGAATATGCCCAAATTTTCTTGGAATTTTCTGAATATTTCTCGAAGGTGAAGATTATCTGTGAACAGTAATTGTTGCTACAGTTTTTGAGTTTAGTTTGATTCGGGGTGGTTCCCTTGTCGGAATTGTTTCTCAGTGTAGGAAGATCGGAATTGGACGTGCAGGTACTCGTTTCGAAGGTATCGACGCGAGGATTACTGTGGTATTTTTATTGGATTTTTCTGGGCACTTGCAGCAGGTGAAATATGCGCGGCTTTGGGACTGATTTTCAGATTGCGTATGTTTGGTTGATTTTGGAATAAAAGTGTAATGTTGAGCGTTATTGTTGTGCCCAGGGGTGTTTTTAGCTGTTTGAAGCCGAGGCTTGCGCGACTTGTACCGTGGGTGTTATGTTGGCAGATTTTGGACAACGGGCGTCTACCCACTTCACCGACTTCAGGTTTGCCTTGGGTTAAGCGCTTCAGGTGGGTGAGCTTATTATCAGTATTTGTTTAAGGCAATGTTTGTGTTGTGGCAAGTATAAGTCCACTTGTGGGGATGTCACCCCTCTATGACTGATGCATGCATGTGTAGGGTACATAGTTTATATTGGTAAGTAGGTAAGCTTGTTATTAATATTGGTATAAATGATTGCAAGAATAGTATTTATGAGGTATACTGAGGACTTGCATGACTTGGACATCTGTGTGATGACTAGTGTAAGCTTACCTAGGATAATGTTACCCTATGAAATTATATAACATGCCATGTTAGCACATAGCCTTTCTTGTGGTTGGATTATGATTTGGGGCAGGATTTCGTAGCTATGTGCGGATTTGTACTCTGAGGAGTTATTATGATCATTCTATTAATGAACTCTGAGTTGTGGACAGTTTTAGTTTGAGATTCCGGCATGTTGCTTATTCCTAAAGGAACTATTATTATGCTTTACCCCCTTTTATTTCCTTGAGGACAATTGCATGCTTGTATGGTCATGTAGTTAGGCCATCTTTTACTGCTGCACTACTTATTGGAACTTGACTTAGGAGAAACCATGCTTTTCCTTTCTCCTTCTTGTTAGTCAGGTGGTCTGTGCTGCTCGGGTTCGAGCAGGGGTCTGGATAGGGTAGTCAGGACTTCGTGTCTGGGACAGGTTGGTTTAGTTGTGGGGCTTTGCGGCAACCGCGGATATTGGGCGGTTGACCGGATGTTTCTCTATGCACCTGATTGGGTATCAGTTTCACTTAGTGGATGGAGTTTCCCACTTATCGTTTAGTTGCATCCGACTGAGGTCGGGTCTTTCTTTAGTGGTTGAGTTTTTTCCACTTTGATCTGATTGATGATCAAGTCCTGCTGTTTCGAGATACTGTTGATGTTGATGACAGAGATGCTTTACTCGTGTGGGTAGCTCCCCTCGAGTGCCGCTCCGGAGTAGGCTTCAGACCGTGTTGGGTTCCGGTCAGACCGTGTTGGGTTCCGGTGAGACCGTGTCGGGTGCCGGTCAGACCGTGTTGGGTTCCGGTCATTTGGACAGAGCAGGCAGTGCCGGGTTTTATACCGGTTCATTCGATTGAGTTTATTTCGGTTCAAATACTTTTATGGTTACACTCGTGCCTGGGGGCCGAGTGCAGACTGGTAGTTGAGTTTAGATCAGTGTTGGTATTGTTGAGAGCCGTCTGGTTGACGGTGGTCCCGAGTTGTTGCGAGTACTTTGACCGCTGTGTGAGAGGTTGAGCATCTTGATTCTACCGTTCTGAGAGAGAGAGCGTGGACTTTGACCATAGCCTGCATGATCCTCTACTCGATAGCGAGCTAGTCCGTTTGGACGCCCTACGTAATTCCTGCCCGTCCTTGGGAGGTGGTTGTAGGTGGATGCAGGTTGACTGGACCAGATGTGGCAGTCAGCTCGATTGGGTCGTTGGTGCACTTTATGTGCTAGTGGTTGCATACCACTGTTTGGTTCTCCCCTTTTAGCCTTTAGTTAGGGGCAGGGTAGCTGTGAGAGTTTTCAGCTTACTCATTTCAGTCTTATGACTTGGGTTAATTTTTGCCTCTTGAGGACTTGGTGGGCAGACCGTCGGGTCTGGCGGTGGTACCCACTGAGAACTCCCGTTTTGGAGTAGTTCTCACACCCTTTGGGGGTTTTCCCCCCTTTTTCTCCTCTCCTTTGTTTTGCAGAGTCTTAGCAGGTGTTGCCGACTCTGCGGTTGTTGATCGTGGGCGAGGGAGTCGCGAGCTAGATCCCTACCCGGCATTGGAGAGTAGCGGTACCCTTCTGAGGAGATCATCAGTAGATTAGCTGTTTCTTTTTCACCTTTTGAGAGACTATTGTAGTGAGGATATTTTGTATTGAGAGACTGTACACTGTTGTTTATATATTGGAGTTACCTCCCGGTTGGGTTTAGAGCTTGTACTCGAGGATTTGTATTATTATTATTTTGGGAGGCAGACAGTGTTGTTTATTTCCAGTTGTACAGTGATTGATTTTAGTTACAGCAGATTTTGTTATTTATAGCTCTGATATCTGTTTAGTTATAGAACTTTTCTTGCAGGTAGGACGCTTCGCCTATGCAGGTTGGCATAGGTGGCGGATCTGTTTGGCGGGCCCGGGTCGCAGTTTCGACCCCGGGGCGTGACAGATTAGAGTGGTATCAGAGCCTAGGTTGTAGGTCATGGTGGACTTAGAAACCCTAGGCTTATGGTTTGACCTTGGTTGACTTTGTGAGAGTCGTGATTTTGCGAGAGTCCTGATTGAGTTTTATACCTCTCCCAAGGGACGGGAGGAGTGATTGGCATGTTTATTCTCCTAAGTAATTATGTTGGCTGCAGACAACATAATGCTGTGGAACGGGTGACATGCTTTAGACTTTCGCTGGATTGGGTCGAGTGTTGTTGTGTGCTGTTTTGTTGTTTCGTCGTGGCGAGCGGTGTCTCCCCGACGTTGGGTTTTGACCCGTGTGCATCCTGCCATGGCAGTTGAGCTTGAGCAGTTGGTTTTGGGCCGGATACCTGGATTGAGGTCAGAGAACCCCGGACCCAGATGACAGGATTGTCAGAGGCTTATCAGCGGCTGTGGGAGCAGCTGGTCTTGGTGACACAGTTGTCGGAGCACTGAGTAGCCCCCTCTGTGCCAATGTTTAGTGTCGAGGCACCGAGGCAGGGTGGATGGTTGACAGCTGGTGAGCTGTGGGACATGATCGACCTATTGAGCCATATTTGGCAGATGAACCACCCCGACTCGTAAGATTGAGTTTGGAGCCTTTGGAGGCAGAGTCGTGGCTGTGGTGATGGAGTGATTAATTGAGAGCCTCCCAGTGCTTGAGAGTGTATGCAGTTGTTGAACCGCGCGCTCCAGATTCGAGGGACGAGGCGCATAGGATATATGAGATTGGGAGTGGATTGCGCCAGGACACCTTTCTGTTATTCAGTCCCTCCATTGTAGATTTAGACGCCTCGTTGGAGCAGGCACAGTGTATGGAGCGCGGCATTGCAGTTCCTTTGGATAGGGATCTGCCGCCAAGAGGTGAGTTCTGGATTTTGGCGTTTGGCGCCGGATGATGGAGGACAGATCGGCCGGCAGGGGCATGACTAATTTTCTTTCTTGGATGACGAATTCCCGAGATGTCAGAGGTCGAGTGGACCCGAAGGCGACATCAGTATTTTATCAGAGTGGCGCAGCGATAGCGTGGATTTGTTATCTGCGGAGGACCTTATTCGTCGCCTCATTGTGGTCAGAGACAGAGGTCGTGCTTCTAGTGATAGCCCTGATTTTCAGGCAGATTGAGCGACAACCACTTGCTTTGAGCGGATGAATCTGTGCCGCCCGGTTGGAGGGCGCCACGGTAGTGGATTGAGTGTCGCAGGCGGGATTTCACCACGGTAGTCGGAGTTAGAGCATGTTCCACTCTTGCATGGGTTAGAGGTAGATTTGTTACCACGTGCACTAGAGGTACAGGTTCCTGTTGTTGTTGTGCACGTGGAGGAGGCTTTTGGATCATGTCCAGTGCGGCCGAGACCGCGAGATGCCGGCAGAATTATTGGAAATTATAGCACTTAGGTGTTTTGACCTTATGCTTGAGATGGTTGGGCACTATGCCACAGGATGTTCGACTGCGGCAAGAGAGGACTTGATCTTCGGCAAGACAGGCAATGGAGGCTTACTCGTTGAGGTTGTTAGAACACTCAGGTTTTAGCGACAGGGTGAGAGGTGCTTACGGCGGCACCGGGACGCAGAGATATCTCTGTTGCCTGCGAGATCCCGTGTGTGGATTCACCTTAGTTGTTGGTAATGCCGCCGGTTAGTGAGATAGAGATTGTGTTTGATGTGGTTCGAGGGACCGCACCACCCTGGACAGCACCTCATTGGATATCGCCGGTAGGGCTGAGAGAGACCCGATGGCACTGCTGCAGGGGCCGATGGATCGGGGGGTCTGTTTGACCTAGTGCCACGCCGTTGGTATACGGTGGTGATGCCACATCGTTGATACACGGATGTGAGGGTCCTTTTATGGTATCTAGGACCTTATTGATGGAGTTGTACTCCGGCAGTTGGTGTATGATGCGAGTACCCACTTGGTGTTAGATAGCTGAGGACTTCGCCTAGGTGGCGTTTTGGACGCGGTGGGGGGCATTATGAGTTGTTAGTGAGGCCAATGGAATGACGATTGCCCTGTGGATTTCAAGATCTGAGGAATAGTAGTCCCGGTTGTACTTGGACGGACTGGGAGTAGTGTTTTCCCGGTGATATTTTGATTTGCTCCCAGAGTGACTTGGAGTACGAGGAGCGCTTTGTGGATGTGCTATCATGCCCGTGGGGATGAAGCGGTATGCCAAGTTATTGAAGTACAAGTTGTAGCTGCAGAAGCATACCTTCTTGGGTCGCTTTGTTCGCGCCGTAGGGGCGGCGGTGGAACCCGACCTAATGGATGTTATTCAAGTTGACTGAGAACGACTTTCATTCTTGAGGTGAGAAGCTTCTAGACTTGGCGGTGCGAGAGAGCATGGCCAATGGATAATGTGTCTGATATTAGCGCCAATGCTAGTGTTTCCTGTGTTGGGAGATGGAATGTGTGATTTAGTGATGCCTCCCATTGTGGCGGTGGAGTTACCGTGGGTGGATCTTCGGTCCACACTTTATTAGTCCAACCCTATGAGAGTTGTGGCAGGATGAACCGCTGTTTTGCAGGCAGCTTAGATTCCACGGTTGAGCCTTCAGTACGTCCTTTATTCCCAGCTTGGATTGTTTATACCTGGGCGTAGGCCATGCCTGCTTGGCTATCAGTTTTGATTACTCAGCATCTTGAGTGGGGATTTTCGCGGATGTTGTTGCCTGATTTGGGATTTTTGACCGCGAGTTTGAGCCTCCGCATTTTGATCGACTTTCGAGCCAGTTTTCCCTCCCGTTCACTGACGGTTCGGTCCCCGTCGGGCATCTGTTCGACCCGGCTGGGGTCTGTTGGAGTTATGTTGGCTTGTTGAGTGTCCACCGTGGCTTGAATTGTGTCTCCTGAGGATCCCTTTGAGGGTAGCTCGTGGTTGAGTAGGCCACTCGGGTGATTTTGGATCGGAAGTGACCGGTGGAAGGCCCAGCTTTTGGATCCTTTTCCTCATAAGATGAATCTGTGGGTATACTTCGGGTGATCCTGTTTGAGTTGACACCAGGAGGTGTTTGGGGCGTGTTGCGCTGTTGATTATTCTGTTTTTCCCCCCCGCTCTTGAGGGGGGGGGGGGGGGGGCCTCTGTATTGTTTCACGTCTCAGCTCAGGAGTGTTTGCTTTGGACCTCCTCGCCCGTGAGTGACTTGCCCTTCCGAGATCTGTGATTGTTGAGTACGAGGGACGCCCGTTGCGATTTCCTGGCTCGAGAGATGAGAAAATCGCATGTCGGCCCATGCCGTACTTGTTGTTGTTGTGTTGTTGGAAGTAATC
>CM055064.1:32225122-32343436 GCA_029204045.2 Tillandsia leiboldiana | reverse complement strand
TCCCCCTTTTAAGCCTTTAGTTAGGGCAGTAGCTTGAATTTTCAGCTTACTCATATTCAGTTCTTAGACGTGGTTCATTTTGTGGCCATCTTGAGGACTGGTGACAAACCGTCGGGTCTGGCGTGTACCCACTGAGAACTCCCGTTTTGATTAGTTCTCTCGACCCTTGGGGGTGTTTCCTCCCCCCTTTGTCTCCGCTTCCTTTGTTTTGCAGAGTCTTAGCAGGTGTTGCCGACTCTGCGTTGTTGATCGTGGCGAGGGAGTCGCGAGCTAGATCCCTACCCGGCATGGAGAGTAGCGGTACCCTTCTGAGGAATCATCAGTAGATTAGCTGTTTCTTTTTCACCTTTTGAGAGACTATTGTAGTGAGGATATTTTGTATTGAGAGACTGTACACTGTTGTTTATATATTGGAGTTACCTCCCGGTTGGGTTTAGAGCTTGTACTCGAGGATTTGTATTATTATTATTTTGGGAGGCAGACAGTGTTGTTGTATTCCAGTTGTACAGTGATTGATTTTAGTTACAGCAGATTTTGTTATTTATAGCTCTGATATCTGTTTAGTTATAGAACTTTTCTTGCAGGTAGGACGCTTCGCCTATGCAGGTTGGCATAGGTGGCGGATCTGTTTGGCGGGCCCGGGTCGCAGTTTCGACCCCGGGGCGTGACAGATTAGAGTGGTATCAGAGCCTAGGTTGTAGGTCATGGTGGACTTAGAAACCCTAGGCTTATGGTTTGACCTTTGGTTGACTTTGTGAGAGTCGTGATTTTGCGAGAGTCCTGATTGAGTTTATAACCTCTCCCAAGGGACGGGAGGAGTGATTGGCATGTTTATTCTCCTAAGTAATTATGTTGGCTGCAGACAACTAATGCTGTGGAACGGGTGACATGCTTTAGACTTTCGCTGGATTGGGTCGAGTGTTGTTGTGTGCTGTTTTGTTGTTTCGTCGTGGCGAGCGGTGTCTCCCCGACGTTGGGTTTTGACCCGTGTGCATCCTGCCATGGCAGTTGAGCTTGAGCAGTTGGTTTTGGGCCGGATACCTGGATTGAGGTCAGAGAACCCCGGACCCAGATGACAGGATTGTCAGAGGCTTATCAGCGGCTGTGGGAGCAGCTGGTCTTGGTGACACAGTTGTCGGAGCACTGAGTAGCCCCCTCTGTGCCAATGTTTAGTGTCGAGGCACCGAGGCAGGGTGGATGGTTGACAGCTGGTGAGCTGTGGGACATGATCGACCTATTGAGCCATATTTGGCAGATGAACCACCCCGACTCGTAAGATTGAGTTTGGAGCCTTTGGAGGCAGAGTCGTGGCTGGTGGTGATGGAGTGATTAATTGAGAGCCTCCCAGTGCTTGAGAGTGTATGCAGTTGTTGAACCGCGCGCTCCAGATTCGAGGGACGAGGCGCATAGGATATATGAGATTGGGAGTGGATTGCGCCAGGACACCTTTCTGTTATTCAGTCCCTCCATTGTAGATTTAGACGCCTCGTTGGAGCAGGCACAGTGTATGGAGCGCGGCATTGCAGTTCCTTTGGATAGGGATCTGCCGCCAGAGGTGAGTTCTGGATTTTGGCGTTTGGCGCCGGATGATGGAGGACAGATCGGCCGGCAGGGGCATGACTAATTTTCTTTCTTGGATGACGAATTCCCGAGATGTCAGAGGTCGAGTGGACCCCGAAGGCGACATCAGTATTTTATCAGAGTGGCGCAGCGATAGCGTGGATTTGTTATCTGCGGAGGACCTTATTCGTCGCCTCATTGTGGTCAGAGACAGAGGTCGTGCTTCCTAGTGATAGCCCTGATTTTCAGGCAGATTGAGCGACAACCACTTGCTTTGAGCGGATGAATCTGTGCCGCCCGGTTGGAGGGCGCCACGGTAGTGGATTGAGTGTCGCAGGCGGGATTTCACCACGGTAGTCGGAGTTAGAGCATGTTCCACTCTTGCATGGGTTAGAGGTAGATTTGTTACCACGTGCACTAGAGGTACAGGTTCCTGTTGTTGTTGTGCACGTGGAGGAGGCTTTTGGATCATGTCCAGTGCGGCCGAGACCGCGAGATGCCGGCAGAATTATTGGAAATTATAGCACTTAGGTGTTTTGACCTTATGCTTGAGATGGTTGGGCACTATGCCACAGGATGTTCGACTGCGGCAAGAGAGGACTTGATCTTCGGCAAGACAGGCAATGGAGGCTTACTCGTTGAGGTTGTTAGAACACTCAGGTTTTAGCGACAGGGTGAGAGGTGCTTACGGCGGCACCGGGACGCAGAGATATCTCTGTTGCCTGCGAGATCCCGTGTGTGGATTCACCTTAGTTGTTGGTAATGCCGCCGGTTAGTGAGATAGAGATTGTGTTTGATGTGGTTCGAGGGACCGCACCACCCTGGACAGCACCTCATTGGATATCGCCGGTAGGGCTGAGAGAGACCCGATGGCACTGCTGCAGGGGCCGATGGATCGGGGGGTCTGTTTGACCTAGTGCCACGCCGTTGGTATACGGTGGTGATGCCACATCGTTGATACACGGATGTGAGGGTCCTTTTATGGTATCTAGGACCTTATTGATGGAGTTGTACTCCGGCAGTTGGTGTATGATGCGAGTACCCACTTGGTGTTAGATAGCTGAGGACTTCGCCTAGGTGGCGTTTTGGACGCGGTGGGGGCATTATGAGTTGTTAGTGAGGCCAATGGAATGACGATTGCCCTGTGGATTTCAAGATCTGAGGAATAGTAGGTCCCGGTTGTACTTGGACGGACTGGGAGTAGTGTTTTCCCGGTGATATTTTGATTTGCTCCCAGAGTGACTTGGAGTACGAGGAGCGCTTTGTGGATGTGCTATCATGCCCGTGGGGATGAAGCGGTATGCCAAGTTATTGAAGTACAAGTTGTAGCTGCAGAAGCATACCTTCTTGGGTCGCTTTGTTCGCGCCGTAGGGGCGGCGGTGAACCCGACCTAATGGATGTTATTCAAGTTGACTGAGAACGACTTTCATTCTTGAGGTGAGAAGCTTCTAGACTTGGCGGTGCCGAGAGAGCATGGCCAATGGATAATGTGTCTGATATTAGCGCCAATGCTAGTGTTTCCTGTGTTGGGAGATGGAATTGTGTGATTTAGTGATGCCTCCCATTGTGGCGGTGGAGTTACCGTGGGTGGATCTTCGGTCCACACTTTATTAGTCCAACCCTATGAGAGTTGTGGCAGGATGAACCGCTGTTTTGCAGGCAGCTTAGATTCCACGGTTGAGCCTTCAGTACGTCCTTTATTCCCAGCTTGGATTGTTATACCTGGGCGTAGGCCATGCCTGCTTGGCTATCAGTTTTGATTACTCAGCATCTTGAGTGGGATTTTCGCGGATTGTTGTTGCTGATTTGGGATTTTGACCGCGAGTTTGAGCCTCCGCATTTTGATCGCCTTTCGAGCCAGTTTTCCCTCCGTTCACTGACGGTTCGGTCCCCGTCAGGGCATCTTTTCGACCCGTGGGTCTGTTGGAGTTATGTTGGCTTGTTGAGTGTCCAACCGTGGCTTGAGATTGTGTCTCATGAGGATCCCTTTTGAGGGTAGCTCGTGGTTGAGTAGGCCACATCGGGTGATTTTGGATCGGAAGTGACCGAGTGAAGGCCCCAGCTTTTGGATCCTTTTCCTCATAAGATGAATCTGTGGGTATACTTCGGGTGATCCTGGTTGAGTTGACACCAGGAGGTGGTTTGGGGGCGTGTTGCGCTGTTGATTATTCTGTTTTCCCCCCCGGCTCTTGAGGGGGGGGGGGGCCTCTGTATTGTTTCACGTCTCAGCTCAGGAGTGTTTTGCTTTTGGACCCCTCGCCCGTGATTGACTTGCCCCTTCCGAGATCTGTGATTGTTGGAGTACGAGGGACGCCCGTGCGATTTCTGGCTCGAGAGATGAGAAAATCGCATGTCGGGCCATGCCGTACTTGTTGTTGTTGTTGTTGGGAAGTAATCACGGGGAGTGAGCGATGTTTCGGGAGCTGGAGGCGTTATTGATGGATACCTACCCGTGGTATGTGGGACCCTTGGGGGATTTGAGTTAGTTTCGAGGACGAAACTTTTCTTAGTGGGGGAGGATGTGAGGACCTGGATCCCCACGTCGAGATACTGGATCATCTACAGCTCCCGGAGGCCTATGTGGTGTGTTGGTGGTATTTGTGCCCCAATTGGACATTAGTGTTGGGCTCAGTGTGTTTAATGGATCACGTGGGTGATCATTGGACTCCGTCGGATCGTTAGAAGTGGTTTCGCGCGCCAAGGATATTTAAATTGGACTCAGTGCGAAGTTTGGACCAAGGATTACCTTTCCGGATGCCTTCGGCAAATTTTGGAGTTGGAATTTGGCGAAATGGACAACAAATTCGGATTCAGCGCGCGAAAACGGTTAAAACGGACTACCCACTTGTCATTTTTGAGCACCGGACACTGTTCACGCCGGAACAGTGTTTCCGGCGGCGGCGGCAGCGGCGGAGCGGCCGCAGGCAGCGCGGCGGACGGAGGCGCGGGCCGCCCGGTCCACGCGGCAGGCGTGGCGCCGGGGCCTGGACGCGTGGCGGCTCGGGAGTGGGCCGGTCCGCGGGGCGCGGTCTACGGGGGAGTGCGGGGCGCACGGTGGACCGGGGTTGACACGTGGCATCATCCTAGAGGTGGGTTCACGGCGGTTGGTCTACGCAGTTTTCGGGATGGCTTGTGGTTTACGGTGCACCGGGCTGGGACACGTGGCAGGTTTGTATTGGTTCGGTCCACACGATTTCGTGCACCGGGTTCACTAGGCAGTGGCTTGACACGTGGCGTTCTCCGATTGGGGGGTCTACTGTGCGTGGCAGGGTGGCAGGCGGCGGCGTCAGGCGCACGTGGGCGCGGTCGGGCGGACTCCCGCGCTTGGGGAGGACACGTGTCGGCGTCTGGGGGGCGCGACGTGTCGCGCGGGGAGCGGCTGGGGTTGCTGTCCGCTGTTTGGCGGGCGACGTGGCGGCCCAGGAGGGATTCGGGCGGCTACAGTGTTCGGGCGCGGGGATTTCGGGCTGCTACAGTGCGCGCCCGAAAGTTCCCAGCGCCCGGAAATCCGGACATATCCGGTATTTTCTAAATGTTTCCTGCAGCCTATAAAAGGCGATCCGAGCTCCCTTTCTTCCCTTTTTTCGCCATTTCCGAGCCTCATCTCGCCTGGGTGTCTTCAACAAAGATGATCCCCGAGTTTGGATGCATCTTTCTGCAAAGTTTTGTGATTTTTGGTGGCACGCTTATCGAGGTTTCTATTTTTACGGCGCGGCGCGACGCTCGTTCGTTTGTGGTCTTCTTCGTCGCGTTTTGGTGCGAGGACTCCCCCGGCCTACCCCGAGCACCTTTTTCAGTGATTCTTGCGCCGTTGGCTTCACGACAGGTAGGGCTATGTTTCCCATGTTTACTGGTTTTTCCCATTCCGAGTTTTTCATGGGTCTTTCGGATCATCTTGTAACCCCTTTTTCTGGGCGGAGTTCTGGGACAGCGGAGCAGTGTTTTGGTGATATCTTCGCGCACAGGCATCGGATTGGGGCGATTCAAGAGGCGATTTGCATCTACACATCACGAGGAATATGCCCAAATTTTCTTGGAATTTTCTGAATATTTCTCGAAGGTGAAGATTATCTGTGAACAGTAATTGTTGCTACAGTTTTTGAGTTTAGTTTGATTCGGGGTGGTTCCCTTGTCGGAATTGTTTCTCAGTGTAGGAAGATCGGAATTGGACGTGCAGGTACTCGTTTCGAAGGTATCGACGCGAGGATTACTGTGGTATTTTTATTGGATTTTTCTGGGCACTTGCAGCAGGTGAAATATGCGCGGCTTTGGGACTGATTTTCAGATTGCGTATGTTTGGTTGATTTTGGAATAAAAGTGTAATGTTGAGCGTTATTGTTGTGCCCAGGGGTGTTTTTAGCTGTTTGAAGCCGAGGCTTGCGCGACTTGTACCGTGGGTGTTATGTTGGCAGATTTTGGACAACGGGCGTCTACCCACTTCACCGACTTCAGGTTTGCCTTGGGTTAAGCGCTTCAGGTGGGTGAGCTTATTATCAGTATTTGTTTAAGGCAATGTTTGTGTTGTGGCAAGTATAAGTCCACTTGTGGGGATGTCACCCCTCTATGACTGATGCATGCATGTGTAGGGTACATAGTTTATATTGGTAAGTAGGTAAGCTTGTTATTAATATTGGTATAAATGATTGCAAGAATAGTATTTATGAGGTATACTGAGGACTTGCATGACTTGGACATCTGTGTGATGACTAGTGTAAGCTTACCTAGGATAATGTTACCCTATGAAATTATATAACATGCCATGTTAGCACATAGCCTTTCTTGTGGTTGGATTATGATTTGGGGCAGGATTTCGTAGCTATGTGCGGATTTGTACTCTGAGGAGTTATTATGATCATTCTATTAATGAACTCTGAGTTGTGGACAGTTTTAGTTTGAGATTCCGGCATGTTGCTTATTCCTAAAGGAACTATTATTATGCTTTACCCCCTTTTATTTCCTTGAGGACAATTGCATGCTTGTATGGTCATGTAGTTAGGCCATCTTTTACTGCTGCACTACTTATTGGAACTTGACTTAGGAGAAACCATGCTTTTCCTTTCTCCTTCTTGTTAGTCAGGTGGTCTGTGCTGCTCGGGTTCGAGCAGGGGTCTGGATAGGGTAGTCAGGACTTCGTGTCTGGGACAGGTTGGTTTAGTTGTGGGGCTTTGCGGCAACCGCGGATATTGGGCGGTTGACCGGATGTTTCTCTATGCACCTGATTGGGTATCAGTTTCACTTAGTGGATGGAGTTTCCCACTTATCGTTTAGTTGCATCCGACTGAGGTCGGGTCTTTCTTTAGTGGTTGAGTTTTTCCACTTTGATCTGATTGATGATCAAGTCCTGCTGTTTCGAGATACTGTTGATGTTGATGACAGAGATGCTTTACTCGTGTGGGTAGCTCCCCTCGAGTGCCGCTCCGGAGTAGGCTTCAGACCGTGTTGGGTTCCGGTCAGACCGTGTTGGGTTCCGGTGAGACCGTGTCGGGTGCCGGTCAGACCGTGTTGGGTTCCGGTCATTTGGACAGAGCAGGCAGTGCCGGGTTTTATACCGGTTCATTCGATTGAGTTTATTTCGGTCAAATACTTTTATGGTTACACTCGTGCCTGGGGGCCGAGTGCAGACTGGTAGTTGAGTTTAGATCAGTGTTGGTATTGTTGAGAGCCGTCTGGTTGACGGTGGTCCCGAGTTGTTGCGAGTACTTTGACCGCTGTGTGAGAGGTTGAGCATCTTGATTCTACCCGTTCTGAGAGAGAGAGCGTGGACTTTGACCATAGCCTGCATGATCCTCTACTCGATAGCGAGCTAGTCCGTTTGGACGCCCTACGTAATTCCTGCCCGTCCTTGGGAGGTGGTTGTAGGTGGATGCAGGTTGACTGGACCAGATGTGGCAGTCAGCTCGATTGGGTCGTTGGTGCACTTTATGTGCTAGTGGTTGCATACCACTGTTTGGTTCTCCCCTTTTAGCCTTTAGTTAGGGGCAGGGTAGCTGTGAGAGTTTTCAGCTTACTCATTTCAGTCTTATGACTTGGGTTAATTTTTGCCTCTTGAGGACTTGGTGGGCAGACCGTCGGGTCTGGCGGTGGTACCCACTGAGAACTCCCGTTTTGGAGTAGTTCTCACACCCTTTGGGGGTTTTCCCCCCTTTTTCTCCTCTCCTTTGTTTTGCAGAGTCTTAGCAGGTGTTGCCGACTCTGCGGTTGTTGATCGTGGCGAGGGAGTCGCGAGCTAGATCCCTACCCGGCATTGGAGAGTAGCGGTACCCTTCTGAGGAGATCATCAGTAGATTAGCTGTTTCTTTTTCACCTTTTGAGAGACTATTGTAGTGAGGATATTTTGTATTGAGAGACTGTACACTGTTGTTTATATATTGGAGTTACCTCCCGGTTGGGTTTAGAGCTTGTACTCGAGGATTTGTATTATTATTATTTTGGGAGGCAGACAGTGTTGTTTATTTCCAGTTGTACAGTGATTGATTTTAGTTACAGCAGATTTTGTTATTTATAGCTCTGATATCTGTTTAGTTATAGAACTTTTCTTGCAGGTAGGACGCTTCGCCTATGCAGGTTGGCATAGGTGGCGGATCTGTTTGGCGGGCCCGGGTCGCAGTTTCGACCCCGGGGCGTGACATCATCAGAAATCCAAACACATCGAGCGGCGGTATCACAAGATCAGAGAGTACATCAAAGATAAACATATTGAAGTGCAGAAGGTTGCCTCCGCAGATAACGTGGCAGACCCGCTAACTAAGGCTTTGACTCAGCAAAAACTAGAGACTCATCTTGAGAAGATGGGCATTAGATATATGACTGATTGGCTTTAGTGCAAGTGGGAGATTGTTAGTTGTATGCCCCAAAAGCCTATCAGGCTGACGCATTTTATTATATGAAACATATTTGTACTTGATCTTTATTATAATTTGGGCATTTTATGCCATTCATGTTTGATGTGTCCATGAATCGTCCTTTGATTTAATGAGATGATAATGTATATTCTTAAGAGTTAAGAATTTGAGATACATATTATTAGTGATTAAGTCATGAATGCTCTCAATCGGAGGATCATCATGGGGACGATGATTGATCCGGCAAGATTGATGTATGTGTCGCTCTCTTTTAGGATGACGAGTCTCAAGTCATTAGTGTGGGGACACTGGAGCGAACGTGCAGGTGGTTGTTATAGAACAAGGGCACTGAGCGTGACCAATTACGATTAGTTACTTGGATGTCTACTCTTTCGTCAGTAACTGATTCGATGTTGCAGTGGTACAACTGATCCTTAGACCTGCGACACCACGGCCATTCAATATGAGGCTGCTGTAGTTTGACTATGCAAACTCTGATCCTAGTCACCGGTCTTAGTAGTATATGTTGGCTGCAGTCGGTTCATATTAGGAATGGGTGTTTGTTTACAGGGGATCTATCGCTCTCGGTAGAGAGATAATTAGTCCTATGCTATTTGTAAGGCAAAGCTCAGAAATGCTCGGCCGGGGTAATATGGTTCATGGAAAGGTGTTTCCAAGAGTAACCATATGAGCTTGTATCCTATCAAATTTGTCATATAACGGGTGATGGGGTTTGATGAGTATTCCATGACCTCCACTCAGTTGGGACTATGCGATAGAAGGATTGTATTGTATGCTAACTGCACCTTGAGGTTCAGTCCAATATTCACTTCTGACTGGATTGCCACCATATGCTGCTAGGCGTCACTGGTGGATTATGGGAACCAATAAGAATAAATATAGGCGAATAATTATTATACGATGGAAGAATCAAAAGTGTTTGATCCATCAAAAGGAGTTTCGATGATGATGTCGATGGGGATCGCATCATATCTCACTACCAGACAGAATTGAACCTATTAGGTCACACACATAAGGAATCGCGCATGATCGATATCAAGGAGATGATAAAGAAGTTTATAGAATGGATTAATTATAATCACAATACTAAAGTTTACTAATTTATTAGTAAAAGGACTAATTTGCAATTATTATAAATTAGAGGTATTTAAGTGCAAAAGTTGCATGGTGTATTTACTAATCGTTAGTAAATATTTGGAGGACTTATGTGTAAATGTTACACACGTAGGATAATGGATAATCCAATCGGATTAGGATTCGATTTAATTAGTTACTAGATTTTATCTTGAGATTTAATTTAAAAGATCTTTCTTTGTAACTAATTATAAGATCTAATTAGTTACTAGATTTTATCTTGAGATTTAATTTAAAAGATCTTTCTTTGTAGCTAATTATAAGATTTAATTAGTTACTATATTTTAGGAGATCTTTTCTTTGTAACTAATTATGAGATTTAATTAGTTACTAGATCTTTCTTTATAACTAATTATAAGATTTAATTATTTACTATATTTTAGGAGATCTTTTTGTAACTAATTATAAGATTTAATTTTGTTATAGCCGGCCAACTTCCTATTATAAGAATAGGTAGTACGTATGTGATACGGAACAATTGGAGAAAGATAAAGTGGAAATTAATTAAGTCGCGGAACGTAAGAAAACCCTAGCCGCCTATCCTCTCCCTTTTCCTAAAGTCCTCCATAATTAATCGTTCTCGATCTTCGGAAGATTGCTAGCACAATTAGAAGATTGATTCATCCTCCTTACATCGACGCAAGAATTAATTCGCGATCGGATCGCGAATCAAGGAGAATTGATATTTCGATCAGGGGCGTAATTCCGTGTGGACACAAGTAGAGGCCGGGTGCGTGCGCGGCTATCAAGGACGAACAATTTTTACCAACGATCGTCGGCTTCGCGGTGATCTCGACCCGCGCAAGGTAAAAATTAAATCCTAATTGATGAGAGCAATTAGATTACCTTTCTATGATCTAAAACAAAACATGAGGTGATCTTGGTTTAAGGAAAAATTTTAATTGCGTTTTTTTCTTCCGCTGCGCATATCCGTATTTTTCTTACAGAGGAGGCCTGTGGATCATGTCCAGTGCAGTTGAAATCGTGAGTTATACCGGCAGACTTATTGGTAATTGTAGCAGTTCGGTGTTTTGACCCAGTGCTTGGGATTGGTTGGCACAGTGCCACAGGATGTTTGGCTGCGGAAAGAGAGGACTTTAACCTTCTGCAAGGCAGACGAGAGGAGGCTTGGTTGTTGAGATTGTTAGAGCACACAGGTTATAGCGACAGTGTGAGAGGTGCTTACGGCGGCACCGGGACTGAAGGATATCCCTGTTGCCCACGGGATCCCGGGTGTGATTTCACCCAAGCTGTTGATGATGCCGCCGGTTAGGGAGATAGAGATTGCGTTTGACATGGTTCGGGGAACCGCGCCACCCTCGACAGCACCTCATTGGATATCGCCAGTGGAGTAGTTAGAGAGCTGACGGCGCTGTCGCAGGATCTGATGGATCAAGGGGTCTGTTTGACGTAGTGCCACGCCGTTGATGCACGGTGGTGATGCCACGTCAGTGTTATACGACAGTGAGGTTTTACTGCGGCTAGAGTGCAGGCAGGTCCGGGCTTTATTTAGGACCTTTTGATGGAGTCATACTCCGGCAGTTATTCGTCTGCGATGCCTGTACCTATTTGGAATTATACAGCTGCGTATTTTGCCAAGACGGCGTTCAAGACCTGGTGGGGGCATTATGAGCTCATAGTGAGGCCAATTGGATTGATTAATGCCCTGCCACTCTTATGATTTGAGGAATTGTGCTCCAGCTATACTTGATTGGATTGGTAGCAAGATTCTTCAGGGATATTTTGATTTACTCCCAGAGCGACTTGGAGCACGAGGAGCACTTGTGGATGTGCTACCATGCCTGTGTGGATGAAGCTGTATGCCAAGTTATTGAGATACAAGTTTTAGCTTTAGAAGCATTTTTTTTCTTGGGTCACATTGTTCTAGCCGTAGGAACGGCTGTAGAAATCCGGCCAAAATGGATGCCATTCGAGATTGGCCGAGATCAGTATTTATGGTTAAGGTAAGGAGCTTCTTGGACTGGATAGTGCCAAAAGAGCTTGACGTATGGATGATGAGACAGATACCAGCGCCAATTCTAGTATTGTCAGTGTTGGGAGAGGGATCTGCGAGTTTTAGTGATGCCTCCCATCGTGACTGTGGAGTTACCGTTGGTTTTTATTGAGCATTCTGGATTACCCCGACAGGGCCACTGTGATGGCTGATACCTGGAGCAGGAGAGCTGTCTGGGGTTGAGTTTGATGATTCCACAGCTGGCGCTGTGTGGGGCTGTTGAGGTCAGCAGGGCTTGTGGTTGTGTCCCTGAGGGTTCCTTTGGATGATAGACCGCGGCTGAGTAGTCCACTCGGATGGTCAAGATTCGGGAGTGACCGAGTGAGGACCCCTCCTTGTTAGGGCTCTTTTCCTTTGGATGATAGTGTGGGTATGCTTCGGGTTGCCTTGGTTGAGTTGACACGGGATGTGGTTTGGCGCGTGCTGCACTAGTGGTTATTTCCTTTTCCCCCAGCCTTTTTTGGAGTCCCTGAGGTTTTCCACGTCTCAGCTCAGGAGTGTTATATTTTTGGATCCCTCGCCCGTGATTGACTCGCTCCATTTGAGATCTAGGAGTGTTTGGAGTACGAGGGACGCCCGTTGCGAATTCTGGCTCGTGAGATTAGAGGTTTTCGCAACCGGGCCATGCCGTATTGGTTATTGTTGTTTTGGGAAGTAATCACGGGGAGTGAGTGGTGACTTCGGAGCTAGAGACGGTGATTATGAGTACCTACCCTTGGTTTTGAGACACCTTTTGAGTTATGTTAGTTTCGAGGACGAAACTTTCTTTTAGTGGGGGAGGATGTGAGGACCCAAAATTTCCACTTATGGATTACGGTTACATCTGCAGCTTCTGGAGGCCTATGTGGCGTGTCGGCGGTGTTTGTGCTCAAATAGGGGACAAGTGATGGACCAAGTGTATTAAATGGATCACGAGTGTAGTCGGATGACCCAGTCGAATGTTTAAAAGTGGTTTTGCGTGAAACGGATATCAAATTTGGACTCAGCGCGAAATTTGGGTTAAGAACACTTATCTGGATGCCTTCGGCAAATTTTAGAAATGGAATTTGGCAAAACGGACAGCGGATTTAGATTCAGCGCGCGAAAACGGTAAAAATGGACTATTTACTTGTATTTATCGGAGCCCGGTCGCCAAAACACGGATTTCGAGGCTTTGGAGCACTGTTCTGGCGGCCGGAGTAGTGCCTGCGGTGACGGCAGGCGGCGGGGTGAGGCACAGCCGCTCGGTCCACCGGGCGAGGCATGCACCGGGGGCTTGGACGCGTGGCGGCCCCGGAGTGGCGGGCGCACGAGCGCGCGGTCCATGGGAAGTGCGGCCTGGTGCATGGACCGGGCGGGGCCACGTGGCGGCCACTGGTTGGCCGGTCCACGTGCGCTCGGTCCACGGAGCTGGTGTAGCCAGCCTGGGGGCGCGTGCGTACAAAGGGCGCAGGCGGCGGCGCAGGCGCGCACGTGGGCGCGCGTTGACCGCCGTTTCCCGCGCTCGGGCGAGCCACGTGTTGGCGTCCGCGGGCGGCCACGCGGCGCAAGGATGTTCGCGGTTTTCGCTGTTCCCTGTTCGGGGTGACGTGGCGCAACAGGGTGGTTTCGGACGCAGCCTTTTGGGGGACTTTCGGGTGCAATGTAGGCGCCCGAAAGATTCGGGCGCCCGGAAAGTGTCCCCCGAAGTGTGTTTTTCCCCTTTTGTTTCAGCCTACAAATAGGCAGTGAGTTCTGAGGTGTGGGTTTTTTGGTTCTCTGGGAGCTCCCCTTTGAGCAGAGCACTCCACCAATTTCTCCTCCACCTTTTGATGGATCTTGGGAATTTTTGGAGGCCGTAGCATCGACGTTTCCTGCGACGCGGCGCACATCGACGCACCTTGGATTTTTGGCTATTACCGTCGCTCTTCAGTCCGCGAGACACACCGGATCACCCGGATGGAATTTTGAGCCAATTTTTGCGGCAGCGCGTTCACGAGAGGTAAGGCTTCGTTTTCCATGCTGATCAGTTCTCCTCATTTCGAGTTTTTGGCATAGTTCCCGAGGTGTTTTTGTGACCCATTTTTCTGTTGTGAGATTTTGGACAGCGGAGGCTTGTCGATTTTCTATCTTAACCTACGAGCATCGGAATGAGGTTGTATCCCGCAGTTTTCGCAGTATTGTGGATTACCGACGCACCACCTCATTTAATTTGTGTCTTGGCCTACAGGTGTCGGAATGGGGCCTATATGTGGTGTCCCGGAATCCCCGTGCGACTCGACCGTGTGATTGGCGGTGAGGAAACACCTATTTTTGGTGTATTGAGTGCATTGTGCGTCGAATGGATGCCAAAAACGGACTCAGCGCGCGAAAACAGTCAAAATTGGCTATTTACGGGCGTATAAGGGCTAACAGGCCCATTTTTAGTTGTGGGCCGGTCCACGGCCCACCCGCATGCACCAGGAGCACCGAACCCGCGCCACTGCCACGTGGCGGGCGCGGGTTGGTCAATCCGGTCGCAGCGCAGGCGGGGAGCGCGGGAGCGGGCGCACGTGGGTGGTGCCACACGGCCGAGGCACGTTGGGCACTCCAGCCCACGCGCTGACGCGCGCGGGGAATCGGCGCGGGCCAGTGCGGGAAGCCCGCGGGGCTCGACATGTGGCGGGCGCCTACTCGCCCGCGGCGTGCGAGGGGACGCGTCCCTGGCGCGCCTGGTCCCGGTGTGGCGCGGGGCTGCCACGCGGCGGCCCCCGTGTGGTCGCGCCTGCGCGCGGCAAGCGCAGCGCTTCCACGTGGCGCTGCGGTGGCATGCGCGGCGCGGGGGTCTTCGGCGGGATCACTGTAGCGCGCGCCCGAGGAGGGGTTTCGGGCGCCCGAATGTGCAATTCGGGCGCCCGAATGTGCAATTCGGGCGCCCGAATGTGTTTTTTTGGGCTATTTAGGCCCAATTGGACCCCTTTTTCTCCTTTTTTCTCCTTTTGCTCCGTCCAGCACGCGAGAGGGAGAGGGAGAGAGCGTTGGGGGAATTTTTCGGGGTGTCGCGGGCGCACCGTTTGTGCTGTGGAGCGCGCGCGAAGTGTCCCTTGGAGCCAGGCAAACGTGTGGGTGCTTGTTTGGCGAAGCGCCGACTTTAAGGTTGGTTTTGCTCGTCTTTTTGCAGTGTTTTTCGGTACAGTTTTGGAGTTTACCCTTTTGGATTTTTGGTTTTGACCCTGTGCCTTTTTGCTTGTTAGGGACTGCGTTTTACCCCACCGTTTTGCATGCGGACTCCGTTTTGCGTGCGGACTCCGGCACCGTGCTCCGTTTTGCATGCGGACTCCGGCACCGTGCTCCGTTTTGCGTGCGGACTCTGGCACCATGCTCCGTTTTGCATGCGAACTCCGACACCGTGCTCTGTTTTGCATGCGGACTCCGACGGCGGGCATCGTTTTGCGTGCGGACCACGTGGAGGCAAGGTAATCGCGCGGAGCCCAATTGCAAGTGTCTACGAGCAATTGGTGGCAAACCGAGGTGGATTGGATTTTTCTCTAAATCTGTGGACTTCCTTCTAATTCTATTATGATAGGATTCAGCATGCTAGATTAAGTGTTTTATTGGACCTTTGACTAGCACCCCCGTCATATGTTGCATGTGTTTAACCAGACCATTAGAGAACCTTAATCTGGGCTAGGTTCTTTTATGCTTTAGACATCCCACACACTGCATTTCTTTCTGGACATAGAGTTCTTCGCCTAGGTAGTGGGCCGAGTGGTCAGGGTATTGTGGGACGTATGTTGCACTCGGGCCTGGGGGCTGAGTGGAGTCTGGTAGCTGAGTTTAGGCCAGTGTTAGTGTTTTGGAAACCGTTTTGGGTAAACGGTGGTCCCGGATCTTTGGGTATTTCTCTGTTTTGGTCGTCACCACCAGGTTGTGATTGTGGTGAGCGTGTGTTAACAGGACCTTGAACCCAGAATGTTTTCGGACACTCATGATTTTAGTAAACCAGTATTTTCCTTCCGAATTCCCAGGGGTCGCCGGAGCCTGTTCTTGTTTGATTGGGCGACGGCATCAACCCTTGGGAGTCAGGAATATAAACATGTTTTTAACTGATTTTCTCAAGAACTAAAATCTATAAAAGTTGGTTTTCTCAATTCAAAACGGTATTTTATAATAAAGATCACCTTTTCTCCTAAATTGTTCCTCACCCGACAGGGGTGAGTGATCTGGGTTCTAAGGGCTGATTTCTTTCTGGGGTCGAAAGCAACGGGAGGCTACGCCTATAGCCTGTTCTTGTTTGATTGGGGTCGTAGGTATTAGTCTCCCGGGGTTTTCGGACCCTTCGCGGATCTGGCTGTAGAGCATCTCCAGCCCGTGAGTTTTGTAGGTTGAGATGGTTTCCCACTTTAACCGAGAGGGGCTGAATCCCTGAACGGTAAAGGATCGAGAACTTCGATAGGCTGAGCCTAGAGTCTGTTCTTGTTTGATTGGGGTTCTAGGCACCGGCCTAACGGGATTCTCGGACCTTTGCTGCGTCAGTCGGTTCTTCTCACCTATGAGTGGGCTGTCATTTTGGGAGCCGTTTGGATTGATGGCGGTCCCAGCTGTGTTGTACCTTCTTTTAGTGGGTTAGTGTTGTGAGATTGAGTCGTGGAGGGTTCTCCGACTGAGTGATGGTTTTTGAGTATTCGAGTTTCCGATCTATTTGATCGTGGATTATAGCCTGCTGAGACTGAGATTCTATGCGAGTGGTGAGATACTTGAGTTCGCGGGGTCGCTCCCCGCGAGCTATGCTCCGGATGCGATGATGTTACCGAGCCTGACGAGGCTACGATGTGGTTACTGAGTTAGTCCTTGAGGGACACCCTACGTAAGACCAAGCCCTGTTTGGGCATGAGTGGCAGTAGATGAGCGCAGGCTTGACTGGTCCAAAGAGGGACAGCCATTGAGATTCGAGTTTTGGGAGCACCTCGTGTGCGAGTAGTGGATGCATATCATGTGTCTTAGTAGAGTTCTCCCTTGAGCATAGTACTTATGACATTTTATCAGTAGTGAGTGGATGCATACCATCATCTGTGTTCTTTTTCCCTTTGAGCATAGTAGATAGAGGCATGATAGCTGTAGATACTTTTCCAGCTTATTTTTCATTATTAGTCTTTTTCTGTTATCTTATGCCTCTAGTAGACTTAGTGGGCAGACCGTGGGTCTTGGAGACGGTACCCACTGAGAACTACTGTAGGATGTAGTTCTCACACCTTCTGTCGGTGACAGGTTGCTGAGGCTTTTTCTTTCGTTCCTGCCCAAGCTAGCTTGACGGACCGAGGACAGGGTGTCGCGAGATAGTTCCCTACCAGAATTGTTCCTTTAGAGTGAGGTAGATGTACCATCCCAGACGGTGGGATTTTGTTTATGTATTGTTATATTTCTAGATTTTAGTTATCTCCCTTTTTGGATTCATAGATGTTGTATAGGTGGATTTCTATTTGTTACATCATGTATTTGGGAGATGGACTTTGTATTTATTTTCAGCTTTATAGTAGTTTGATTTTATATTACAGCTTTTATTTTTTCCGCTCTGATATCTGTGTAGCTGTAGTTCTATCTTTTGCAGGTTAGACGCTTCGTCGGTGCGGGGCTTCCCGTGCCGACGGCGGATCTGTTGGCGAGCTCGGGTCGCAGTTTCGACCCCGGGGCGTGACAGTATAAATACTCGTTTTGGGGTTACTCGTCGCGAGAATCGCAACCGTGATTTTCCTGGGATTTTTGGAGGATTGATTGCAGGTGAGAATTGCCCTGCTTTGTGCTGTTTTGGAAAAGCAGCAATGCTGTTGGGTGTATGTTTGGTGTATTGATTGTGTGTGATGTTGATTATTGTTTGTGTTGCGTTGTTGGGGTGTTGTTGATTGGAGCTAAAGCTTGTGCGACCATGTACCAAGGATGCGGGTTTAGTGGATTTTGTTAGCAAGTGGCCACGTTCTTCACCGACTTCAGCTTTGCCTACGGAAAGCATTTCAGGTGGGTTGCTTCATCTCCAGAACCGGTGGACGGTTCTCTAATTCTTTATGTTAGGATGCATGCATGTCTAGGGTACACGGTATGTGATTGAGAGGTAGGTAAGCTTGGTAATGATAATTGTATAAAAGAATTGCAAGATTAATAGTCATGTTGGTGATTAGTGGAAGCTTACCTAAGATAATGTTACCCTATATGTGATTATGTAGCATGCCATGTTAGCACATAGCCGTTTATGGGATTGGTTCATGCGATGGGGCAGGATTATGTAGCTATGTGCGGGTATTACTCTGAGGAGTCATTATGGATTAAGGATTATGGACAGGTGTAGTTCATTAGTGATTTTGGCATGTGGTTTACTTTCTTCTATCTTTCTTAAGGACAAATGCATGCTTGTATGGACATATAGTTAGGCCATCTTTTACTGCTACACTACTTATTGGAACTTGACTTAGGAGAAACCATATTATTCCTTTCTCCTTCTTTGTTAGTCAGGCGGTCTGTGTTGCTCGGGTGCGAGCAGGGGTTTGTGGTAGTGTAGTCGGGACATTGGTGTCAGGGACGGGTTGTACTGGATTGTGGTTGACAGGGTTTTGCGGTGACCGCGGACTTTGGGCGGTTGACCGGAGGTCGGTTTTAGATTATGGTTTGTGGGGCATTACGACAACTGCGGATATTGGGCGGTTGATCGGATATTTATTTATGCATCAGATTGGGTATCAGATTTCTCTAGTGGACGGAGTTTCCCACTTATTGAGTACTTTTGCATCTGATTGAGGACCGGGGTCTCCTTTAGTGGATGGGTTTCTCCACTTTGATCTGAGTTGTGATCCAGTCCTGCTATTTTATATTACTATTATACTTATCACTAAGATACTTTACTCGTGTGGGTCGCTCCCCTAGAGTACCACTCCGGAGTGTACTACAGACAGGCTTTGAGTCCTTGAGACTCCATTTCATCGGTGCTATGCGTCGGCCAGCATACCCGATACGGCAGGCAGTATTATTCCTTTCTCCTTCTTTGTTAGTCAGGCGGTCTGTGTTGCTCGGGTGCGAGCAGGGGTTTGTGGTAGTGTAGTCGGGACATTGGTGTCAGGGACGGGTTGTGCTGGATTGTGGTTGACAGGGTTTTGCGGTGACCGCGGACTTTGGGCGGTTGACCGGAGGTCGGTTTTAGATTATGGTTTGTGGGGCATTACGACAACTGCGGATATTGGGCGGTTGATCGGATATTTATTTATGCATCAGATTGGGTATCAGATTTCTCTAGTGGACGGAGTTTCCCACTTATTGAGTACTTTTGCATCTGATTGAGGACCGGGGTCTCCTTTAGTGGATGGGTTTCTCCACTTTGATCTGAGTTGTGATCCAGTCCTGCTATTTTATATTACTATTATACTTATCACTGAGATACTTTACTCGTGTGGGTCGCTCCCCTCGAGTACCACTCCGGAGTGTACTACAGACAGGCTTTGAGTCCTTGAGACTCCTTTTCATCGGTGCTATGCGTCGGTCAGCATACCCGATACGGCAGGCACAGCAGGCAGTACCAGTTCTTACTGGTCCATTGATTGGGTTTATTCAGGCAGGCACTTCAATTGTTGCACTCGTGTCAGGGGGCTGAGTGGAGTCTAGTAGTTGTGTTTAGACCAATACTGTGACGCCCCACTTCCCAGGGGGTCACCCATCCTAGAACTACTCTAGTGCTAGCACGCTTAACTCTCATGTTCCTCTTGGATGTTGCTACCATCCAAAATGCTATAGCCGGATTAGAGATTTAGTCCTATTATATCATTTATATAGAGGACTAATCCAAATTCCGGGGGTATCACATTCTTCCCCCCTTTAAGCCCTGACGTCCACGTCAGGCTCAAGCACACTCACAAGCACCAGGCGATGTGAGACTCGTCTCACTAGCCTTAGCCGACCTTGTGAGGAGCTGCACTCCACTCACAACGGTCATTAGCCGGGGAGCCTCGCTCTACCCGCTATATAACCCTGGCTCAGCCGAGACTCATCTCACATTTCCGGCTGGTGAATGGCTCTGATACCAACTGTGACGCCCCACTTCCCAGGGGGTCACCCATCCTAGAACTACTCTAGCTCTAGCACGCTTAACACTCATGTTCCTCTTGGATGTTGCCACCATCCAAAATGCTATAGCCGGGTTAGAGATTTAGTCCTATTATAACATTTATATAGAGGACTAATCCAAATTCCGGGGGTGTCACATTCTTTCACGCCCCGGGGTCGAAACTGCGACCCGGGCTCACTTACAGATCCGCCATCTGTACGAAAACTGCCGTACAGACGAAGCGTCTAACCTGCAAAAAGAATCAACTACAGAAATACAGATATCAGAGCTGAAAGTAAAAAGACCACTCGCACCCAAGGTGCTCAATAGACCCAATCGAACTGACTGCCTCATAGGGTCCAGTCAAGCCTGCGCCTGTCGACTAGGAACGCACCTGCCCACTACCACACATCCACATGAGGACGGGATTTACGTGGGGCGTCCTGCCCGACTAACTCACCCCTCGTGCAAAACTGCCTCAACAGGCCCATCGTTGCATCCACTGCGGAAAACTGCCTCAACAGGCCAACCATCGTATCCACAGCGGCATCTCAGGGACGCGACTCCAACTGAGGAAAACGGCGCGGCATAGAGTATCACAAATTGGCATAAGCAGGCTATAGTCAAAAACCACGCTCACTCCCAGAACGGTAGGACTCAAGATCCCCAAATATCTCGCACAACAGTCGGAGCACTCTCGACGACTCAGCTGATCAACTCACACGAAACACGAGACACTAGCCTCTCCAACAGCTCGCAGCACAAAGCACACTGGCTGGAGGTACTCCACAGCCAGGAACGACCCACAACTCAGGCCAACAGTACTGGTCGGACAACACTCAACGACCTGGGACCACCGTTAACCCCAACGGTTCCCAACATCACTGACCGGAAGATACTCGACGGTCCGGGACCACCGTCTGCTCAACGGCTCCCTCCCACGACAGCACAACAGGGATACAGGACCTCCCGGGACTACCGTTTACCCAAACGGTTCCCGGCACAGATAAGCAACCCACAACAACCACCAGACTCCACTCTGCTCCCAAGCATGAGTGCAAATGCATCCCACACTAAAAGACAGTCCCGACCTCTCGACCCACTACCCGGGCGAGGATAACACTATGTCCAGGAATAGAAAAACAGTGTGGGTGTCTAAACATAAATAACCCTAGCCCAAATGAGGGTTTTCTACTGGTCTGGTTACACATGCAACATATGACGGGGGTGCTAGGTCAAGTTCCAAGATAACTATATTAACAGATGATAAAAGGAATAACAATTCCTACAATCTATCATGCTACACAAGAAAATAAACTATCATGCATAGTCCTACATCAGTAGAATTATTGTACAGTCCATAGAACTTGGAGATAAGGCCACCCACCTCGATTTGCCACCAATTGCTCGTAGACACTTGCAATTGGCCTCCACACGATCCGCACGCAAAACGGAGCACGGTGCCGGAGTCCGCACGCAAAACGGAGTCCGCACGCAAAACGGTGCACGATGTCGGAGTCCGCACGCAAAACGGTGCACGTTGCCGGAGTCCGCACGCAAAACGGTGCACGATGCCGGAGTCCGCACGCAAAATGGTGCACGGTGCCGGAGTCCGCACGCAAAATGGAGTCCGCACGCAAAACGGTGCACGATGCCGGAGTCCGCATGCAAAATGGTGCACGGTGCCGGAATCCGCACGCAAAACGGAGTCCGCACGCAAAACGGAGCACGCCGTCGGGGACCGCACGCAAAACGGTGCAGAAAAACACAGTCCCCGACTGCGCCGCGGCCGCCGAAACGCTCCCATCGGAACACCGCGCACGCTCCACGAGGTCCACAACGCACCGCCGCACCACCCACAAATCCCCTCCTCAAACTCCCTCTCGCTCGGGTGAAGAAGAAGGAAAAGAAAAGGAGGAGAAATGGCGCTCGGGGGAGAAAGAAGAAGAAGAAGAAAAAAAAGAAAAGGGGGTTGGTCCACGGGTCCGGTCCACGGCGGCTACCAATGGGGAGCCACCGTGCGCGGTCCACCAGGCTGGGGCGCGTGCTCCGGGTCCACGCACGCGCCCCGTGCGCCAGGTGGCGTGCGGTAACGCGCCCGCCACACGGGCGCGTTACACCGCGCTACCCCAGGCGCGGGACACGCGCCCGCCACACGGGCGCGCGTGCCCCCGCGCCCGCGCGGGCGCCAACGGGGGCCCGCCACGTGGCGGCCCCCGCGCGACCCCCGCCGAAGCGCGTCAGCGCCCACTGTCGCATCCGTACGCCCTCGAGCAGCGCGCGCCACACCTCGATTCCCGTGCCGCCAACCTCGGGATTCGTGCCGCGTTGCCTCGAAAAACGCGCACGACATCCGGGCTCCAAAACTAACAAATAAATAGTCCATTCTTAGCGATTTCGCGCGCTGAATCCAAAAATGATGTCCATTTCTCCAAATTCTCAACCGAAAATTTGCCGGATGCCCACTCGATCCGATTTTCGCGCCAGGTCCATTTCTGAAGTCCGATTTGCCAAATTCCAACTCTAAAAATTCCCGAAGGCCACCGGAGAGGTAATATTTTATCCAAACTTCGCCCGGAGTCCAATTTTGACATCTGAATCGCGCGAAACCACTTCTAAACACCCGACGGGTCCTCCAAATTCCCACGGGATCCTTTTTAAGCCCAAAGTCCAACACTTGAGTCCAAAATGCGCACAACCACTACCGACACACCACGCAGGCCTCCAGTGATGCAACTAAAACCCAAATTGCACCACAAATCCAATTTTCGGGCCCGACACGCGCACAAACACTCCCAAAGGCCACTAAAAGCTGCTCAACAACCAGCAAGCCCTACGCGGGGGATTCCGGGACCTAACATCCTCCCCCACTAAAAGAAAGTTTCGTCCTCGAAACTAAATCAAGTCCATCAGGAGTCACAAATACCACGGGTAGGTATCCACAATACGCCTCCCGCTACCGAAACACCACTCACTCCCCGTGATTACTCCGCAACAACAACAACACGTACGGTATGGCCCGATGTGCAATTCTCTCATCTCTCGAGCCAGAAATTGCAACGGGCGTCCCTCGTACTCCAACAATCACAGATCTCAAAGGGGCAAGTAAATCACGGGCGAGGAAAAACACAACACTCCTGAGCTAAGACGTGAAATACCCAAGGGGCTCCAGTAAAAGGCTGGGGGAAACGGAAATGACCACTAGTGCAACACGCACCAAACCACATCATGGTGCCAACCTCAACAAGACGACCCGAAGTATACCCACACATTCATCCAATAAGGAAACGAATCCAATAAGCTGGGGTCTTCACTCGGTTACTTTCCGATCCAAAACCACCCGAGTGGACTACACAACTGCAGGCTACCCTCAAAAGGGATCCTCAAGAGACACAATCTCATGCCACAGTTGGTCACTCAACATGCTATCATAACCCCAACGGACCCACGGGTCAAAGTCGATCCCTCAACTAATAAAGAACACCCTGACGGGGACCAAACCGTCGGTGAACGGGACTGAAAACTAGCTCGCAAGGTGATATAAAGCTGATGCCCAAACTCGCGGTCAAAAGTCCGAAGCATCCAAAAACTCTCACCGTTGTGTACCTACAACGTGGCATCACTGCCGTGCACCAACAGCGTGGCATCACCACCGTGTATCAACGATGTGGCATCACTACCGTGTGTCAACGGTGTGGCATTACCACCGTGTGTCAACGGTGTGGCATCACCACCGTGTATCAACGGTGTGGCATCACTCGAGCATTAAGGTCTCAGATCCTCACAGTCCTATACCCAACACTACCTCGAAATCCCGGAGCTGAGGAAGGGCCAAAAGATCAACAGGCAAAAACCAGGGCCCTAACTGCACTGGGCAGGACCAACAACACTCATCTATGTGCAACACGTGATCAGGTATCTGAACCTCACGAGCACAAGCTAAGGGTCTTATCTCTAGCCCATACAACAATGCAAATGCCCTACAGAAGAAATGAATGCGATGCTCCGGTAACAAATAACGCCTAAGTGCGTGCAGGGGAGATAAGATTAATACCTGCCACCACGTGGCTAGCTGCCCCCGAATCCTCATCCTGTGCGACATAGACGCTCCCGCTCGGGGGTGGTCGTTCGTCGGACTGCCGCGAAGAAGTGGCCCTAACTATCTGGCCATAACCTGTCGAAGCTCCGCCTGTCTGGAAGAGCGGAGGAGGAGGAACCGAAGCTGCCGAAGCGACTGATGACCCCGCTTTAGGACAAGACCATGATCTGTGCCCTGCCTGTGGTCACACTGCGGCGCAAAATGCGGCCCACCACCAAGGACACAGTCATCCCGCTGCTGCTGCTGATACATCGGCTGCGGAGAACCTCCTGGTCTCTGTCTCCTCTGAGACTCACGACCCTCAGACTGGGATCGTGGCGGCCCCGGGGTCTCGATCTACTCGACTGTCCAAACTCAGGCGGCACTGGATGCCTCTCCCCGGAGCTGGTCCCTGGCGCTCCGTCTATCTCTGACATGATCACTGATCCTCGGTCAACCCGCTAAGCATGCTCAATCGCTGCATCTAACGTCGGCACCCGCCGAGAATACACCAAGTGATAGATATTTTGATGTAGTCCTTTCTCAACTAGCTCAACCTCCTGGGCCTCATCCAGGCGACATGGGGTACACGGCTCAACAATCGCAAAACTCGCGAACATACTCCAAAAGAGGTCGACTCCCCTACTGCAGGAGCCTAAGATCCCCTTCCAATTTCTGCTTACACTGTCAGGAAAGAAGGCCCTGAGCCGCAAAGCACGAAACTGGTTCCAAGTCAACAACTGCGCTCCCGGTAGTCCAACAGGATGAACTCAACGCCACCAAATTTCGGCGTCCTGTCAGACCATCCCAATCTCACTAAGCAACCACCTAGTAACTCGGCCAGGGCATGTACCCACCTGGTAACTCGGCCACGGGTATGTACCCATCTGGCAGCTCGGCTAGTGGGAAGTATCCTCCTGGTAACTCGGCCAGGGAAAAGTGCCCACCTGGTAGCTCGGCCAGGGGCAATGCATCCATCTGGTAGCTCGGCCAGTGGGAAGTATCCTCCTGGTATCTCGGCCAGGGAAAAGTGCCCACCTGGTAGCTCGGCCAGGGGCAATGCATCCATCTGGTAGCTCGGCCAGTGGGAAGTATCCTCCTGGTAACTCGGCCAGGGAAAAGTGCCCACCTGGTAGCTCGGCCAGGGGCAATGCATCCATCTGGTAGCTCGGCCAGTGGGAAGTATCCTCCTGGTAACTCGGCCAGGGAAAAGTGCCCACCTGGTAGCTCGGCCAGGGGTAATGCATCCATCTGGTAGCTCGGCCAGTGGGAAGTATCCTCCTGGTAACTCGGCCAGGGAAAAGTGCCCACCTGGTAGCTCGGCCAGGGGCAATGCATCCATCTGGTAGCCCGGCCAGTGTGAAGTATCCTTCTGGTAACTCGGCCAGGAAAAAGTGCCCACCTGGTAGCTCGGCCAGGGGCAATGCATCCATCTGGTAGCTCGGCCAGTGGGAAGTATCCTCCTGGTAACTCGGCCAGGGAAAAGTGCCCACCTGGTAGCTCGGCCAGGGGCAATGCATCCATCTGGTAGCTCGGCCAGTGGGAAGTATCCTCCTGGTAACTCGGCCAGGGAAAAGTGCCCACCTGGTAGCTCGGCCAGGGGCAATGCATCCATCTGGTAGCTCGGCCAGTGGGAAGTATCCTCCTGGTAACTCGGCCAGGGAAAAGTGCCCCCCTGGTAGCTCGGCCAGGGGCAATGCATCCATCTGGTAGCTCGGCCAGTGGGAAGTATCCTCCTGGTAACTCGGCCAGGGAAAAGTGCCCACCTGGTAGCTCGGCCAGGGGCAATGCATCCATCTGGTAGCTCGGCCAGTGGGAAGTATCTTCCTGGTAACTCGGCCAGGGAAAAGTGCCCACTTGGTAGCTCGGCCAGGGGCAATGCATCCATCTGGTAGCTCGGTCAGTGGGAAGTATCTACACAGCTGGAACCGCCGTCACTCCAAACGGCTCCCACTACAACACCCCACTCATAGGCGAGAAGAACCGACTGACGCGGCAAGAATCCAAAAATCTCGATAGACCGGTGCCTAGAACCCCAATCAAACAAGAACAGACTCTAGGCTCAGCCTATCGGAGTTCTCGATCCCTTACCGTTCAGGGATTCGGCCCCTCTCGGTTAAAGTGGGAAACTATCTCAACACACAAACTCCTAAGTCTCGCTCTGCTCTGATAGCTCTGCCTCCCGCTGCTCGGGTACTCATCAGGTGCGGGGTGTGTCCTCTTCACAACACGACGTCTCAGGAGTATCGTAGTCCACTGCACAATAACAAACGACAGGACACAACAACCAAACGACCCAATCCAGCGAAAGTCTAAGACATGTCATCCATTCCATATCATTATGTTGTCGCAGCCAACATAATCGCTTGGGAAAGTAAACATGACAAACACTCATCCCGTCTCTTGGGAGAGGTAAAAACTCAATCAAGACTCTCGCTATAAGTCACGACTCTCACGTAGTCATCCTAATGTCCAACCACAAGCCTAGGGTTTCTAAGTTCACCACGACCTACAACCTAGGCTCTGATACCACTCTAATCTGTCACGCCCCGGGGTCGAAACTGCGACCCGGGCTCACTAACAGATCCGCCATTTGTACGAAAACTGCCGTACAGACGAAGCGTCTAACCTGCAAAAAGAATCAACTACAGAAATACAGATATCAGAGCTAAAAGTAAAAAGACCACTCGCACCCAAGGTGCTCAATAGACCCAATCGAACTGACTGCCTCATAGGGTCCTGTCAAGCCTGCGCCTGTCGACTAGGAACGCACCTGCCCACTACCACACATCCACATGAGGACGGGATTTACGTGGGGTGTCCTGCCCGACTAACTCACCCCTCGCGCAAAACTGCCTCAACAGGCCCATCGTTGCATCCACTGCGGAAAACTGCCTCAACAGGCCAACCATCGTATCCACAGCGGCATCTCAGGGATGCGACTCCAACTGAGGAAAACGGCGCGGCATAGAGTATCACAAATTGGCATAAGCAGGCTATAGTCAAAAACCACGCTCACTCCCAGAACGGTAGGACTCAAGATCCCCAAATATCTCTCACAACAGTCGGAGCACTCTCGACGACTCAGCTGATCAACTCACACGAAACACGAGACACTAGCCTCTCCAACAGCTCGCAGCACAAAGCACACTGGCTGGAGGTACTCCACAGCCAGGAACGACCCACAACTCAGGCCAACAGTACTGGTCGGACAACACTCAACGACCTGGGACCACCGTTAACCCCAACGGTTCCCAACATCACTGACCGGAAGATACTCGACGGCCCGGGACCACCGTCTGCTCAACGGCTCCCTCCCACGACAGCACAACAGGGATATAGGACCTCCCGGGACTACCGTTTACCCAAACGGCTCCCGGCACAGATAAGCAACCCACAACAACCACCAGACTCTACTCTGCTCCCAAGCACGAGTGCAAACGCATCCCACACTAAAAGACAGTCCCGACCTCTCGGCCCACTACCCGGGCGAGGATAACACTATGTCCAGGAATAGAAAAACAGTGTGGGTGTCTAAACATAAATAACCCTAGCCCAAATGAGGGTTTTCTGCTGGTCTGGTTACACATGCAACATATGACGGGGATGCTAGGTGAAGTTCCAAGATAACTATATTAACAGATGATAAAAGGAATAACAATTCCTACAATCTATCATGCTACACAAGAAAATAAACTATCATGCATAGTCCTACATCAGTAGAATTATTGTACAGTCCATAGAACTTGGAGATAAGGCCACCCACCTCGATTTGCCACAAATTGCTCGTAGACACTTGCAATTGGCCTCCACACGATTCGCACGCAAAATGGAGCACGATGCCGGAGTCCGCACGCAAAACGGAGTCCGCACGCAAAACGGTGCACGGTGCCGAAGTCCGCACGCAAAACGGAGTCCGCATGCAAAATGGTGCATGATGCCAGAGTCCGCACGCAAAACGGTGCACGGTGCCGGAGTCCGCACGCAAAACGGTGCACGGTGCCGGAGTCCGCACGCAAAACGGAGTCCGCACGCAAAACGGTGCACGATGCCGGAGTCCGCACGCAAAACGGTGCACGGTGCCGGAATCCGCACGCAAAACGGAGTCCGCACGCAAAACGGAGCACGCCGTCGGGGACCGCACGCAAAATGGTGCAGAAAAACACAGTCCCCGACTGCGCCGCCGCTGCCAAAACGCTCCCATCGGAACCCCGCGCACGCTCCACGAGGTCCATAACGCACCGCCGCACCACCCACAAATCCCCTCCTCAAACTCCCTCTCGCTCGGGTGAAGAAGAAGGAAAAGAAAAGGAGGAGAAATGGCGCTCGGGGGAGAAAGAAGAAGAAGAAGAAAAAAGAGAAAAGGGGGTTGGTCCACGGACCCGGTCCACGGGTCCGGTCCACGGCGGCTACCAATGGGGAGCCACCGTGCGCGGTCCACCAGGCCGGGGCGCGTGCTCCGGGTCCACGCATGCGCCCCGTGCGCCAGGTGGCGTGCGGTAACGCGCCCGCCACACGGGCACGTTACACCGCGCTACCCCAGGCGCGGGACACGCGCCCGCCACACGGGCGCGCGTGCCCCCGCGCCCGCGCGGGCGCCAACGGGGGCCCGCCACGTTGCGGCCCCCGCGCGACCCCCGCCGAAGCGCGTCAGCGCCCACTGTCGCATCCGTACGCCCTCGAGCAGCGCGCGCCACACCTCGATTCCCGTGCCGCCAACCTCGGGATTCGTGCCGCGTCGCCTCGAAAAACGCGCACGACATCCGGGCTCCAAAACTAACAAATAAATAGTCCATTCTTAGCGATTTCGCGCGCTGAATCCAAAAATGATGTCCATTTCTCCAAATTCTCAACCGAAAATTTGCCGGATGCCCACTCGATCCGATTTTCACGCCAGGTCCATTTCTGAAGTCCGATTTGCCAAATTCCAACTCTAAAAATTCCCGAAGGCGACCGGAGAGGTAATATTTTATCCAAACTTCGCCCGGAGTCCAATTTTGACATCTGAATCGCGCGAAACCACTTCTAAACACCCGACGGGTCCTCCAAATTCCCACGGGATCCTTTTTAAGCCCAAAGTCCCACACTTGAGTCCAAAATGCGCGCAACCACTACCGACACACCACGCAGGCCTCCAGTGATGCAACTAAAACCCAAATTGCACCACAAATCCAATTCTCGGGCCCGACATGCGCACAAACACTCCCAAAGGCCACTAAAAGCTGCTCAACAACCAGCAAGCCCTACGCGGGGGATTCCGGGACCTCACAAATGCTAGTGTTGTTGGGAGCCGTTTGGTTTGACGGTGGTCCCGTGTCGTTGTGAGTACTTTGACCGTTGTGTGGGAGGTTGAGCATCTTGAGTCTATCCGTTCTGAGAGAGAGCGTGGATTTCGACCATAGCCTGCATGAGCCACTATTCGATAGCGAGTTTGCCCGTTTGGACACCCTACGTAATTCCTGCCCAGCAGTGGGAGGTGGTTGTAGGTGGGCGCAGGCTTGACTGGACCCTATGTGGCAGTCAGCTCGATTGGGTCGATTGAGCACCTCGTGTGCGAGTGTTGCATATCTTTATCAGAGTTTCCCCATTTGAGCATTTAGATAGAGGCATGATAGCTGTTGAGTGTCTCCAGCTTTCTTGTTCAGTTTTTACTGCATTGGTTATCTTATGCCTCTAGTGGACTTAGTGGGCAGATCGTCGGGCCTGGCGGTGGTACCCACTGAGAACTCCTTTTTTGGTGTAATTCTCACACCCGTTGGGGGTTTTCCCCCTCCCTTTCTTTTCTCTCATTTGTTTTGCAGAGTCTTAGCGGGTGTTGCCGATTCTGCGGTTGTTGATCGAGGCGAGGGAGTCGCGTGCTAGATCCATACCCGTCGTTGGAGAGTAGTGGTACCCCTTCAGAGGAGATCTTCAGTAGATTAGTTATTTTATTTTCCTCTTTTGAGAGATTGATGTAGTGAGGATATGTTATGTATTGAGAGCCTGTACACTAATGTTTTATTTGAGATACCTCCCTGTTGAGTTCTGGGTTTTGTATTTGAAGATATTGTATGATTATCATTTTGGGAGATGGACATTGTTGCGTTATTTCCAGTTGTACAGATTATTGGTTTTAGTTTTACAACACTTTTACGTTATTGCTCTGATATCTGTTTAGCTGTAGACCCTTTTCTTGCAGGTAGGATGCTTCGCCTATGCGGGGTTTGGTATAGGCGGCGGATCTGTTGGCGAGCCCGGGTCACAGTTTCGACCCCGGGGCGTGACAGTTGTGGTGCGTTTTAGTTTTGGGGACGTAACTTTTTTTTAGTAGGGGAGGATGTAGTGGCCCAGGTCCCAGTGTAGCTTTCCCCCGTGATCCGCGGTATGAAACCCCTATTATTGGTGTACGCGTCAAATGGACGTGTTAAACGGGCTCAGTGAGGTTTCTGGACCAAGCCTGTCTTTCGGCTACTTTCATTGAAATTTCGAAGTGGTTTCAGGCTAATCGGAGGCTGGATTTGGATTCGGCACGGAAAAATGTTGAAAAATAGCTATTTGCTTGTATTTTTCTGAGTCCGGACGCACAAAAAGGGGCACCCGGAAGTTTTCGGTGCATTTAGGTGCACGGAAGAGCCGTGGACCGGCTGGGGTGCCACGTGGCGGCCGCTAATTGGCCGGCGCGCACGGCACAGTCCACAGGAGCTGCAAGGGTGCAGTGGACCGGGCGCGGGGACGCGTGGCAGCTCCTGGTTGGCGGGCTCACACGGTGCGGTCCACGGAGGCGCTCGGGGGAGCGCGTTCACCGGGGCGGGCCACGTGGCGGCCCCGGGTTGGCTGGCTCATGCGTGCGCGGTCCACGCGGCGCGGGGAGCAGGCGGGGGAGGTGTACGGCGGATAGGGGCGACGTGCGGGTAGGCGTGGGGCTGGTGGCCGCCGTACGCGGTGCGCCACGTGGCGCCCTGCTATTGGCGGGCGCCACCCACCCCGCTGACCCGGGCGGGTCACGTGTCCGCACCGGGGCGGCCCGCGCACACTTTCCCCTATTCGGGACACGTGGCGGGCCCTGGTGGATTCGGGCACTCCTCGTCTGGGCTACCTGGGCGCAGTTTTGGCGCCTGAAAGATTCGGGCGCCCGGAACTTCGGCCCAAAACCGAAGTGGCCCCTTTTTCGAGCTGGGCCTATAAATAGGCCTCCTCCTCCTCATTTCTCTATTTTTTTGGGGTTTTTCTGAGAGGAGGGCTTAAGCAAAGTTATTCCTCACCTTGTTTCCCATCTCTCGACGGATTCGTGGGATTTTAGGAGGCCACGACATCGACATCTTCGGTGATTCGGCGCACTTCGACGTTCCTTCTTCGGCGGCCTTTTACGTCGCATTTCAGTCCGCGAGGTCCCCTGGACCACCCCGATGAAGTTTTGAGCTGATTTTTGTGGCAGCGTGTTCATGAGAGGTACGCCTTCGATTTCCGTGTGATCACATTGCTCTGTTTTGAGTTTTTGGTGGGGTTTTCAAGGCATCTTTGAACCCCTTTTCCTGCTGCTGGTTTTTTGGACAACGGAGCTTGTCCGATTTTTTTGTCGGCGCTTGGTTATCGGATTTTGACCTGTGAGGACTCGATCGACATCTACACTTCGCAAGGATCGCAACCGTTTTTTTATTCGAATTTTTGGAGCTCATCTCAAAGGTGATATTTTGACTTCTTCCGGACTATTGGTGCACAGAGTTGAGATTTTGGGAATTTGTACTTACTGCGGTGTTCGGTTTGTATCGCTGCGACCGGGGGGAGTTTTTGGGTGTTCTTGGACTCGTTGGAATCGTGGGAACTTGAGGATTATCCATGTTTAGTTTGGACCTTGGACCAACGCGCACTTTGAGGTGGGTTGCATCTTCTCCAAAACCGGTGGACGGTTCCCTAATTCTATTGATTAGTAAGCATGCATGATTGTGGGATGTGTTAGAATGCATGTTAGAGAGAGAGATGATGTCCTTCTTGTGTCGTTATTGAGATCATGTTGGTTAATGTTCCCTGATCATGTTTTAGTTAAACTAAATGCTAGTATTGGAACTTGGACCTAGCACCCCGTCATATGTTTGCATGTGTAAACCAGACTAGTAGAGAACTCTCACTTGGGCTAATCAGTGTATGTGCCTGACCGAATAAACCCAATCTAACCACCAGTAAAAACTGGCACTGCCTGCTCTGCTGTCGAACTCAAGAACTCAGTAGCGGAATCTGCACACATGGCTCGAATCCGCGGGATCGGCACACATGGGTCGCATCCCAAAATAAGTATCAGACCGGCACACATGGCTCGGTCAAGGCCTACCTCCGGAGTGGCACTCGAGGGGAGCGACCCACACGAGTAAAGTACCTCTGTCACAAGTATCAAGATATAGCAGGACTGGATCACGACTATGATCAATGTGGGAAAACCCATCTACTAAAGAAAACTCGATCCCCCAATCTAATGCAATAATACTCAATAAGTGGAAAACTACATCCACTAGAGGAATCCTATCCCCAATCTGATGCACAAGTAAACATCCGGTCAACCGCCCAATGTCCGTGGTCGCCGCAATAACCCACAACCACAATCTGGTATGACAAACCCACTCAACAAACCCGGCTACACTATCCTACAACCCTGCTCAACCCGAGCAATACCATAAGTATCACAATGAAAGGAGAAGAGGTGCCAACATGGTTTCTCCTAAGTCAAATCCCAATGATAGTGTAGCAGTAAATAGTGGCCTATCTAGATGTCCATACAAGCATGCAAATGTCCTCATCTAGAATAGAAGGAAAAACGTCCACCAGTGCTCTCACATGTAATAAATCGTAATGTCCCAATATACTAATCTATTTCACATGAATAGTTATGATATAGCAACGAGCTCCAACACTAATGTCTCAAAGTGATGATCCCTTTTTGCATAATCACTAAGTACTAACATACAACTGATCATGCTGTTCCAGATAAATAAATACTTTAATAGGAGTGATTATGGCATAATGATCATGTTCAAATACCAATGTCTCAATTACATGGATAGGCTATCAATTATTTGGTCCCTTTTTGCATGCAAGGTTTATCAATATTTTGTTCAGCATTTTCTAACATCGGGATATTCTGATGTTCCTAGTGAGCATACCAAAAGAGAGGGATACAAAAACCACCCACCTCGAAAGGCGTGAACAAGGACAATAAGAGATTCCCCGCTGTCCAAGATCCTCAATCCCCGCAAACCTCCAAAACAGTGAACTACTGCAAAAATAGATCGCACCCGGTGTAAATAATAACATCCAAAAACAACATTTGCTGTTTTTCCAAACAGCATGGAAAACAAGGAAATTCACCTCAGTATGGTCATCAGATAAATCTGGAAAAATCACCGTTGCGATCCTCGCGACGAGTAGATGAAAAACGAGTACTTACTCGTCCCGTTCCGACACCTGTAGGCCAAGATACAAATTAATCATCGCGGTACACGCGAAACTTCTAATGATGAAAAGTTAGCAGTACTCAGTCCAGAAAAAGCATAATTTTCACCTTCGAAGCAACCTCAGAAAAATCCAGGAAAAATACGATGATGTTCCTTGCGACGCGTAGATATAAATCGAGTATTTGTACTCATTGTTACGACTCTCGGTTGCTGAGAAAACCCACAAAAACCCCGGAGCTGTCCAAATTCCATCACAGAAAAAAGAGTCACAGAAATGATCCGAAAAGCCCAAGAAAACCTCGAAATACGGAGAAGCTGAAAATACATAAGTCATAGCCCTACCCGTCGTGAAAACGTGGGCGCAAGAATCACCCGAAAATTCCTTCAGGGTAGCCCAGGAGAGTCCTCGGACCAAAACGCGACGAAAAGGGCAAACAAGGAAGGTGTGTCGCAGTGCGCCGAATCGCAGTAGACGTCGAAGTAGCGTCCTCCAAAAATTTTGGAACTTCTCCACAAGATGCACAACAGAAAGAGGAAGAAATTCCCTAAAGGGCTCTCCCTGCGAAACAGCCCAAAAACTCAGAAAAGAAGGCCCAAGGGGCCTATTTAAAGCCAAAAGTGGGTACTGTTCGGATTCGGGCGCTCCTTTTCGGGCGCCCGAATCCAACAGTCGCACCGGATGAGCCGTCCGACCAGCGCCCGAAACCACCTGCGTGCGACACGTGTCCCCCGAATCCACTGAAAACTTCCGGGAGCCCGTTTTTGAGCATCCGGACTCAGAAAAATACAAGCAAAAAACCGTTTTCAAGCGTTTTTTCGCGCTGAATCCAAATCCAACCTCTGTTGGCCCAAAACCCTTTCTAAAATTCGGCAAAAGCAGGCGAAAGCATACCAGCTCTAGATACCTCACTGGGTCCATCTGTGGCACCCCTTTGATGCACTATGGGCCAGACACACCATGATAGGGGTTTCACACAGTGGATTCACGGGAAAAAGCTACATGGGGTTCTGGGGCCCTACAAACAGTGCCGCACAGTAGCCCAAAATGTACCCCGAACCATCAGCGCCCGAATCGTCCAGGAAGCGCCACGTGTCCCCGCACAGCAAACAGCAAACACGGCCAACCCGCTCGCGACACGTGGCCGCGCCGCGCGCCCCTTTCGCCCGCGTCAGCGCCTCGGTTGGCGCGCCTACGTGCGCGCACGCCGCGCTGCCAGCGCCCACGCCGTGCACGCATCCCGAGGCACAATGCCGCCCTGCTTCGTGGACCGCGCTGGTGAACCAACCAATCCAAAGCTGCCACGTGTCCACACCGCACCAATAGGAAGACGCCACGTGGCACACCACCCACGTTGCACCGCGCCAGCCCGCTCCTCGCGTGGACCGAGCGCACGTGGACCGGCCAACCAGCGGCCGCCACGTGGCCCTGCCCTGGTCCACGGCTCTCCGCGCACTTCCGTAGACCGCGCCTGCTGCGTCGGCCAACTGGGAGCCGCCACGCGTCCAAACCCCGGTGCACGCCTCGCCCCGTGGACCGAGCGGCCCGCGGCCTGCCCAAGCAGCTGCCCGCGGCCGCTCCGCCGCCTGCCCGTCGCCGCCGGCGCTGCCCCGGCCGCCGGAACAGTAACCCTTGCCTCGAAATCCGTGCTTGGGCATTCGGGCTCTGAAAAATACATTTAAATAGTTCATTTCCATTGTTTTCGCGCGCTGAGTCCAAATCCGATGTCCATTTTGCTCAATTCCACTTCTAAAATTTGTCAAAGGCATCCGGTTAGGCAAACTTGCTCCCGCTTTCCACGCTGAGTCCAATTCTTGGGTCCAATTCGCGCACAAACACCTCTAACACAAAAGCAAAGGCCTCTAGAAGTTGCCAGACACAGTGCAAATGCTCTAAGGAGATCAGGTCATCACAGAGAGGGATCGACATACCCTATTTCTGTTGGACAATTATGTTGGCTGCAAACAGCTTAAAGTTACAAAAGTAGGGAGATGTCTTTGACTTTCGCTAGATTGGGTCGAGTGTGTTTGTGTTTTTGACACGTGGCTTTCTTGTGACAGGATGCCTCCCCGACGTCGTGTTCCCTCCACACCCCCTGCGGAGCCAGAGCAGTCGGATCGGCAGAGTTGAGAGAGTTGAGGGCCTTGGTGGCCCAGTTGGCAGAGGATGGCCGACAGCATAGGCAGCACATAGATCAGCTGCTGTCGCAGAGAGAGGTGCCACCCCCGCCTGTTATGGAGGCCCCTTGTCACGCCCCGGGGTCGAAACTGCAACCCGGGCTCGCTAACAGATCCGCCATCTGTACGGAAATCCCCTCACAGACGAAGCGTCTACCCTGCAAGTCAGATCTATAGCTAAAACATGTATTAGAGCTGAAATAAAACTAGTAGTTACAGAAATCAGTAATTGAACATCTGAATATAATAAATCCTCAATACATAGTCTCTCTCCCTATGTAAATAAATACAAATCTCTCAGACATGTCCAGTACAAAAATGGAATCAGAAAAATACATGGTACATCTACCTCTTCCTCTCAACATAAAAGGGAAGGGAGCTACTGTGAGGACCCGGATCCCCGCGACGCAGTTTTCACTGATCAGCAGCTTCTGGAGGCCCATATTTGGGCGATTGAGGTTTTTGCGCGTGTATTGGAACCAAGAAATTGACCCGGCATGAAAAATGGATCAAGTTTACTTTTTCGAGAATTTTTGACAAATTTTGGAAGTGGAATTTGACAGATCGGACAGCAGATTTGAATTCAGCGCACGAAAACGATCGAAATGGACTATTTACTTATATTTTTCGGAGTATGGATGCGAAAATACGCATTTCGAGGTGTGGGGTTACTGTTCCGGCGGCCGGAGAGGCGCCAGCGGCGGCGGTGGGCGGCGGAGCGCGGCGGCGGGCTAAGGAGTAGCCGGTCGGTCCACCGCGGGAGGCGTGCACCAGGCGCGGGCCAAGTGGCAGCGTCCGATTGGCCGGCGCAGCAGGCGCGGTCCACAGACTTGGCGGGGTGCACGGTGGACCGAGGGTTGGCCACGTGTCGCCTTGTGGTTGGCTGGCCTTGGTGCGCGAGGTCCATGTAGCGGCAGGGGCAGGTGACCGTACGCGGGCAGGTGCGGGGCAGGTAGGCGACGTGGGGGCGCCACGTGGCGCCCCGCGGTTGGCCGGGCGCAGCCGCGCACGTCCGCGTGTCGGGACACGCGGCGTTGCGCGGTTCGCGGGCGCACGTGCGCCGGGCGCGGGGGAGGGCCGCGAGGCCACGTGGCGCATTCTCGTTAATTCGGGCGCGCACAGAGTTGGGCCGGGCCAAACACTGTAGCCACCCGAAACCAGCGGGCGCCCGGAAATTGGGCCCAAAAGTCCAATTTCAGATTTTTTCGGGCTGGGCCTATAAATAGCCCCTTTGCTTGGGCTTTTTTCCCCTTTTCCCGAGCTCCTCTGCCCTTGGACCCTTCAGCAAAGTTGGAGATCTTCATGTTGCGCATCCTCTGGCAGAGGCCCGAAATTTTTGGAAGCCGCGGCGTCGACAACTTCGGCATCGTAGCACAGAGCGACGATCTTTCATCGATGGCCCATTATCGCTGCATTTCGGTCTGGGAGGTCCACAGAGCTACTCCGACGGTATTTTTGGACGATTTCTACGGAGTTGGATTCACAAGAGGTACGTCTTCGACTTTTTTGTTGATCATCTTACTGTATTCAGAGTTTATGGCACGGTTTTCGAGACATTACTAAGCCACTATTTTGCTGCTGGAGTTTTGGACAGCAGCTCCTTGCCGGAATTTTATCTTCGTGCACGAGCGTCAGACGGAAACGTTCTTATAAAAGTTTTTCATTTATAGATCACAAGGAACGCGCTCGTATTTTTCTTGGATTTTTCTGAGATTTTATTGGAGGTGAAAATCCCTGTTTCCCTGTGTTCAGTGCTACAGTTTTTGGTACATAAATTGTTTGAGTAGACCACCTTGCCGAATTTGTATCTTGACCTACGGGGCTCCGTTTTGGACGTGCAGGTACCCGTTTCGAAGGTATCGACGCGAGGATCGCTGTGATATTTTTATTGAATTTTTTTGGGCACTTTCAGTAGGTGAAAATTTCGCAGAAAGAGGACTGTTCATCGCAGATTTTGTATGTTTGGAATTTTGTGGAATTAAGTGTAATTTTTGGAATGTATTTTGTACCCAGGTTGTATTGAGCACTGCTTTGGTACTGTTGGCTTGGTGGATGTACTGATATAGCTGTATCTGGGTCTTCTCAGCTATACAACTCCGGACAGTTTGCACGCTCAGGTGGGTGACCTTGCTTTCAAAATCTATGGACTGCGTACTAATTCTATGTATGTAGGAGCATGCATGTTAGTAAATAGACTTAATAGCTTGTGGAAACTGAATGTTATTACTCTTGTATATCAGTTGTTGAACCTTGTGATCTTATTGCTTCCTACAACATGTTGACTATTGAAATCTTGGAACTTGACCTAGCACCCCTGTCATATGTATCATGTTCAGCCAGACTGTAGAAAACTTCAACTTGGGCTAGGTTTCTTTATTGCTCTAGACATTCCCACATCACTTATTATACTTATCATTTCTGGACTTAGCTTTTCTCGCCCGGGTTGTGGGCTGGGAGGTCGGGTGGTTGTGGGATGCATTTGCACTCGTGTCTGGGGACCGAGTGGAGTTGCTAGCAGTCTGTAGATCAGCTTTCTTTGGGAGAGTGATAGTGATGGTAGATCTGGGTTTCTTGGGAGCTGTCAGAGTGACAGTGAGTCTCAGTTGTGTGGTTTCTAGCCAGTGAGTGAGACAGTGATTGTTGGTTATAGCCGATCTTGTTGATCGAGTATTTGGATCATAGCCTGCATGAGCCACATTTGTACTTGACAGAGATACCTTGCAGAGATACTTAGTATGGGTTACTTATTGACTCGAGCGGGTCGCTCCCCTCGAGTGCCACTCCGGAGTAGGCGAGACTGGGTTGTAGTAACCGGCGTGAGATTGAGCTCTCTATCGCGACTTGTCGATGCTTGTGTCCCTCTGGCTGAGCCAGTTTTGGCAGTCACGGACACCGTCCCTCTGGTTGAGCCAGTTTTGGCAGTCACGGACGCCGTCCCTCTGGCTGAGCCAGTTTTGGCAGTCACGGACGTCCTACATAAGTCCGATCCTCCGGGATGTGACGGCAGTAGGTAGGCGCAGGCTTGACTGGACCCGATGTGGCAGTCAGTTTGGATTGGGTGATCTGAGTTGAGAGTTAGTTGTGGCATCATATCCCTTCTGTTCCACTCTTTGAGCATCTAGATAGAGGCATAGTAGCTGTAGAGTTTACTTTTCCCAGCTTTCCTTACAGCACTGCATATGTTACTTTATGCCTCTAGTAGACTTAGTGGGCAGACTGTCGGGCTTGTTGGCGGCACCCACTGAGAACTACTGTGGGAGGTAGTTCTCACACCCGTCGTGGTGTCTTTTTCCCCAGGGACTTCTGCTCTGGTTCTTGCTGCTCCAGTTGTTGATTCTGCTCCATCTGACCGAGGTGAGGGAGTCGCGAGATAGATCCCTTCCAGTCATCCTCTGAGAGAGAGTAGACGTACCCCTTACCAGTTGCTGAGAGTGTTATGTTGAGTGACTCTTGTAGTGAGGTATCGAGTTGTACCTTTCTTTTACTGCAGTTGAGAGAGACATTTGTATTTTTGAGGTGAGGTTGGTCTGTATATTTTTAGAGCTGTAGTTGTATTTTATATCTTTTATTTCAGCTTTTACTATTTCAGCTCTGATATCTGCTAGTGTAGATGATTCTTTTGCAGGTTAGTCGCTACGTCTATACGGGGCTTCCCGTATGGGCGGCGGATCTGTTGGCGAACCCGGGTCGCAGTATCGACCCCGGGGCGTGACAGCTACTCGGCCACGCCCTTACCTCGCTCAGCTGTCTCCGCACGAACCAGCCGGAACAGCAACCTCTGGAAAACCTGTCACCGCAGCGGATGTGAGAACTACTGCAGAAGGTAGTTCCCAGTGGGTACCATCACCAATATCCACGGTATGCCCACTAAGTCTACTGGAGGCAAAACAATACGTATGCAGATAGATAATATAAAAGCTGAAAAGGAACTACAACTAATATGTCTCAAGCATCATGCTATAAGGAAAACTCTACTAAGAACATGCTATGCATCCACTCGTTACTGCTAATATGCCTCAAGTATCATGCTCAAAGGAAAACTCAACTAAGAACATGCTATATGCATCCACTCGCTCACGAGGTGCTCACATCAACCCAAATCTCAAGGACTGCCAAAACTGGCTCAGTCAAACCTGCGCCTCTGTCACGCCCCGGGAGCAATTTTAAAGTGGAAAGCAGCCCTATTTTTTTTTTTTTTTTTTTTTTTTTTTTTTGATACAGGCTCCCGTGTGGCACGTGCACAGACCCGCCACATATACAAGATCTCCCTTGCATATGCACGGCGTCCCAAAACCCGAATAAAAACATCAACCACCAAGCCTTAACAGTTACAAATTACCAGAGTATGAATTTAAAAACGCTATCATCTTATTTCATTAAACGGTGCACGCCCGGCGCAACAATAGGTTTGAAAGGATAAGTCCACAAGTTTTGAAAACGGTGTCCACACGACACTTAATTTTCTAAAGCCATTTTCACAATTCCTTTTTAAGTTTGAAAATCCCGCGTCCATACGATGCGACCATAAACACTATATTGAAAGCATAGTTCTATAAAATAGGTCCATTTGACAAAACAAAAGGCCGGTCTCAACATCCACACCATCTACATAAAACACGTCCACACGCACAAAACGACCATAAGGAAATAACCAACTAGGAAAGAAAGAGGAAAAACAAGGAACCTGACCGAGGTACTCTCACACCTCACCAAGTAGCGTCCTCATCATCGTCCTGATCCCCAGACCCGACCAAACCTGCCACACAGTGGGAGTCAGTGACATAAAGAGTTGAGATAAAACACAACTACAACTACGATGCAAAAAGGTGCGGATAATAAATCAAACCGTAAAACCAGAGCATCTATAACCCATCTTGCAATCAATCACATCATCCCCGAGGGCGACATTCATTCATCCGGAGGTCCACGTCACCCACAATACCCCTTAATATGATAAACATAATAATAACGAAAACTACACGCAAAGAGGTTCTAAGGGTGTACCCACCTGAAACGAAGATAAACGACCGCGCCCGCAACCCTCCAAAGCAAACAACACCACACGCGGGCCTAATAAAATATCCAAAACACCAATCAACATTATACCCCCCAATCTGGCAAATTTAGTGGTCCCGACTACTGTACCCAAAACCCCTTCTATCCCCAAAACAGAAACTGACGAAAAACTCCATGTCCAAAAATCCTTCCGATTGTAAAAATCGTACCTCCGACGCGATCCGACTGCTGACGAGGCAATTGATGGAAAACGGGTTCCAATCGTTGCCTTGACGAAGTCCGCGACGAAAAACAACCGAGCGGAGGCTCATTTGACGAAAAATGAAAACAACTGTGTCGAGCGGACTGCACCGTCACGCGGAGTGCACCATCACGCGGACTGCACCGTCAAGCGGACTGCACCGTCAAGAGGACTGCACCGTCCAGTGGACTGCACCGTCCCGTGGACTGCACCGTCAAGCGGACTGCACCGTCCCGTGGACTGCACCGTCAAGCGGACTGCACCGTCACGCGGACTGCACCGTCAAGCGGACTGCACCGTCAAGCGGACTGCACCGTCAAGCGAACTGCACTGTCAAGCGGACAGCACCGTCCAGCGGACTGCACCGTCAAAAACCGTCGACGAAATCGCCAAGTAAAAACTGTCAAACCGAAAATCGTGAAGGCAAAAACCGTCGAACCAAAAACCGTCAAGCCAAAACCCGTCAAGCCAAGCTGTACACGGCAGCGGCTTGACCCGTGCGGACATAGCAGCGGTGCGGCAGCCCCGCGCGGGCACGCGCAGGCAGCGCGGCAGCCCTGCGCGGGCACAGCCTCGCGCGGGCACAGCCTCGCGCGGGCACGCGCAAGCAGTGCGCGGCGGCGGCGGCGGCCAGAGCATCCAGCGCCGGCGGCGGCTTGGGCAGCCAGCAGGCTGGCGGTGTTCGCGGCTAGGGCACACGCGATGTGGGCGGCCTAGCGGAGCGGCACGCGGTGCGGCTGGCGCGCGGGTGGCCTGGTAGCCCGGCACGCGGCGCGGGCAGCGCGCGGGCGGCCTGGCAGCGCGGCATGCTGTGCGGGCGGCGCGCGGGCAGCCTGGCAGTGCGACTCGGCGGCACGCGGTGCGGGCGGCGTGCGGGCGGCCTGCGGAGCGGCATGCGTTGCGGGCGGCGCGCTGGCGGCCTGCGGAGCGACAAGCGGTGGCAGCGCGCAGCGGTGGCGCGGCTAGGGCATCGCGCGGCGGTACCTTCACCATCGGCGAACATTCGTTCAAGAACAAAACAAACAAAAATCAAAACCAAATCCTTGGCAAAATCAAACGAAACCTACCTCAAAGCTGACGGTCGAAATCAAGGAACAAAACCGACGAACGGAACCGTCAAACCAAAACCAACGATCAAACATTAAAGAACGAGATTCTAAACACAAAACTAAAGTATTGATAACAGGGAGACGAGATTCACAACACGAAAAAGAACGATGCTAATTAACCTAGCTCTGACGAAGAAGACGACGCGATTACGATCTCTCCGCAATCGCTGGTGTTTCCGGATCCATTCCAGGTCTTGGCGACGTAATCGGTCTCGGTCCTTGGCACGCACCACGAGGAAGAAGGAAGAAGGGCGGTTTCCCACCAAAACTAGGGTTTGCAGTGATCGGAACAAAAAGGATATTTTATTCCCCCTTTATTTCTCTCGTACGTATAACAAAACCCCATTCCGTTATTTAAAAGATTTTTAGCCGACTTCCTTGATAAGAGTGCCAAACCTCCGAAATGCCCCGTACCCGCTAGCATGGATCCCGATGCACCAAAAAATACATATGGACCTACCTTCGGACCCGTTAACACCGAAAACCTTATTCCGGAAGATCCGTAAGTCGGATTTTCGATCCGATCGCATCGTCGTTCTCCGTTTAACGAGCTCTACCACGACACGACAACCGCAACCCAAAAACCAAGCGAACCAACACCAAGAAAAATCCACCAAAAACAAGCTTAAAACAAAAAGACATCGATAAGGAAATAGTAAAAAGTCAGCGTCATTACAGCCTCCCTACTACTCCAACGTAGGGTGTCCAATCGCCCCTACTACTCCAACGTAGGGTGCCCGATCGGACTATCACAATATCACGCAAAGCAGCCTCATCAGACGCATAACCATCGCATCCGGAGCGGCAACTCGAGGGGAGTGACCCGACCGAGGAAAAGCGTGTCTCATCTGTCTCAACAAGCGGCACATGCAGGCTATAATCCACGATCAAACAGATCGGAAACTCGAAAACACAAATAACAATAACTCAGTCGGAGTACCCTCCACGACTCAATGTGACAATGCCCAAATAACCAAAGCTAAGTCGGAGAACCCTCCACGACTCAATCTGCTAATGCACATCCCATGGCTAAGTCGGAGAAACCCTCCACGACTCAATCTGATAATGCCCAACCCACAATCTAGGGAAACCAATCAACCCAACAATGGACTCAAACTCTCTCATGACACTAGAAACTCATCCCATAGAGCTCTAAAAATTCACTCGGCCCCCTGGCACGAGGATACATGGATCCTGAACCTATCCAACCCCTCTGGGAGATCTCGATGTATAAAAACTATTTTTAAAGCCGATTTTTCGGTAAAACGGTTCGATAATTTTTTTAAAACAGTTCAGATGCTATTTTGGTGCCAACTAACCATGCAGTCTAGTGTCCAACCATCTCTAGATCATGCTAAAAATATCTGGGGCTCATTATTGTCTTTCTATAATTTTCTAGGCAACTATCAGATTTACCAGCTCTAAAAACAGATAAGCTAAACATGCTAAACATGCATACAATAGCTTTCGAAGGCATTCCATACATCTTGAAGAATTTCCAACCCACCTGGATCGCTTTCCACAGGCTACGCCGAAATCGGTGAATGGCGGAAATCACGCTCTGTCAAGAAAAGGCTAGAACAGCACTTCGGCACCCCGCCACGCGCACCTCCACCGCGCGTCCAAAAAAAAATCACACTGGAGCACTCTGCTCACTCACAAGGCCTCACGCAAGGTCTCCACCTGAGCTCGGTCAAAATCGTCGTCGCTTCGCCAACTCGCCTGCGCGCTCAGCCCGTGCTCCTCCGCGGCTCCGCACTGTGCGCAGGGCAACCCGAGGGCTCCAACAGCCCACGCAGCACCAAGCTGCTTCTTCGCGGCACGCGCAGCACCCTGCTCCTCCACTCAACATAGGGAAGAAGTAAAAAGATGGAAAAATTCCAATCCAAGCTCAAAATCCATCTCTCTGTCCAAAAATCCGAAGTCCGAGAAAAATCCGAAACTCGAAAAAAAACACCATACTCACTTCTACTGGTTGTGTCCGCACGCGCGAGCTCCAACCGAGCTCTCCTCAAACCGGACAAGCTCTCCGACGCGCTCACAATCGAAACCCGAAACTCCGGTGCGAAGAGGATCCATCAAGAACTCACAGCCACTCCCTCTCTCTCACTCTCAATCTCCTTCTCTTTCTTTCTCTTTTTCTTCCTCTCGTTCTTTCTCTCTTTCTTTCCCCTGGTTCCAGCTGTGAAGAGAGGAGGAGGAGGGGTCACTATATAAAGAGAAGAGAGAGTTAATGCAGCTGCAGGGGTGGTTGGGGAAGTGAATTTACTCTTTTACCCTCACTGCCTCCAAGATCTGGAGGCTGAGTACCGGTACTCGGGTTCCCGTACCGGTACCCAAGCACAAAAATCTCAACCTAAGGGTCAACTTTGTTCAGTCCAACATTGAGTACCGGTACCCGCCCCCGCGTTCCGGTACTCAAGCCAAAACGGAACTGGCGTACCGGTACTCACTGCCTAGTACCGGTACCCAGGGACTTAGAAAATTCTGCAAATTCCCAAACTGAGCTCCACTGTCGGTTTTCTCTCCAAGGTAATTAGTTTCGGTACCCATACTCGCGTTCCGGTACGCAGTGCGCCGAAATGGCTGAATCAAGCTGGGGCTTCCAAGTTTGACGCCGTCAACTCACTTTTCAATCCGAAGGCTCCCGCGTCGATCCAAATCATCCCGAACTCAAGCGTAATCATAATCTGAACCTGCTGTGGGCGATTTCACCGCACCACGCTATCTTGCGAAGTCAGTGCACTACACGAAGCCCCGGTACTCTACACCCTTGCACCTCTGATTATACCCCGTGTACCGACTGCACCGTCTTCGAGTAGTGGAGCCTTGGGAGCGGCTCAGCCGTTGACTCCGGCCGAGGAGGAGCTGGTCGTTGAGAAGTTGGCCAGATTTCGCCAATTTGGCCCGCCCAGATTCTCGGGGCGGAATGCTGAGCCAGGGAAGGTGGAGGCATGGATAGCTGCGATGGAGAAGTTGTTCAGGGATTTCTTCATTCAGGAGAAGTATAGGGTTCACATGGCGGTTCACTGTCTGGATGGAGATGCTGATGCCTGGTGGTGTCGGGTGGAGCTAGTGGAGTTCCAGACCACCCGGCAGCTGCCCTTGTGAAGACCCAAATCTTTGTGAGTTGGGTTACTAGTGGATTGGTAGCTCATCGGCACATTTTGGGTGTGTTAGAGTTGTCGGTGCGCGAAAAGGACGCGAAACTCTGATCCGGTGCGAAAAACCCCATAAAGGGATGTACGGAAGTGCGGTGATTGTACATTTATGATTGGAGAGCTTTGAGTATACTTTTTCGGTGTGTCGAAATCCTCGGTTCGCCAAATGGACGAGAAAAATGGACTCAGCGCGAAAAATTGTGCGAAATACACTATTTCTGGATATTTTTGGGCTTAAAATAGTGTTTCGGGTGTTGCTGGTGGTGTGGGCCGGGCTCACGGCGGCCGGCTCACGAGCCATGCACCGGCGGGTGCAGCGCGGTGCATGGGGAGGCGTGCACCCGGTGCAGGTGGCTACCGCGGGGGCGGGTGCACGGGCGGTGCACCGGGCAGGCACGCGTCGCGCATGCACGCGCGCGCGTGGCGCGCGCCCGCGCCCGCGCGTGGGCTGGTCATTGCTGGCGCCGTGCATGCACCCCTATCGGTCGGACGGATCGGGTCCGAGCCGCCTTGCACCGGATCGGGTGCAAGTGTGGATTTGGTATGAGGGGAGAGTTGGTGAAGATGTTTTGGTGCACCTTAAGACCAATTTTGGAGCTTGTTTAGCCTATTTAAAGGAGCTTAATGGCTGGGGTTAGCTCTTTTGGACTTCATCTCCCTTTTAGCTGCTAAGGAGTCCAAGAAGCAACCTTCATCTTCTTCTTCTTCATTAAGGAAACCACCATTGTTGGAGCTTGGTCATTGCTGGTTTTGGGTTCCACTTCGTCGCATTTTCTTCCAGGAGGTCTTCAGAATTGTAGAAGTGGAATTTTGGGATGATTCTTGCGGGGTTCTCTTCACAACTTCAAGATCTACGACTTTTGTATTGAAGATGGGACCTAATTGGAGCTCTAAACTAGGTAAATATAGCAATCTTTGAGACACTTGTTTTCAGTTTGGGATTCCGAGCACAGGTTAGTGTTTTTACTCCCTTGGGATGTACAAGTGGAATTTGGAGTTGGTTTTTGATGGAAAATTTTCAGGATTTAAAGACCTTCAACTTTTGTACTTGCTGGATTCTCAAATTTGGATATTTAAATAGGTAAATTGAGCCATTTATGAGACTTTTGTGCACAACTGAGATTCTAGATGTGGTTTTGAGCAATGTTCAGTGTTTTGCTCCCTAGGACTGAAGAAGTGGAATTTTAGGCTCATTTTTGCGGAGAATTTACCAAGACTCAGAGACCTACTTTTTTCATGTTGAAAGGGAAGGGGGATTCTTGCTTCTATCAAGGTAAATTTTACCATCTTTGAGCTTCTATGTGCAGAGTGTAGTTTTGGACATCATGTTGTAATATTGAGATATCTTTTTCTCCTCTTTATGAAATGATGAATTGTAAGTTGAGTTATCTTCTAGACTTCAGGAGGAACAATTTGATACCTTACTCTAGAAATTTTGATAAGAATTGATATGTCATCTTTAGTCCTATTTGCAGTACATTGTTGCTGAAAATCTGCATGCAAGTTGGTAATGGCTTAGGTGGAAAATTGAGGGTTTTATATGATTTCGTGGTTAAGTGTACTTGAGGTGGTTAATTTTAAGGGATGAGTATAATCTTAGGTGCAAGATGAACAATTTTACTTTTGTCTTCAACATGTAAAGGTGTTTCCATTGGAAGTTATTGCAAGTTGAACCTCAGCTTATATTTCCACATCGAAAATTGGGGGTAGTAAGGTGTTATTTTCTTGGACTTATGAAAAGAGTGAGTTTAGTTGTTGTAAACTCTTTGGTAATTTTACATTAATTGGAAACCTAAGGAAACAAATGTTGGGCTGAGGTAATAGAGTTACTAGATATATATATTAGATCATGAGTTTTCTCTATTGATGCAAGTCTTTGGAACCCGGGCAAGTTGTAATGTCTTTATAGTAATTCTTTCCAACAGGAAGCTCAAGGCATACTACCAGTTGTTGGAGAAGCATCGAACAACATACCTTGGTCGCTGAAAGTCTTTGCAACTAAATTCCAGTTTACTGAGCTAGCAGGTGGGTTGTTGAGCACATCGAAATTGCGGCCTACAAGTCGACTCAACCAAAAGTGCAACCTTGTGTGATGCTTACTATCTATATGGGTTTAATCATGCTTATATTTAAGTTTCTTGTTGAAAACTATATTAATCATGTGTGTGAACTATTCTTTGATATCTTGACATATAGATAGGCCATATCTCTTTTATTCATGCTATACTATTTATGTTGGAATCAAACTTAGGAGAAAACCCTTTTCTTTCCTCTTATGCTATTATTGCTCGGGTTAGAGAGCGGGGATGGGAATAGCTATATTGTTGAGTCGGGTGGGATAGCACCAGATTATCTACTCGGGTTATTGTTTTGGCAACCGCGAACTGTGGGCGGTTGGACCGATTATTATTTTTATTGCATCAGATTGGAGGTGAGGGATCGGGCTTCCTTAGTGGATGGTTTTACCCACTTATTTAGAGTCATGATCCAGTCCTGCTATATCAGATACTTATGGTTACATACTTTACTCGTGTGGGTCGCTCCCCTCGAGTGCCACTCCGGAGTAGGCTTAGGGCCGAGCCGTGTGCTGGTCGATTGGATACTTTGGGATCGTGCCGTGTGCCGATCGGATACTGGGTTCTATTGAGATGTGAGAGCAGGCAAGTCTGGCCCTATCCAGGATCATCTGATTGGGTTATACTTTGACAGTTATCTTTCCATGATGCATTCATATATATACATATTTGAGATTCATACAGTTGAGGATATCGTATAGCTCAGTAGTTGTCTTTCTATGAGTTATGCATACATACATATATACATATCTGAGATTCATACAGTTGAGGATACCATATAGCTCATTAGTTGTCTTTTTATGAGGTATGCATGTGTCTATTTGAGATCATACAGTTGAGGGCATTATTGATACACGAGGATAGTGTTACCTTTATTCATGCATACACTCTCTTTTATTCTGTTAGTATTGGGCATAGTAGAGTAGTTTCCTTTTCAGCTATTACTGTTATTCTTCTTACTATCACCTACTTTGCCCTTATGGTAGACTCGGTGGGTAGGTCGGAGGTTCGATGATTTACCCACTGAGGACTGCTGTTAGTAGTTCTCACACCCGTTGTTGCTCCCCAGTGATCTCTTCTGGAGCAGCGATACAGGCAGAGCGCGGCAAGGGAGTCGCGGAATAGATAGAGCTCCACCCCGATGGTTCTGATAGAGGTCGCCCTATAGTTTATTTATTTCTTTCAGTTTTTATGTACCCCGACTACTGTATATTTGGTCTGGCTGGAGGCAGCTTTATGTATTATGTCAGTCCTCGAGTTGTATTCATATGGGAGTTACATTTGTATTTTTTGTGGGGTATACAGATTGTGTATGGGATATTGTAGTAGACTTGTATTATGATGATTTTGGAGTTGATTCATGTAGTAGTGTTGGTGGAGTGATATTACTGATGCTTTTGAGTATTGTGGAATTTATGTATTTAGTTTCATTTCAAGTTGAGCTGTACCTCTATTATGGATTTGGATTGGTTGATCTTGGTTGGAAACTTGTTCATTGTTGGAGGATGTTTTGCATATGGCGGTGTTGTTGTGGTTAAGGCTTTGGAGTTTTGGTGTTGGTTGTGTGTTGTTTATAGTAGTCTATGTTCATTTCTCGCTCTGTGCCACTTTCTGTGGCTATACATGCTCTTGTACACTACACTTGGTTGCTTGAGTTGTTGTGTCGTTCGTATATGCGGGAAATACTGCATATACGGCGGATCTGTATGTCGCACTCGAGTTCTGGTTTACACTCGGGGCGTGACAGCCCTGGTCCGACTTTCGTCGCATGCTGTTTGGGACTTATTTCTCAAGCAGCGTGAAACAGAAATTGGAGGATGATTTGAAGAACTTGCAGCAGGGCAGTAGGATAGTGCAGGACTACCTTCGAGAGTTCACGCGGTTGCTTAACTACGTGCCCTTCGTCGTCCGCGACGAGCCACACCGGGTCCATCTTTTTGAGAGTGGCCTCCGCGCTGAGATTTATACCCTAGTATATGCTCAGAGGCTTCAGACCCTCGATGAGGCCATTGAGCACGCCCTATGTGTCACGCCTCAGGGTCGAAACTGCGATCCGGGCTCGCCAACAGATCCACCACCCATACGGGAATCCCCGCATAGGCGAAGCGTCTAACCTGTAGAAGATAGTATCTAACAACTATACTAATATCAGAGATAAAAAAAACTGCTGTAATAAAAATTTGAACCACTGTACAACTAAAATAAAGGTACAATATCCATCTCCCAATACTACTGATATAATAATCTGGGCCACAGAATCAAAGTACAAATAGAGTCCTCCTATACAACATCTATGAATCCAAAAAGGGAGGTAAACTAAAACCATAAAAATACAACAGTGTACAGTAAAACCCACAATTTGGGTTGGTACATCTATCTCACCAAAATGAAAATACTGGTAGGGATCTATGTCGCGACTCCCTCACCTCGATCCGCCGAGCCAACTAAAGCCGAGACGGAAGGAAAGCCTCTGCAAAACTGTCACAAACAGAGGGTGTGAGAACTACTAGTAAAACCAGTAGCCCTTAGTGGGTAAATCCTCAAACTCCTACGTACCCACTAAGTCTACCAGAGGCAAAAAAGGGAATAAGTGGTAAAGCTGTAAATAAATCCGCTGATAAGAAAACTACCACTACTATACCTCTAATGCTATGATGAATGATAATAGCAGGATATGCGTGCATCAGTAAACGATAACTGCCGAGATAAACCCAAACTAGTGGATCAGTATAACTATCACAATCGGCTACACCCAGCTATGTACCACCGACGTGCAATCGTAATCAAGTGTCAGTCCAGTCGCTTACTCAACCATCACAATCGGCTACACCCTGCTATGTACCACTGATAACGTACCCATCACAATCGGCTACACCTAGCTATGTACCACCGATAACACAACGTACTCAGTCAAGTGCCTCAAATAGCGGGTAATAGTCATAACTATGCTCAAAGTGGAAGACTCTATCCACTAATAGAAATCTCGGCCCCAATATGATGCAAAATCAACAACCGGTCAACCGCCCAATATTCGTGGTTGCCGCAACATCCCAAGAGTCAACAACCCGGTGATATCCCACATCGACTCGATAATCCCAACTACACTATCCCAGACCGTGCTTACAACTCCGAGCAACACAACATACGAGGAGAGGAGAAATGAAAATAGCAAGTTTTCTCCTAAGTCAATTCCAACATGATAGTGTAGCAAAATGAAAGTGGCTTGCTAGGTGACCATTCAAGTATGCATTTGTTCTCATTTGGAAGGGAGTAAAGATTAGCAACATTCATGATTCTCACATAAAATGAACTTAGGAATTACCAACAATATTCAATCTCATTTTGAAGGGATTAGGAGTCATGAACAATACTTAGTCTCATAAGGAATGAATTCAACTCACAACAATAACCATATTTTTTATGAATGAATTAAGAATCAATAGTATATGTCATTCTCACATAAGCTAGATCAATAACCAACAACAATACCCATTCTCACATAAGCTAGATCAATAACCAACAACAATACCCATTCTCACATAAGCTAGATCAATAACCAACAACAATACCCATTCTCACATAAGTTAGATCAATAACCAACAACAATACCCATTCTCACATAAGCTAGATCAATAACCAACAACAATACCCATTCTCACATAAGTTAGATCAATAACCAACAACAATACCCATTCTCACATAAGCTAGATCAATAACCAATCAACCATTCTCACATAACCCAATCAACCATTCTCACATAAATAGGTGAAGAATCATCAACTATAATAATCTCACATAGTGTAGGCTAGAAGATCAATAACCAAAACTACTCTCACATAGCATAGGTTTAAGGTATATCACTTATGATCAACTTCACATGAGATAGTGTAACATCAACCAAACTAATCATTCACACATAGATAGGCTAAGAATCATTTAACATAACATAAATATGGACATTCAAGCATGATTCACCAAGGAATAAGGAAACAATAATCAACTATGTCATGTGGAAATCTAATAGCCCGAGTGTGTAAATCGCAGCTTTGGAGGTGCTCAACAACCCACCTGAAACTACACGATCCTATGCTCGATCAAGCCAAAATTTGGCGTGTAGAATTCTCAGCCTCTCCGAAATCCAATGCCATGAAAATCATCCAAATCCACCACTCCGATTGGTCGCAATCGCGAAAACAACAGCCGCTGAGCAAAAATCCCAAAATTTCAGCAAGCATACATATGCTAAACAAAATGCATGTACAGCCTCAAATACCTCAAATTGAAGTTTCCAACAGCAAATCAAAGGGGTCCTATGTCATATGAACATCTCCAAGTTCTCAAAAATTCATCTTTAATTCCCCTTAATAATCAAATTAAGCAAAGGGTGTAATGCTGCCCAAGAACACATTGAAATTTCAGCATCAACTTCCAAAAATTGTAGGGATCAATCCAAAAAGAATTTGCCACTGAAATCAAAAGAGGAAATGCTCACCTTGATCTTAAGAAGATACCCAAACTTTAAAATCCCTAAAATAACCAAGAATTGCATCAAAATCTGCATCCACAAAGTCCAAATATCAAAACAACACTCAAACTGAAATCTGCTGTAAACCTCATCACAGGGGTTGAAAGACTGATAATGGTACCTAGGCAAACGAACTCCAAATCTAGCAAGAAAGGTACCAATGGATTCCTCTTCGAGCGTAGATGCAAATCAAGCCAAAGAACACCAAAATACATGCACGGATCAAAGAGAAATTCCATAAATACTATTGACTATCCAAAACTTAATCTTAACAGTCCAATACTTAAACCAGAACACAAGAGTTCCAAAGATGACAATTAAACTCCAAGAAAACCTCAGATCTATGTCACGCCCCGGGAGTGGTTTAAAAGCGAAAAACGACCCTATTTATTAATTTTTTTTTTTATAATCATTCACCCCGGCACGTGCCCAGTGTCACGCCCCGGAGGTTCTAAATGAGCGGAAAAGCGTATACATTTTTTTTCTTTTTGGAAACCTCATCCTTCGGTGCACGCCAGACCCGCCACATATACAAATTCACTCCGCGAACGGACGGAGTCTCCTTTGTATATGCACGGCGTCAAATTCATGATACATACTTTAACCACACAGTCACGTCGAGAGCCAAAGAGGGGAAATACAATTTATCACAACTACTAACATTAACACAAGTTTGAACTAGGATAAAGCCACAAGTTTGCCAAATCGGTGTCAACACGACACTAGGTTTTTAAAGACGTTTTCGCAAATCTCTTTTAGGCGGCAACATAACTTGAAAGGATAAATCCACGGGTTTGAAAAGCAGTGCCCACACGACACTTAGTTTTGAAACCGTTTTCGCAATCATTTTTTCACTTGAAAACATGCCGCATGCAATACTAATAGAAACCTATTAAAGATAGTTCAACACTAGTCAGGAGCTCAATTCAACATCCACATAGTTCCACAATAAAGGCAACAACAAAACATACTAACCAAATAACCAAGATAATCGAAAGCAAGAAAAGGGAGTGTCACTAGCCCCATACGGGCTATAACCCTTTATTCGCAGCCTCACCATCGTCCCGGGTCCTACCTCGACCTAGCCTGTCACAGTGTGGGAAGTCAGTGACAAGAAGAGTAGATGTAAACAAGTACAAAGCGGTAAATATTGAAGTAAAGGCAAACCGATAAACCAGAGCATCCAAACTTTCCCTCATGAATCCCCCGCATCCCCTGTAAATCGAAACCAAGCACCTGCCAAAAGGTCTAAAGACCTCGGGTAACAGTGAACAACTTGCTCTCAACTTTGTGCTTTAACCCCTCCACGGTACTTGTGCAGCACTGTAAGTAACCGTGAGGCGTCCCCACCACCACACATTGTGGGGTACACGGGTCAACTGACAATCTTTCCGAAAAAATACACCCTGTGCGGAGGCCCGACCGCCGGTGTGCGTGTAAGCAATCCTTGAGCAGAATGACCGCAGCCATTGTGTAACGTAGAGCACCGCGACGCTCAATCGCAATAGATAGTAACAAAGAGGGATACTAATGAGAAAAGGGTTAGACTGTCACGCCCCGGGGTCGAAACTGCGACCCGGGCTCGCCAACAGATCCACCATCTGTACGGAAACCCCCGCACAGACGAAGCGTCCACCCTGCATGTCAGATCTATAGCTAAACATGTATCAGAGCTGAAACCAAAATCAGTAGCTACAGAAACCAACTGAACATCTGAATAAATATAAAACCTCAATACATAGTCTCTCAGCTATGAAAAATAAATACAACCCTCACAATCACTCAGACTGTCCAGTACAAAAGTGTAATCAAGAAAATACAGGATACATCTACCTCTGACTCTCAAAATAAAATGGGTAAGGAGCTACTCGGCCACGTCCTCACCTCGATCAGCTGTCTCAGCGCGAACCAAGCCGGAGCAACAACCTCAGGAAACCTGTCACCGCAGCGGGTGTGAGAACTACTGCAGAAGGTAGTTCCCTGTGGGTACCGTCACCAATATCCACGGTATGCCCACTAAGTCTACTGGAGACAAACAGATAGGTATGCAGATAGATAAATAGGAAAGCTGAATGAAACTACAACTAATATGTCTCAATCATCATGCTCAAGGAAAACTCTACTATGAACATGCTATGCATACACTCGCTACTGGTAAAATGCCTCAGTATCATGCTCAAAGGAAACTCACATCTAAGAACATACTATGCAACCACCCGCTCATATCACCCAATCTCAATGATTGCCACATCGGGTCCAGTCAAGCCTGCGCCTCACAGGACCCCTAGTAACTCAGCTAGGGGTGAGTCATCTAGGAACGCACCTGCCTGCTACCACGCATCCACAAGAGGATGGGATTTACGTAGGGCGTCCTAAACTGACTATCTCAATCTCACGCAAAGCGACCCCTAGTAACTCAGCTAGGGGCATCATCATCATCATCGCATCCGGAGCGTAACTCGAGGGGAGCGACCCCACCGAGCTCAAGCGTGTCTCATCTGTCTCAACAAGCGGCACCTACAGGCTATGATCCACGATCAAACAGATCGGAAACTCAATGCTCAAATAACACAACTCAGTCGGGAAACCCTCCACGACTCGATCAGGAAATGCCCAAACACTCTCACAGCTATGTCGGAGAACCCTCCACGACTCAATCTGATAATGCACAACCCATGGCTAAGTTGGGAAACCTCCACGACTCGATCTGCCAGAGCCCAACTCTCATAGCTACGTCGGAGAACCACCTCCATGACTCAATCAGAAATGCACAACCCATGATCTAGAATGACCTCATCAATCCCAACAAGGAAGCTCAACTCACATGACACTAGAAACTCATCCCACAGAGCTCTAAAACTCCACTCGGCCCCCCGGCACGAGGTCACATGCATCTCGAACTACCTGGACCATTCATAATGCTCTCAATATTTAAAAACCCTTCAAAATCGGAGTTTCACTTAAAACTGGTTACAAAAATATTATGAAGGTCCAGATGCAACCCGAATCTCAAGAAAATATGCAGTCTAGTGTCAAATCATCTCTAGATCATGCTAAAAATATATGGGGCTCAAAATTGTCTTCCTACAATTTTCTAGGCAACTATCAGATTTACCAACTATAATAACAATCAAGCTAGACATGCTAAACATGCATACAATAGCTTTAGAAGGCATTCCATACATCTTGAAGAATTTCCAACCCACCTCAAATGCTTTCCGTAGGAAAAGCCGAAATCGGGGAAGCGCCACATCAAAATCTGCCGAAACTTCAAAACCGCGCCGCGCGCGCGCGAACTCTGTCGCGAACCTCGGAAAAATCCCCTGAAGCTCAAACAAATCTCTCGAGTCCTTTACAAAATTCCCGGCGCGCCTCGGCTCACTCCTCTGTCATCTCCCAGTACACGTGCATGCATGCATGCACCTCGGCTCCGCGCAGTGCAACTCCAATATATGCAGCCAAACAACACAAGCTTGTATGTAGCTCGATGCGCGCGCGGCTCCACTCAACTCCAAGCAGCAGGAAAACCAACTTGTACCTTCACTTCTTTCTTCTCCTTCTCTTTCTTTTCCTTGCTTTCTTTCTTTCTTTTCCTCTGGTTGTAGTGGAGAAGAAGTAGGGTTGGCTCACTCTATATAGAAGGTGGTGTGGTGCATGGCAGTTGGGAGGTAAAAAGACTGAAGTACCCCTCACTAAAAAATCCAATCAAGCAAAAAAATTGGCACGTGAAGGCTTGGGATACCGGTACTGCCCATTGGGTACCGGTACCCACCCCTGGGTTCCGGAACCAAGCAGTTGGTTCCGGAACCAGCCAAGCAGTTCCGAAACCAAACTGCTGGTTCCGGAACTCAAGCCCTCAACACCCGAAATGCAAGCTGAGCCTCTCAAATCTTCGCCGCCAACTCACTTTTTGTCCCGGAAGTTTCCACACCACTCTGAAACCTCCCGAACCCCGCTGTAAACATAAAATACACATGTTCCAAGCTTTTCCCACTCAAAAAGCTCAACTGTGGAGTCGGTGTGCTCAATCCAAAATCCGGTACTCTACAAAAAAACCCTCACCTGCATTCTCTTCTCATTCTCTTCCCGTTTCTTTTCTTAACTCCAAAGCAGGTTATAATGAATTAATTAAATTAATTAATTCATCCTTTAATTGCCAACTCCAACTCACTTTTCTCCTTCGGGGCCTCCGCATCAAACCGAAACCTCCCGAACTCCGCTGTAATATGAAAATACACATGTCCCAAGCTTTTCCCAATTTTTCTGTGCACAACTGTGGAGTCGGTGCTCTAACAAAACCAGTACTCTACAGGCGCGAAATGCCCTGAAAATGTCGATTCAAGTTGGGGCTTCCGCGTCGATCCGAATCAACCCGAACTCATCTGTAAACACAAATGGAACACGCCCCAGGCGATTTCCCCGCACCACGCAATCTTGCGAGGTCGGTGCGCTATACGAAGTCCCGGTACTCTACAAAGACAATAACAATTTGCATCTCTACTCTACTCTCACATATTACGAGATGAAACCAAACTTCAAAACACAACAAAGGTACCCACCTCAAGTCGCGTCGACGGAATGCCTGAAGCCATCTTGCGCCCTTGCACGAATCTCGGACCCCTAAAAGTCGCAACAAAGACGTTAGAAAAGCCTAATTAAGAACCTAGCCCACCCGAGTATTGAAAACGGACTAGGACACGCACGGGTGGACAACGCAGACCGGGCGGCGGGGCTAGAATACCCCCCGTGCGGCGAACGTTGCAAAACAGTCCCCCGTGTGGCCGAACTCCCTCGCGCGTCGCCGCTTGCGGGCGGCAGGCCACGCGGCTCGCGCGCCGCTTGCGGGCGGCGCGTCGCACGACAGCAAGTCGCGCGGGGGCGCGTCTCCTGCGGGCGGTGCCCCGCGCGGCACCTGCCCGCGCGGGCGCTGCTGCCTGCGGGCGGCGCCCCGTGCGGCACCTGCCCGTGCGGGCGCTGCTGCACAAGGCCACGCGGCGCACGCCGCCTGCGGGCGGCACCACGCGCAACACCTGCGGGCGGCACCCCGTGTGACAGCAGATCGCGCGGCCGCGCGCCGCCTGCGGGCGGCGCCCCGTGCGGCACAAGGCCGCGCGGCGCGCGCCGCCTGCGGGCGGCACCCCACGCGGCACCTGCCTGTGCGGGCGCTGCTGCCTGCGGGCGGCGCCCCGCGCGATAGCAAGTCGCGCGAGCACTCGCCGCCTGCCGGCGGCGCCCCGCACGGCACAAGGCCGCGCGACGCGCGCCGCCTGCGGGCGGCGCCCCGCGCGGCAGCAGGCCGCGCGGGCGCGCGCCGCCTGCGGGCGACGCCCCGCGCGGCACAAGGCCGCGCGGCGCCCGCCGCTTGCGGGTGGCACCCCGCGCGGCAGCAGGGCCGCGAGGCACGGTGTCTGCGGCAATGCCCGCGCGGTTCCGTCCCGCGTGGCGGCGGCGGCGGTTCGCCCGGGCACTGCGGCGGCGACGCGATGGCGACGCGATGGCGACGAGAACACGACACCTACAACAACGATGGAAACACGAACATTAAAGCCGCATACCTTGATCTACCGGAGAAGACGACCCGATCTCGTTCTTTGCGGTGGTGGGACTCCGGATCCACCCTCCGATGACGGTGATGCCTCGTTCCCGGCTTCCGGCACGTTGATCGAAGAAGGTGGAAGACCCGCTCTCCGATGACGGTGACGTCTCGTTCCCGGCTTCCGGCATGTTGGTCGAAGAAGGTGGAAGATCCGCTCTCTTTTCTCTCTTTTCTATCAACGAACTAGGGTTTCGTTTTGGTCTTCGGCACGCACAAGAGGGAAAGGTTTGAGGAGGCGATCTTTTAAAAACTAGGGTTTTCCTTTCAGTAAACGGGGTATAAATATATCTTTTATTATTAATTTATTTCTTTTATTTTTCCTTTTCGTATGTACGTAAAAAGGAAAAATCCCCATATCTGGTACTCTAAGGATATTCTTAATTTTAGATACAAGAGATAAAAATCGCCATCTCCTCGAAAAGCGTGCCAAACTCTTAGCACGGATTCCGGTGCACACTATGGATACCGCGACCTTCAAAACCCCATTCCGGGAGATCCGTAAGTCAGATTTCAGTTCCGATCGTAGTGACATTCACTGCTTTTCAGGCTCTATCTTAGAAAAATACCCGCATGCGCCAATGTTCTAGCCAAGAAAACTCGATAAACTAAGCCCCTAACAACCAATTTATCCCGAAAGGGATTAAAGAAAAGCAGGATAGGTCGTGAGATTACACCCAGACCCGCCACATATACAAGATCTCTCTACACAAAAGGACAGAGTCTCCCTTGTATATGATCGGCGTCGCACGACATACATTCATCAACCACAACCAGTTTTACATACACAGAATGCGAATAAAGAGATAAGATAATATTTTGAATCATCCACAACAACATCGCCTACTCGGCATACTCCAAGTTGAAAGGATAAAACTACAAGGTTTAAAAATAGTGCCTACCCGACACTCAGTTTTGAAAACAGATTTCGCAAACATTTTATCATTTTGAAAGAATTCCACAATCCACATGTATCCACAAAAAGATAAAAAGAAAACAAAAAGATCAACTATCTGTCCAAAGTGCTCACATGTCCCAATATCCACGTCACAGGGTGATCACATTACACAATATCCATGTCCCATGCAAAAGTATCAACCAAAGCTAATGACAAAAAAGAGAGGAGTTAAATGTCACTGGCATGACGAAAGCCGAGTCACTCCCGCATCGAAGCCTCTCCTCCGTCCCCGCCTGAACCTGTCACACGGTGGGAGTCAGTGACAAAACATAGGAAGGAAAACTGATAAAACGATGATCATATGCAAAAGATAGGTACGATAAAGTAAACAGGACATCAAACTGAAAAACCGAAACTCTCAAGTCATCCATACCGCTATTCCGGTTCCCACCACGGAACTTGGAAATACCTCAAACCTGCTCATATCAACTGGTGCCCAACAAACCCGTATCGCAATGTCCGCGGGGGTCCCCTCACGCAATGACCACGTAGGGATCACGGGTCCTACAAACCACTTCTCCGGAAAAGTACACCATTACGGTGGCCAAACCGCTGGTGTACGTGACAGCGACATGAGCTACACGATTCCATACTCGTGTAAGAAGTCGCGGTAACTGAAACTGATAAGTCAAAAGATTTGTCTATGTCCTTTACGAATGTACCGTTCCGTCACAATAACCGTGACAATGTCCTTCATTTCACTTAAAAATAACAATGCCAAAAGAAACAGAAAAAGGAAGAGGAGGGTTGAACACCATCGTTCAACAACGTCCCCTATCTTGGTTCGGTTACCCACCTCGACCAGCGATGAAATCGAAACTCAAAAACCCTTCAAAACCTTCGCGACCCAGTAAGGACGAAAACGACGGACCCCTCGGTGTCAAAAAGGGTCCGGGCTCCTACCGGTGTGTCGGCGGTACCCGCAACAAAAAATAAGTAAAAACACCTCATGACGGTAAAATACACCAAAAACCGTCATCGAAAACACAATCGAAAGGCAATTTCATAGATCATTAGTCAACCCGGGATTCCAACGGCGAAAACAGCGAGAAAACCGCTCGACGGATCGACCTTAGCGGTGGCGCGGAGCGACGGTGACAAAAATACCAGCGGCGACAGCATTGCGGAGCGCAAAGTCAAGCAGCGGCGGTGGCTTGGGCTTGCGCGTGGCATGCGGAGCAGAGCGGCGCGGGCGCGCGCTGACATGTGGGCGCGCGTGCAGTGCGTTGCGGCAGCGCGCAGGAGGGTCGGGCGCGCATGCGGTGCGAGGCTTGCAGCGTGGGCTTGTGACACCCCCGGAATTTGAAATAGTCCTATATATAAATGATATAATAGGACTAAAAGTCTTAACCCGGCTATAGCATTTTGGATGGTAGCAAGATCCAAGAGGTTATGAGAGTTAAGCGTGCTAGAGCTAGAGTAGTTCTAGGATGGGTGACCCCCTGGGAAGTGGGGCGTCAAAGTTGGTATCAGAGACATTCACCAACCGGAAATGTGAGATGAGTCTCGGCTGAGCCAGGATTATATAGCGGGTAGAGCGAGGCTCCCCGGCTAATGACCATTGTGGGTGGAGTGCAGCTCCCCACAAGGTCGGCTAAGGCTAGTGAGACGAGTCTCACATCGCCTGGTGCTTGTGAGTGTGCTTGAGCCTGACGTGGACATCAGGGCTTAAAGGGGGGAAGAATGTGACACCCCCGGAATTTGAAATAGTCCTATATATAAATGATATAATAGGACTAAAAGTCTTAACCCGGCTATAGCATTTTGGATGGTAGCAAGATCTAAGAGGTTAAGAGAGTTAAGTGTGCTAGAGCTAGAGTAGTTCTAGGATGGGTGACCCCCTGGGAAGTGGGGCGTCAAAGGGCTGGCGCGGCGGCTTGCAGCGCAGGCTGCGCGCGGGCGGCACCCTTGCGGTGCGGCGCGCGTGTAATATCCGAGAAATTTGAGTTTGTATAAAGATTGAAATTCAAGTGTGAGTGTGTGCGAGGAAACAAAATTTAACCTTAGGGGTGTGTATACCGGTGTGCGAATGGCACAGTTTCCGGAGCACATATTCCGTCTTTTCGATTCGAGTCTGATCTCGGAAAACTGAGGTCTCCAGTGCGACCGTCTCATCGAATCGAGTGAAAATGGCATAGACCGTTTGTCGATCCGACGGTCGGATCGTCCTGAACTTAGCAAGGAAACTAGTGGGACCCGCGACTTAAGTGAATAGTAACTCCCTGATTTAATTCCCTTGGTGCCAACGTTAGCCAATTCACTATCTGGACTTCGATCATAACGATCCAGGTAGCCGTTTTGATCGGGTTTGTCGGTCTGAGCGTAATAGCGCTGACGGAAATTCCTTTGACGACCCTGGAGTCTTGAAAAGTGTGAAAAACTGTATAATTGGACAATAATTATGGATCGAGAATTTATCCGGGCATTTTGTCGAAAAACAAAAATCGCTACCTAATAGTTTTCGTCGAGCCGGACGTCGTGGCGAAGTCCGTTTTTCGATTTGACGACTGAAATGCCTCGAAAAGCATGAAATACGGCAAAAAATATGGTATTTTACGCAATAACCCCTATAGTTTATGCTCCGATTTGCGTGCTGTTTTATGGAGAGGGACCTAAGTGTGAAATAGAGTTGCTGTGAGGGACTTGGATTGAAATAGCAATGGTTGGGGGGTTATACTGTATCTTGTACATACTTATATATATTAGGTGTTAGGGTTCTCCTTAAACCCTAGAATTCCCGTAGCCCTAAACCTAGCCGCTCAGCACCAACCCCATTCATCCCCCTCTGCTCTCTCCACGGAGGTTACGCCACCGGCCACTGCCGTCTCGTCGCCGGAGAGGAAGACGAATCAAGGAACCCCTTAGATCTCGGTTTGGAAGGTGAGGGATTGCTCCCAGAGGACTTGGGCGGCTCCAAGCTTCATCTGGAAACTCCCCTGTACCTGTGAGACCCAGTCGAGAAGCTCCGACGCCTAGCACCGCCGCACGCCGCCGGGGAGCCGCACCTTTTCTTTCCTTCTTCTTCTTTTGCTCCGGCTAGGTAGGGTTCTACCCTTCTTCCTTTTTGTTGCCCTTGAACCCCACCAGTCCTCTACTGACACCGAGAGGGTCCTCTCTGTGAAGCCCCGACGCTAGAGTGCTCCGGTTAACCGGCGGGAGCAACAAGGCCGCCGGAACCCAAGCTTTGGCCGGATTTGTGCGGGGAGCTCATCCAACCGTTGGAAATGCGATCGGCCACGTTGGGAAGTTTCCTCTGGTTGACTGCAGCATCTCCATAAAATTGGAGGACCATCGGACGAGAATCGGGGCCGTTCGTTGATGCCCTAGATCCGGTCGTCTTCCTTCTTGGCCGAACTTCACCGCCCGGCGCCGCCGCTGCCCGACGCTGCCGGGCATACCCCTGGAAAGCTTCACAGCACCAAGAGGGACCATTTAATCCAAGTTGGAGGGCCTCTCGTGCTTCGGGTCAGAATCCGCCATTAGAGCTCTTCACCTTCAACCGAGCTTGGGTTGTTTTCGTCGCCGGCGATCGCCGACGCTTCGAGCCGTCGCGTTGTGACCCAGGTAAGTTTATTTAGTCATTTCGAAGTTATTCATGTGGTTGCATGAAGCTTTTGACGTAGGGATGTTCACCTCTGTAGTTGCACCATTGTTGCAATCTGAGCTCGAGCTCCGACCGCCGCCGTCGCCTCTGGTCGCCGGCCAACTACTCAGGTAAGACCTTAGCAACCTTTAATGACTTTCTTTCAAGTTTATTTAGCTTAAGGCCACTATGTAGCAAAGTTGCTCCTACCTTTTTGTTAAAGGGTGTGTTGGGTGTTTTCCGGCCAACCGCCGCCACCGGCCGCCGGTGCCGGGTCTGACTAGGTCCGAGCCACTTCTGGGAGGATATTTTGACTGATGCTCACCTTTGCATCAGGTCTGAGCCTGGGTTGCTCAGGAGGTTGCCAACCCGAGCCTAGCTTGATTTGAGGGTTGCTCCGGCCAACTTCTTCGGCCACCCTCCGGCGCGCCACAGGTGAGCACAACCATCCTCTGTCCACCTTAAGTGTCATGCTCCAATTAAATCACAGATTAATCAGGTGTGCTGCAAGTTATAACATGATAGCTTATTTGGACCTATAGAGTTTAATAGCCAACTTTGTTCTCGGGCCTTGGGCAAGCCCAAGCCTGTGAGCACGAGCTTCGTCTCGTCGAACCGAACGCGCTGGAACTTACGGCGCTGTCTCTGATTTCCTGGATTTAGAGAACGAGTTGAAACAACGTTTAATCTAATATAATTATGCAAAATTGTAGTAGTCTAGGGGTCAACTCGCAATTGTAACGTCGTGGACAGTATTTAAATAGTGTAAACATGTCTTTAGGCAATTTGTTAGAGGTCCGGAGACTTTCGTTGAGCGGAAGACGGATATCGTTTCGTAAATCGGCAAAATCGTCAGTTTACGATTTCTGACGAGTGTCTCGCATACCCCGGTATGAAAGAATGGTTTCAGGTTACTGTAGTGTTGTCGGGATAGGTATGAGTGAGTCTATTTCTGATCACAGTTTCTGTTCAGGGCCCAGCAGTTCAGCACCAGCCTCCCAGTAGTCTAGCGGGAGTTCGGGATCGGGCTACACTCGGGGGGTTTGTTTGACTGACTTCGAGGTGGGTACCCCTTAGAACCTCTTTGTGCATGTTTCCGTTATTGTTATATTTATCTTGTAAGGGGTAGTGGGGGTGATGTGGACCTCCGGATTAATGAACGTCGCGGTGGGAGACTAGACGGGCAGTTCGCCCTCTCCGAACAACAGTAGGGTTGTTTGGAGCATGCTAGCGATGAGGACGGTGATCGGTGTGACCAGTTGGACGTCGAAAGGTGGGTACATTTCCGTGGTTAATTGGGAAAGGTGTAGGTTATAGCAATTGCATGTTTGGGCAAAGGGAAGGATAAAATAATTACTTGTTTCCATGCTAACCCTGTTTAAGTTATTATATATATACTTAGTTATGAGGCTTGAGAGTGCTACACGCACACTAGCGGTTTGGCCACCGCGAGGGTGTGCTTTTCAGGAAAAGTGGTACGTTGACCCGTGTACCCCACGTGTGGGTGACGTAATGGGGGCCCTCATGGGTGGGGGGTGTGAGCGGTGCCGAGGAGGGTGCTCGAGGTCGTGCTGGGGCAGGTGCTCGGTGCGACTTACCGAGATAGGTGCTCGATGTGGTTGCCGGGACAGGTGCCCGGGTTTGGACTGTACATGTGAGGACCTGGATCCCCACGACGAGATTACTGGTTGATTAGCAGCTCCTGGAGGCCTATGTGGCGTGTCGGTGGCGTTTGTACACCAATTGGACACTAGTGATGGACTCGGTGTGTTAAATGGATCACAAGAGTAGTCAGATGATCCCGTCAAATGCTTAGAAGTGGTTTTGCGCGCAATGGATATTAAAATTGGGCTCAGCGCGAAGTTTAGACAAAAGAACACCTTTCCGGATGCCTTCGGAAATTTTTAGAGTTGGAATTTAGCGGATCGGACAGCGGATTTGGATTCAGCGCGCGAAAACGATGAAAATGGACTATTCACTTGCATTTTTCGGAGCCGGGATGACACGCACGTTTTTCGAGGCAGGTGGTACTGTTCCGGCGGCCGGCGGTCAGCGGCGGCGGCGGCGGGCAGCGGCGGAGCGGGCTCGGGCAGGCGCAGGCGCGGCGGCGTGCAGGCGCGGGCAGCGCGCGGGCGCGGGCAGGTGCGCGGGCAGCGCGCGGGCGCGCGGGCAGGTGCGCGGTCCACGGGGCCGGCGTGAACCGACGGCAGGACACGTGGCGGGCAACCATTGGTCGGGGCAGTGGACCGGGACCACGGTGCAGCGGGGGCGCCTCGGGGCGCGTGCCTGGCAGGGTGCGCAGGCGGTGCTGCCGCGCGCGCGCCAGGCGCGCGTTGACCGGCTGCCGGGCCACGTTTCGGCGTCCGGGGCGGGCCACGTGGCGCGAGCGGGGTGGACGGCGCCGCTGTTGCCTGTTTGGCGGGCGACGTGGAGGCCCATGAGGGTTTCGGGCGCGCACAGTGTTGGGCCGGGCCCAACACTGTAGCGGCCCGAATAGTTCGGGCGCCCGGAAGTGGGGACATATCTGGTATTTCGCGAATTATTTTCTAGAGCCTATTTAAGCGATCCGAGCCTTCTTCTTCCCCCCTTTTTCCGGCATTTTTGAGCCTTTTCTCTCCACGATTTCTTTAGAGGAGTTCATCCCCGAGCTGCGCTGCACCCAACTGCAGAGTTTGGAGATTTTATGTGGCATGCTTCCCGAGGTTTCTATTTTTTACGCCGCGGCGCGACGCTCGTTCATTTGTGTTCCCCTTCGTCGTGTTTCGGTGTGCGAGCTCCCCCGGCCTACTCCAACCTCCGTTTCAGGGGATTCTTGCTGTTGGATCCGCGACAAACAGAGCTACGATCTTGCTATTTTCTTCTTCCCCTAGTTTCTTGATTTTCGAAAAGTTTTTCCATGCTTACTGGGACCACATTTTCTGATGGAATTTCTAGACAGCGACACCTTGCCGGATTTTTATCTCCGCAACCGGACATCGGATGGAGACGTGCCTATACACTTTTCTCATCTACGTGTCGCGAGGATCATCACCGTATTTTTCTTTGATTTTTCTGAGGCTTGCCCGGAGGTAGATTTTTCTCCCTTTATCTGTGCATGGAAATACACATGTATGGTTGTGTGTTTATGAGCACCCTGTGTTGTGGAATTTGTAACTCCGTCTATGGGGCTCGGAATTTGACGTGCAGGTACTCGTTTCGAAGGTATCGACGCGAGGATCGCTGTAATATTTTTATTGGATTTTTCTGGGTACTTTCAGTAGGTGAAATAAGCATATCTTTGGGACTGATTTTCAGTGTGTTTGTGCGTGGTTAATTTTGGGAATTGAAGTGTAACTTTGGACCTTTTGTGGTACCCAGGAAGGTTCGCGAATGTTTTTGGAACACTGGTAGGAGCCGAGGTTGGCGCGACATGTACCGTGGATATGGGTTCAGAGGATTGTGCGTGCAAGTGGCCACGCTCTTCGCCGACCCCAGGTTTGCCTTGGATTGAGCACTTCAGGTGGGTAAGCTTAATTTGGTAACTGTATAAGGTTTTTATATCATGGTGAATGTAAGTGCACATGTGGGGATATCACCCCTCTATGATTGATAACAGGCATATTTGTTGTACAACCGATATGAGCGAGAGGTAAGCAAGGAATGGCCTACTTGGCTGAGATTGGTGTACCATAGTAGGAATATTTTAGCATGCTTTACTAATATACGTTTCACCCAGTTTTATTGTTTCTGAGGACAAAGCATGCTTGCATGGACATATAGTTAGGCCATCTTTTACTGCTGCACTACTTTTGGAACTTGACTTAGGAGAAACCATATTATCCTTTTCTCCTTCTTTGTTAGTTAGATGGTCTGTGTTGCTCGGGTTCGAGCAGGGGTTCTGGGTAGTGTAATCGGGACTTGGTGTCTGGGCAGGTTGGATTAGTTGTGGGGCTTTGCGGCAACCGCGGATATTGGGCGGTTGACCGGATATTTATTTATGCACCAGATTGGGTATCTGATTTCTCTAGTGGACAGAGTTTCCCACCATGATCAGAGTCATGATCCAGTCCTGCTTTTGTTACTTATCACACCGGCGCGGATATTGCCCGGTGATACTTTACTCGTGTGGGTCGCTCCCCTCGAGTGCCACACCGGAGTGTGCGATCGGATGGTTAGAGTGGCCGATCTGTTACTTACTTTTGTTTGCGATCGGACGGTAATAGTTGCCGATCTGTTACTTACTTTGAGTCCTTGAGACTCCTATCCCTGATACTTTACTCGTGTGGGTCGCTCCCATCGAGTGCCACACCGGAGTGTGCGATCGGACGGTTAGAGTGGCCGATCTGTTACTTACTTTTGTTTGCGATCGGACGGTAATAGTTGTCGATCTGTTACTTACTTTGAGTCCTTGAGACTCCTATCCCTGATACTTTACTCGTGTGGGTCGCTCCCCTCGGGTGCCACTCCGGAGTGTGCGATCGGACGGTTAGAGTGGTCGATCTGTTACTTACTTTTGTTTGCGATCGGACGGTAATAGTTGCTGATCTGTTACTTACTTTGAGTCCTTGAGACTCCTATCCCTTATCGGTGTTATGCATTGGCCAGCATACCCGATTCGTCAGGCACAGCAGGCAGTACCAGTATTTCTGGCGTCACTAGATTGGGTTTATTACAGATGTTTACTTCACTGTTACACTCGTGTCAGGGGGACCAAGTGGAGTCTAGTAGCCGTGTTTAGACCAGTGCTAGTGTTGTTGGGAACCGTTTGGGGATCGACGGTTGTCCCAAGGTCATTGTGAGTTGTTGACCGTTGTACGAGACGCATGGCAGGCATGGCAGGCATGGCAGGCATGGCTGGCATGGCAGGCATGGCAGGCATGGCAGGCATAGCAGGCATAGCAGGCATAGCAGGCAGTTCCAGTGATTACTGGTCTATCGATTGGGTCAATTGTGCACTTCTTGTGCTGGTGGTTGCATACCACTCTTTGGTTCTCCCCTTTTGGGCATTTAGATAGAGGCTTGATAGCTGTTGAGAGTCTCCAGCTTCCTTATTTCAGTCTTTACGGCTTTGGTTAGTTTTTGTCTCTTGAGGACTTAGTGGGCAGACCGTCGGGTCTGTCGGTGGTACCGACTTAGAACTCCCTTTTTGGTGTAGTTCTCACACCCTCTGGGGGTTTTCCCCCTCCTTTTTTCTTCCTCTCCTTTGTTTTGCAGAGTCTTAGCGGGTGTTGCTGATTCTGCGGTTGTTGATCGAGGCGAGAGAGTCGTGAGCTAGATCCCTACCCATCGTTGGAGAGTAGCGGTACCCCCCTTTAGAGGAGATCTTCTTTAGATTAGTTATTTTATTTTCTTCTTTTGAGAGACTGTTGTAGTGAGGATGATATGTATTGAGAGACTGTACACTAATGTATTTATTGGAGATATCTCCCTGTTGAGTTTTGAGCTCAGTATATGAGGATATTGTATGATTATCATTTTTGGGAGATGGACATTGTTGTATTATTTCCAGTTGTATAGTGGTTGATTCTAGTTATATAGCAGATTTTCATTTATAGCTCTGATATCTGTTAGCTGTAGTACTTTTCTTGCAGGTAGGACGCTTCGCCTATGCGTGGTTTGGCATAGGTGGCGGATCTTTTGGCGAGCCCGGGTCGCTGTTTCCACCCCGGGGCATGACAGATTAGGTTTGTATCAGAGCCTAGGTTGTAGGTCATGGTGGACTTAGAAACCCTAGGCTTATGGTTTGACCATTGGTTGACTTCGTGAGAGTTGTGATTTATAGCGAGACTCCTGATTGAGTTTTATACCTCTCCCAAGGGACGGGAAGAGTGATTGGCATGTTTATTCTCCTAAGTGATTATGTTGGCTGCAGACAACATAGTGCTGTGGAACGGGTGACATGCTTTAGACTTTCGCTGGATTGGGTCGAGCGTTGTTGTGTGCTGTTTTGCAGTTTCGTCGTGGTGAGCTGTGTCTCCCCGACGCTGGGTTTTGACCCGTGTGCTTCCTGTCATAGCAGTTGAGCTTGAGCGGTTGGTTTTGGGCCCGATACCCGGATTGAGGTCAGAGAGTTCCGGACCCAGATGACAGGATCGTCTGAGGCCTATCAGCGGCAGAGTGAGCGAGCAGCTGGTTTTAGTGACACAGTTGTTGGAGCACTGAGTAACCCCCTCCGTGCCAATGTTTAGTGTCGAGGCACCGAGGTAGGGTGGATAGTTGACAGCAGAGGAGCTGTGGGATATGATCGATCTATTGAGCCAGATTCGGCAGATGAACCACCCCGACTCGTAAGATTGAGTTGGAGCCTTTGGAGGCAGAGTCGTGGTTAGTGGTGATGGAGTGAGCAATTGAGAGCCTCCCTGTGCTAGAGAGGTTATGCAGTTATTGAACTGCGCGCTCTAGGTTTCGAGAGACGAGGCGCATAGGATATGTGAGACTGGGAGTGGATTGCGCTAGAATACCTTTCAGTTAGTCGGTCCCTCTGTTATGGATTATTGACGCCTCGATGGTGTTGGCATTGTGTATGGAGCGTGGCGCTGCAGTTCCTTTGGATAGGGATCTGCCGCTAGAGGCGAGTTCAGGATATTGGCGCTTGGCGCCGGGTGATGGAGGACAGATCGGCCAGCAGAGGCACTTCTGATTTCTTTTTCAGGATGACGGGTTCCTGAGATGCCAGCGATCGGGTGGACCCCGATGGGAGCATCAGCATCTGTATCAGAGTGGCGCAGCGGTAGCGTGGATTTGCTATCTGCGGAGGACCTTATTCGTCGCCTCAATGTGAGCAGAGACAGAGGTTGTACTCCCTTGTGGATAGTCCTGATTTTCAGGCAGATTGAGCGACAACCACTTGCTTTGAGCGGATGAATCTGTGCCGCCCGGTTGGAGGGCGCCACGGTGGTGGATCGAGTGTCGCAGGTGGGATTTCACCACAGCAGTCGGAGTTAGAGCACACAGGTTTTAGCGACAGTGTGAGAGGTGCTTACGGCAGCACCGGGACTCGAGAATATCTTTGTTGCCCATGAGATCCTGGGTGTGAACTCACGTTAGTTGTTGGCAATGCCGCCGGTTAGGGAGATAGAGATTGAGTTTGACGTGGTTCGGGGAACCGCGCCACCCTCGACAGCACCTCATTGGATATCGCCGGTAGAGCTGAGAGAGCTGATGGCGCAGTTGCAGGATCTGATGGATCGAGGGGTCTGTTTGACCTAGTGCCACGCTGTTGATGCACGGTGGTGATGCCACGTCGTTGACACACGACTGTAAGGGTCCTTTTATGGTTCGAGTGTAGATAGGTCCGGGTGGTATCTAGGACCTTTTGATGGAGCTATAATCCGGCAGTTATTGTATGATGCGAGTACCTACTTGGAATCAGACAGCCGAGGACTTCGCCTAGATGGCATTCAGGATCCGGTAAGGGCATTATGAGCTCATAGTGAGGCCAAATGGAATGATTAATGCCCTGTTGTCTTCAAGATTTGAGAAATTGTGTGTCCCGGTGGTACTTGGACGGATTGGGAGTGGTGTCCCCCGAGGATATTTTGATTTACTCCCGGAGCGACTTGGAACACAAGGAGCACTTGTGGATGTGCTACCATGCCTGTGTGGATGAAGCTGTATGCCAAGTTATTGAGGTACAAGTTGTAGCTTCAGAAGCATACCTTCTTGGGTCACCTTATTCTAGCCGTTGGAGCGGCGGCGGAACCCGGCCAAATGGATGTTATTCAAGGTTGGCTGAAACCAACATTTATTCTTGAGGGGAGGAGCTTCTTGGACTTGGCAGTGCCGGTGGAGCATGGCCAATGGATAAGGAGACTGATACCAGCGCCAATATTAGTATTTCCAGTGTTGGGAGAGAGATCTGCGAGTTTTAGTGATGCCTTCTATTGTGACCGTGGAGTTATCGTTGGGTCATTGTTGAGCATTCTGGATCACCCAGACAGGGCCACGGCGTTGGCGGATACCTGGAGCAGGAAAGCTATCTAGGGTTGAGTTGGATGATTCCACAGCTGGCGCTGTGCGGACTGTTGAGGCAAACATGACTTGTGGTTGTGTCCCTGAGGGTTCCTTTGGATGATAGACCGCGGCTGAGCAGTTCACTCGGATGGTCAAGATTCGGGAGTGACCGAGTGAGGACCCCTCCTTGTTAGGGCTCTTTTCCTTATTGGATAATCGTGTGGGTGTGCTTCGGATTGCCTTGGTTAACTTGACACAGGTTGTGGTTTGGTGCGTGTTGCACTGGCGGTTATCTTGTTTCCCCCAACTTTTGATGGAACCCCTGTTGTGTTTCATGTCTCAGCTCAGGAAGGTTATGTTTTTGGATCCCTCGACCGTGATTGACTCGCCCTATTTGAGATCTAGGAATGTTTGGAGTACGAGGGACGCCCGTTGCGATTTCTGGCTCGAGAGATGAGAGAATTGCACATCGGGCTATGCCGTACTGGTTGTCGCTGTTGTTGTTGTTGAGGAGTGATCACGGGGAGTGAGTAGCGACTTGGAGCTGGAGATGATGATGATGAGTACTTACCCTTAGTGTTTGTGACTCTTAGTGGAATTGAGCTAGTTTCGAGGATGAAACTTTCTTTAGTGGGGGAGGATGTGAGGACCTGGATCCCCACGACGAGATTACTAGTTGATCAGCAGCTCCTGGAGGCCTATGTGGCGTGTCGGTGGCGTTTGTACACCAATTGGACACTAGTGATGGACTCGGTGTGTTAAATGGATCACGAGAGTAGTCAGATGACCCCGTCAAATGCTTAGAAGTGGTTTTGCGCGCAATGGATATTAAAATTGGGCTCAGCGCGAAGTTTGGACAAAAGAACACCTTTCCGAATGCCTTCGGCAATTTTTAGAGTTGGAATTTGGCAGATCGGACAGCGGATTTGGATTCAGCGTGCGAAAACGATGAAAATGGACTATTCACTTGCATTTTTCGGAGCCCGGATGATGCGCACGTTTTTCGAGGCAGGTGGTACTGTTCCGGTGGCCGGCGGTCAGTGGCGGCGCCGGCGGTCAGTGGCGGCGGCGGCGGGCAGCGGCGGCGGCGGCGGGCAGCGGCGGAGCGGGCTCGGGCAGGCGCAGGCGCGGCGGCGGGCAGGCGCGGGCAGCGCGCGGGCGCGGGCAGAGCGCGGGCGCGGGCAGCGCGCGGGCGCGCGGGCAGGTGCGCGGTCCACGAGGCCGGCGTGCACCGAGGGCAGGACACGTGGCGGGCAACCATTGGTCGGTGCAGTGGACCGGGACCACGGTGCAGCGGGGGTGCCTCGGGGCGCGTGCCTGGCAGGGTGCGCAGGCGGCGCTGGCGCGCGCACGTGCGCGCGCCAGGCGCGCGTTGACCGGCTGCCGGGCCACGTTTCGGCATCCGGGGCGGGCCACGTGGCGCGAGCTGGGTGGACGGCGCCGCTGTTGCCTGTTCGGCGGGCGACGTGGAGGCCCATGAGGGTTTCGGGCGCGCACAGTGTTGGGCCGGGCCCAACACTGTAGCGGCCCGAATAGTTCGGGCGCCCGGAAGTGGGGTCATATCCGGTATTTCGCGAATTATTTTCTGGAGCCTATTTAAGCGATCCGAGCCTTCTTCTTCCCCTAATTTTCCGGCATTTTTGAGCCTTTTCTCTCCACGATTTCTTCAGAGGAGTTCATCCTCGAGCTGCGCTGCACCCATCTGCAGAGTTTGGAGATTTTATGTGGCACGCTTCCCGAGGTTACTATTTTTACGGCGCGGCGCGACGCTCGTTCATTTGTGTTCCCCTTCGTCGTGTTTTGGTGCGCGAGCTCCCCCGGCCTACTCCGACCTCCGTTTCAGGCGATTCTTGTGCTGTTGGATCCGCGACAGATAGAGCTATGATCTTGGTATTTTCTACTTCCCCTAGTTTCACGCTTTTTGAGAAGTTTTTCCATGCTTACAGGGACCCCATTTTCTGATGGAATTTCTGGACAGCGACACCTTGCCAAATTTTTATCTCCGCAACCGGGCATCGGATGGAGATGTGCCTGTACACTTTTCTCATCTACAGGTCGCGAGGATCATCACCGTATTTTTCTTGGATTTTTCTGAGGCTTGCCCGCAGGTAGATTTTTCTCCCTTTATCTGTGCATGGAAATATAGATGTATGGTTGTGAGCGCCCTGTGTTGTGGAATTTGTAACTCGGCCTACGGGGCTCGGAATTTAACGTACAGGTACTCGTTTCGAAGGTATCGACGCGAGGATCGCTGTAATATTTTTATTGGATTTTTTTGGGCACTTTCAGCAGGTGAAATAAGCGTATCTTTGGGATTGATTTTCAGTGTGTTTGTGGGTGGTTAATTTTGGGAATTGAAGTGTAACTTTGGACCTTTTGTGGTACCCAGGAAGGTTCGCGAATATTTTTGGAACACTGCTAGGAGCCGAGGTTGGCGCGACATGTACCGTGGATATGGGTTCAGAGGATTGTGCGTGCAAGTGGCCACGCTCTTCGCCGACCCCAGGTTTGCCTTGGATTGAGCACTTCAGGTGGGTAAGCTTAATTTGGTAACTGTATAAGGTTTTTATATCATGGTGAATGTAAATGCACATATGGGGATATCACCCCTCTATGATTGATAACAGGCATATTTGTTGTACAACCGATATGAGCGAGAGGTAAGCAAGGAATGGCCTACTTGGGTGAGATTGGTATACCATAGTAGGAATATTTTAGTATGCTTTACTAATATACGTTTCACCCACTTTTATTGTTTCTGAGGACAAAGCATGCTTGCATGGACATGTAGTTAGGCCATCTTTTACTGCTGCACTACTTTTGGAACTTGACTTAGGAGAAACCATGTTATCCTTTTCTCCTTCTTTGTTAGTCAGATGGTCTGTGTTGCTCGGGTTCGAGCAGGGGTTCTGGGTAGTGTAATCGGGACTTGGTGTCTGGGACAGGTTGGATTAGTTGTGGGGCTTTGCGGCAACCACGGATATTGGGCGGTTGACCGGATATTTATTTATGCACCAGATTGGGTATCTGATTTCTCTAGTGGACAGAGTTTCCCACCTTGATCAGAGTCATGATCCAGTCCTGCTTTTGTTACTTATCACACCGGCGCGGATATTGCCCGGTGATACTTTACTCGTGTGGGTCGCTCCCCTCGAGTGCCACACCGGAGTGTGCGATCGGACGGTTAGAGTGGCCGATCTGTTACTTACTTTTGTTTGCGATCGGACGGTAATAGTTGCCGATCTGTTACTTACTTTGAGTCCTTGAGACTCCTATCCCTGATACTTTACTCGTGTGGGTCGCTCCCCTCGGGTGCCACTCCGGAGTGTGCGATCGGACGGTTAGAGTGGACGATCTGTTACTTACTTTTGTTTGCGATCGGACGGTAATAGTTGCCGATCTGTTACTTACTTTGAGTCCTTGAGACTCCTATCCCTTATCGGTGTTATGCATTGGCCAGCATACCCGATTCGTCAGGCACAGCAGGCAGTACCAGTATTTCTGGCGTCACTAGATTGGGTTTATTACAGATGTTTACTTCACTGTTACACTCGTGTCAGGGGGACCGAGTTGAGTCTAGTAGCCGTGTTTAGACCAGTGTTAGTGTTGTTGGGAACCGTTTGGGCATCGACGGTTTTCCCAAGGTCATTGTGAGTTATTGACCGTTGTACAAGACGCATGGCAGGCATAGCAGGCATAGCAGGCATGGCAGGCATAGCAGGCATAGCAGGCATGGCAGGCATAGCAGGCATGGTAGGCATTGCAGGCATGGCAGGCATGGCAGGCATGGCAGGCATGGTAGGCATAGCAGGCATAGCAGGCAGTGCCAGTGATTACTGGTCTATCGATTGGGTCGATTGTGCACTTCTTGTGCTGGTGGTTGCATACCACTCTTTGGTTCTCCCCTTTTGGGCATTTAGATAGAGGCTTGTTAGCTGTTGAGAGCCTCCAGCTTCCTTATTTCAGTCTTTATGGCTTTGGTTAGTTTTTGTCTCTTGAGGACTTTGTGGGCAGATCGTCGGGTCTGGCGGTGGTACCCACTGAGAACTCCCTTTTTGGTGTAGTTCTCACACTCTCTGGGGGTTTTCCCCCTCCTTTTTCCTTCATCTTCTTTGTTTTGCAGAGTCTTAGCGGGTGTTGCTGATTCTGCGGTTGTTGATCGAGGCGAGAGAGTCGCGAGCTAGATCCCTACCCGTCGTTGGAGAGTAGCGGTACCCCCCTTCAGAGGAGATCTTTCTTTGGATTAGTTATTTTATTTTCTTCTTTTGAGAGACTGTTTTAGTGAGGATGATATGTATTGAGAGACTGTACACTGATGTATTTATTGGAGATATCTCCCTGTTGAGTTTTGAGCTCAGTATATGAGGATATTGTATGATTATCATTTTTGGGAGATGGACATTGTTGTATTATTTCCAGTTGTATAGTGGTTGATTCTAGTTATATAGCAGATTTTCATTTATAGCTCTGATATCTGTTAGCTGTAGTACTTTTCTTGCAGGTAGGACGCTTCGCCTATGCGGGGTTTGGCATAGGTGGCGGATCTGTTGGCGAGCCCGGGTCGCAGTTTCGACCCCGGGGCGTGACAGTACAGGGGGAGGCTTTTCACTGTGGATTTATGGATTTCGAAATAGTTTTGTAAAACCTGGGTGTCGTATGGGCACCATTTTCAAAACCCTGTGGATTTATGGATTTCGAAATGGCTTTGTAAAACTAGGGTATCGTGTGGGCACCTTTTTCAAAACCCTGCGGTTTTATCCTTTCAAAAATAGTCGGCCTCTTTATTACTTATGGAAAATGGTTGTATGTATTTGATGATTGAACTAGTGTGGTTAGAGGTATGATATTATGGGCTTTGTAGTCAGGACGCCGTGCATATACAAAGGAGACTCTGCCCGTTTGCAGAGTGAATTTGTATATGCGGCGGGTCTGGGCACGAGCCGGGGGAGTTCGGTTTCAAAAAAAAAAAAGGGTATGTAAATTTGGGAGCATCGGTGGCTACCCTTCCGCGCGTTTAAACCCCCGGGGCGTGACAGCGCGGCAGCCTGTGGTGCGGGCGGCCTCGCAGTGCGGCGCTGCATGGCTCCACGCGCTGCGGCCTTGAGGAGCGGCACACAGCGCTCAGAGCAAAGCGACGCGCAACGTTGGTGCAGCAGTGACAGAGTGCGGCGCGGCGCCTCATGCAGGCAGCGGCGCGGCACACTAGCGGCGGCGCGCTAACAGCATAAGCGGCGGCGCGGCGCGGCAAGCAAGGTGGCGGCGGCGGCGCGTCGCGATCACCGTTAAGCTAAAACCATAGGCTCGGCACTCCGGCGACGGCCTTGCGACTTCGTTAACGGCAGTGGCGACCTCCCGTCGTATCCGACGGCGGCGGCGGCCTCCCGTCTAAGACGACGGTGACGGCGGCGGCTCCGCCAAAAACTCCCGCTCCGACGAAAATCCCAAGAAACCCAAAAGAAAGCACGGAAAACCCCACGAAATAAAAAATGATGTTAATGAAAAGCCAAGAACCAACTTTTTTGCCGACGGGGAAGACGATGCGATGCCTGGACCCGCTCTCCGATCTCCGGTCTCCGACGGTGATGGCGCTCACGAACTCGACCTCCGATGATGGCGACGTTTCCAATTCCGAGCTCCCACGTGCACAACGAGGAAGAAGATGGATCGCTCTCTTTCAAAAACGGGAAACGAGGATTTTCTTGTTTCTTTTTCTCTTATGTGTAAAGTAAAACCGACACCCAATCCCCATATATTTATAAGAGAATTTCTAATCGCTTTAACTATTTTTTTTCTCGATTTGCATGCCAAATTTAACGAAACGCCCCTCATGCATCTGCATGGATTTTATAGCGCCATACACCATTAATGGGTGTTTTAAAATTTTTTAATCCATTGACTTCGAAAAATCGCATCGGGAGATCCGTTCATCGGATTTTCGAGCTGATCGCACCGCCGTTCTCCGTTTAACGAGCTCTACAACATGAAAACCAAAACCAATAAGATTGATACTCGAAGAAAATAAGGAAAATAACACACACACCGAAAGTGACTTGAAGGGAAAAATCGTGGACACTACATCACTCCCTCCTTTAAAGAAGTTTCGTCCCCGAAACTTAAATCGTATCCGTCGAGAACAAGTTCGGGTAACGCTCCCTCATCATCGACTCAAGTTCCCAAGTGTCTTTCCGTTCCTCATGATTGCTCTCTTTCACCTTTACATACAGAATCAATCGTTTCCTCAACTTCTTCTCCTCTCGAGCCAAAATCTGTATCGGTGTTTCCTCGAAACTCAAATCCTCTTGTAAATCCACCGACGAAACACTGATAACATTTGAAGGATCGGGAAGATACTTCCGTAGCATCGATATATGGAAAACATCGTGTTCCTTCTCGAGATTTGGTGGTAATGCCAAGCGATATGCTACCGGACCAATCTGCTCCAAAATCTCAAACGATCCAACAAACCGCGGGCTCAACTTGCCTCGCAACCCGAACCGTCAAATCCCTTTGGATGGTGATACGTTGAGCAACACATGCTCCTCGACTTGAAACTCCAAGTCGTGACGTCTCCGGTCCGCGTAGCTCTTTTGTTGACTCTGCGCGGTCAAAAGTCGATGTCTAATCGTGCGAATTTTCACTTTCGTTTCCTCCACCAAGTCTGGTCCAATTTGCTTCCGCTCTCCCAAATCATCCCAACACAAAGGGGGCAACACTTGCGCCCATACAAAGCCTCATACGGTGCCATCTGAATGCTAGCCTGAAAACTATTATTATATGCAAACTCCACCAAAGGCAAGTAGCGATACCATCCCCCTCCAAAATCAAGTACACACGCTCGTAGCATATCCTCCAAAATCTGAATCACTCACTCCGACTGTCCGTCACTTTGGGGATGAAACGCCGTACTGAAACTGAGCTTGGTTCCCATTGCATGTTGAAGACTTTTCCATAAAATTTGACACGAAACGTGTATCCCTGTCAGAAGTGATCATAACCGGAATCCCATGTAGTCTCACGATCTCATCAATGTACAACTGTGCCAAACATTCTCGTGACCAAGTAGTATGAACAGGCAAGAAATGTGACGATTTTGTTAACCGATCTACCACGACCCAGATTGCATCATGCCCAAGCTGTGATCGTGGGAGACCCGTAACAAAATCCATAGTAATCCACTCCCACTTCCACTATGGAATAGGAAGTGGGTGCAATTTTCCTGCGGACCGTTGATGCTCAGCTTTGACCTGCTGACACACCAAATAATGTGCTACAAATCGTGTCACATCTTCCTTTAATTTTGGCCACCAAAAGGTTTGCTTTAAATCCTTGTACATCTTTGTCCCTCTTGGATGTATAGTATAAGGAGTCTGATGCGCTTCGATCAAAATTTCCTCTCTCAACTCCGGCTGATCCGGAACACACAAACGACCTCGATACTGAGTCGAGTCGTCCTCCCCGATGGTGAAGTCGCCATCCTGACCCGAAATAATCCTGTTGCGAACAAGCTGGAGCTGTACATCCGACCGCTGTCCCTCAAGTATGCGTTCCAAAAAGGTCGGTCTAACCTCCATGGTAAACAATCGTGTCACTGTGCCGTGAGGTACCACCTCCAAACCCATCCTTTGAAAGTCTGCAAATAATTTACCCTGCTGTATGACTGATTCCATCGACAATTCCTCAGTTGGAACTTTCCTGCTCAAAGCATCTGCTACTACATTTGCCTTTCCCGGGTGGTAGTGAATGGACAAATCATAGTCTTTAAGTAGTTCCAACCAACGCCTTTGCCGAAGATTAAGTTCCTTTTGAGTGAACAAATACTTCAAGCTCTGATGGTCCGTATATAACTCACAGTGTGCCCCATATAAGTAATGTCTCCAAAGCTTCAAAGCAAAGACCACGGCCGCTAACTCGAGGTCATAGATAGGGTAGTTCCGCTCATAATCCTTGAGTTGCCTTGATGCATAAGCTATAACTCTGTCATGCTGCATCAAAACGCAACCAAGGCCAACTCTTGAAGCATCACAATAAACCACAAAATCCTTTCCCGGTCTAGGTAGGGCCAAGACCGGTGCTCGAGTTAACCTACCCTTGAGCTCCTCAAAGCTCTCCTGACACTGTGGAGTCCAAATAAACTTCTCACCTTTTCGAGTCAACTGGTTTAATGGCAATGCGATTTTAGAGAAGCCCTCTACAAACCGCCTGTAGTATCCGGTCAAACCCAAAAAGCTGCAAATCTCTGTCACTGTAGTCGGTCGCGGCCAATCCAAAACTGACTCAACCTTCTTTGGGCCCACTGCAATCCCTGATGCTGTGATGATGTGCCCCAAAAAGACAACCTCGCGAAGCCAAAACTCACACTTCTTGAGTTTTGCAAAAAGTCCCTGCTCCCTGAGAGTCTGAAGCACAATCCGCAAATAATCCTCATGCTCCTCATCGGTATGCGAGTAAATCAGGATGTCATCAATAAAAACCACCACAAACTGATCCAATTACGATCTGAACACTCTGTTCATCATATCCATGAATGCTACAGGCGCATTCATAAGTCCAAATGGCATAACTATAAACTCATAATGTCCATACCGGGTCCTGAATGCTGTCTTAGGAATATCCGTACCCTTAACCCTGAGTTGGTGATATCCAGATTGCAAGTCGATTTTTGAGAAAGTAGTGGCTCCTTGCAATTGATCAAATAAATCATCAATTCGAGGTAGAGGGTACTTGTTCTTCACCGTGACTTTATTCAATTTTCGGTAATCAATACAAAGTCTCAAGCTACCATCCTTCTTCCGTACAAACAAAACCGTGCTCCCCAAGGCGATACACTTGGCCTCACAAATCCCTTGGCCAATAAATCCTCCAATTGAGCCTTGAGTTCCTTTAATTTCGCAAATGCCATTCGGTAAGGTGCCTTTGAAATCGATAAAGTGCCGAGAACAAGATCAATGGTGAACTCAAGCTCCTTCTCTGGTGGCATCCCGGGCAACTCATCAGGAAACACATCATGAAACTCTCTCACAACCGGAATGTCGGGAAGTGACGGTGAAGGCCGCAAAACCAAATCCACTGAAGACAAGTAAGCTGTGCAACCACCTTGAATCAATCTCCTTGCCTGAGTAGCGGAGATGTACATCGCGAAGAACGTGCTTTTACACGCCTGGAAAACAAGCTACGGGTATCCAGGTTCTCGCAAATGCACCCGTCTCCTCTCACAATCAATCACTGCATGATATCTAGCCAACCAATCCATGCCAAGTACCATGTCAAACTCTCTGATCGGAACAACCACTAGATCCCATGGGCAAACACGATTGCCCAGCTTTACCGGGCCGGTAGGTACAAAGGTATCCGCTTCCATAGGTGGCCCTGGGGTCAAAACTGATAACACACTAGCGAGGGGTCTCTTCTCAAAGCCATGAGTATGGGCAAAGGTACGCAAAATAAATGAATGGGATGCTCCGGATGTTCTAGCACAAATATCTGAAAATAAAATAATACCTGCAACCACATCCGCTGGTGGATCAGTACCCTGCGATGTCATGGAATATACCCTCCTACCTGATTGCTGCTGCTGCTGCTGCTATGGTGCCTTCTCCTCCCGTCGAGGGGTCGGAGGGGGTCTTGCCTGCCCTGTAGGAGACCTCCTACGGCCCTACCGCTGAGGTGAAGATGAGGATGCTGCCGTCGATGCTGTCCCCCTGGTTCAAAGGGCAGTTGGATCTGAAATGCCCCTATTTCCCACACCGGAAACATTGATCCTCTGAGGACCCGATTCCCCGCGAAAGGATTACTGTTGGATCAGCAGCTTCTGGAGGCCTATGTTGGGTGTTGGAGGTGTTTGTGCGCGTATCAGACTCAAGAAAGGGGCTCAGGGTATAGAATGGATCACGTGTGACGCCCCACTTCCCAAGGGGTCACCCATCCTAGAACTACTCTAGCTCTAGCACGCTTAACTCTCATAACCTCTTGGATCTTGCTACCATCCAAAATGCTATAGCCGGGTTAAGAGATTTAGTCCTATTATATCATTTATATATAGGACTAATCCAAATTCCGGGGGTGTCATATTCTTCCCCCTTTTAAGCCATGGCGTCCACGTCAGGCTCAAGCACACTCACAAACACCAGGCGATGTGAGACTCGTCTCGCTAGCCTTAGCCGACCTTGTGGGGAGCTGCACTCCACCCACAACGGTCATTAGCCGGGGAGCCTCGCTCTACCCGCTATATAACCCTAGCTCAGCCGAGACTCATCTCACATTTCCGGCTGGTGAATGGCTCTAATAACAACTATGACGCCCCACTTCCCAGGGGGTCACCCATCCTAGAACTACTCTAGCTCTAGCACGCTTAACTCTCATAACCTCTTGGATCTTGCTATCATCCAAAATGCTATAGCCGGGTTAAGAGATTTAGTCCTATTATATCATTTATATATAGGACTAATCCAAATTCCGGGGGTGTCACATCACGAGTGTATTCAGATGCCCCCGTCAAATTTTAGAAGTGGTTTCGCGCAAAACGGGCATCGGATTTGGATTCAGCTAGGAAAAACGATGGAAATTGACTACTTGGATGTATTTTTCTGAGTCCGGACGCCCAAAAAGGACACCCGAAAGTTTTCTGTGTTTTCGGGTGCATGGTGGACCGGTGGACCGAGGAGTGTGCCACGTGGCGGCTTCCCATTGGTGCCGTACGCCATGTGGCGGAGCAGGAGGCGCTGCGCAGTGGGCTCGGCCCACGGGAGCAGGCGCGAGTAGCGCGTGCGGGCCGGGCAGGCGCGCGGGTAGCCGCGGTGCATGGGGGACTGGTGTGCCACGTGGCGGCTTCCCGTTGGCGCGCTTTGGACAGCTGGCAGCAGGGAATTGGCAGGTTCACCAGGCGCAGTCCACGGGGTACTTGAGGGCGCCTCGGGAGCCGTGCCCGGGTTAGGGGGGCAGGCAACGCGACAGGCGCGCACGTGGGCGCTGACCGGGGCGGGGGCGTGAGTGCGAGCCACTCGTCGGCGCGTGGTTGGCGGGCGCCAACCACCCGCGCGGTGGGCGCTAACCACCCGCGCGGTGGGCGCTGGCCACGTGGCGCGACCCTGATGGCCGGATCCGCTGTTTGCTGTTATGGGCGACGTGGCACGATGGGAGCAATTCAGGCGCTAATGGATTGGGGGACTTTCGGCGGTACTGTTGGCGCCCAAAACTTTCAGGCGCCCGGAAACAGCACCCCAAACCGTGGTTTCTTCATTGGAGTTTTCCTATAAATAGGCGTGGGGTGCCCCATTGCGGGATTTTTCAAGATTTCTGGGAGCCCCTTTTTTAGCAGAGCTCTCCTACACCTTGTCCTCTACTCTCCGATGGATCTTGGGTATTTTTGGAGGCCGCGGCATCGGCGTTTTGTGCGACACGGCGCACTTCGACGCTCCTTCGATTGTGGCTTCTACCGTCGCATTTCAGTCCACGAGGTCCCCTGGATCACCCGATGGAGTTTTGAGCCGATTTTTGTGGCAGCACGTTCATGAGAGGTACGCCTTCGATTTCCGTGTTGATTGCATTGCTGCGTTTTGAGTTTTTGGTGGTGTTCCCGAGGTATCTTTTGACCCCTTGTACTGCTGCGAGATGTGGGACAACGGTGGAGTATTGTTGGGATTTCTCGGCCTACGGGCATCGGAACGGGACATTTGAGGACTCGATCGACATCTACGCTTCGAGAGGAACAGAACCATATTTTTATCGAAATTTTTGGAGGTCATTTCGAAGGTGATGTTTAAGCTTCTTTGGGACTGATTTTCGCAGACTTATGTTCTTGAGGGAGTTTGGCTTACCGCGATGTTTTGTGTGTATCTTGGCCTACAGGTGTTGGAATGAGTAGTATAAATACTCAGTTTTCATCTACTCATCGTGAGGATCACAGCCGTGATTTTTCTGGATTTTTCGGAGGACTGCACGTAGGTGAAAAACCCCATTTTCTGTGCTGGTTTGCAAAACAGCAAGTGCTGTTTTGGGGTGTTGACTGTGGTGTTGATTGTGGGCTGTTTGGCAGTGGACTTGGCGGTGGTGTTGGCTGTGATGTTGGCTGTGGCTGAGGCACGAGCGATCAAGTGCCGAGGGTGCGGTTTCGGCGGATTTTGATAGTGAGTGACTACGCACTTCACCGACTTTAGCTTTTCCTGCGGAAAGCGATTCAGGTGGGTTGCTTCGTCTCCAGAACCGGTGGACTGTTCTCTAATTCTATATGTTAGAATGCATGCATGTTTAGGGTACAATGTATGTGATTGAGAGGTAAGCTTAGTAATGGTATTTGTTTGAGAACTGCAAGAGTAATATCCATGTTATGTATTATGAGAACTTGCAAGATTTGGATATCCATGTTTATGATTAATGAAAGCTTACCTAAGGGAATGTTACTGTGGTGACCCGATCCCCGTGTAGCTTCTCCCATGAACTATGGTGTAGAACACCTAGTGTTGGTGTGTCTGGCCCATAGTGCATCAAAGGGATGCCACAGATGGACCCTGTGTGATATCCACAGCTGGATTGGCCTTCGGCTACATTTGCCGAATTTTTTAAATGGTTTTGGGCCAAACAGAGGTTGGATTTGGATTCAGCACGGAAAAACGCTTGAAAACGGCTATTTGCTTGTTTGTTTCTGAGTCCGGATGCCCAAAAACGGACTCCCGGAAGTTTTCGTTAAATTTTTGTGCATGGGAGGGGCCGTGGACCGCCGGCTGCCACGTGGCGGCTTGTTATTGGCCGGTCCGCAGCACTCGGTCCACAGAGGGGCGTGGCTGGGTGCACGGACCCGGCGCATGGACACGTGGCGCCATCTGATTGGCGGGCTCGTGATGCGCGGTCTACTCGGTGGCGCGGCGGTGCATGGACCAAGGCGGGTGGACACGTGGCAGTCCCCGGTTGGTCGGTGCACGCGGCGCGGTCCACGGAACCCGAAGCTGGGTGCGTGGACCGGGTGCAGGGGACACGTGTCGACGTGCTACTCGCGGGCTCACGAGGCGCGGCGCACGGGGTCGCTGGCGGGCGCCTCGGGGCGCGTGCGTGGCAGGCGGTCAGGCTGCGCCTGCCTGCACGTGTGACCGCGACACTGTGCAGGCCAGGTGGCACCCTGCCATTGGCGGGCGCCACCTACCCGTTTGACCGGGGAGGCGCCACGCGGCGGCACCACACGCGCCCCGCACAGCTGTTTGCTGTGCGGGACACGTGTTGGTCGCCGGGAGGGCCACGTGGCCATTCCCGGCGCGCCCCGCACAGCTGTTTGCTGTGCGGGTGACGTGGCGGCACGAGAAATTTCCGGGCGCCTACAGTGTTTTCCTCTGCGGCCGGATTCGGGCGCCCGAATCTTCGGGAGCGCCCGAATCTTGGGACATGGTTGGTATTTCATCAATTATTTTTCCGCGGCCTATATATAGCCCGAGCCGCCTTCCTTTGCAAGTTTTTGGCATTTCTGTGCTTCAAACCGATGGGAAGTCTTCAGTAAAGTTGATCCCCACGCAGTGCTGCATCCATCTGTCGATTTCAGGGATTTTACGTGGCATTCTTATCGAGGTTTCCATTTTCTTGGCGCGTCGCGACAATCCTTCGCCGGTGTTTCTCCCGTCGCGTTTCGGTGCGCGAGCTCCCCCGGCCTACTCCGACCACCTTTTCGAGCGATTTCTTCGCCGCTGGATCCACGACAGACAGAAATACGATCTAGTTATTTTCAGAATTCCCTAGTTTTGCACTTTTCGAGGAGTTTTTCCATGCTTACTGGGGGTCTTTTGCTGTGAGTGTTTTCTTGGGGACAGCGGGTTGTTTCGAGGATATCTCCGCAACCGGGCATCGGATTGAGACGAGCCCTTGTACTTTTTTCATCTACTCGACGCAAGGATTATCACAGTATTTTTTTTGGATTTTTCTGAGGTTTGCCCGAAGGTATTTGTTTTCCCCCTTATCTGTGCTAGAGTTTACAGTTATGTGGTTGTGAGATTTTGCGCACCTGTACTGTGGAATTTGTAACTTGGCCTACGATGCTCGGAATTGGGCGTGCAGGTACCCGTTTCGAAGGTCTCGACGCGAGAATTGCTGTGGTATTTTTATTGGATTTTTCGGAGCCCTTTCAGCAGGTGAAATAATTGCATCTTCGGGACTGAATTTCAGACTGCGTGTATTTGGTTAATTGTTGGAATAAACTGTAACTTTGGACTGTATGTTGTACCAGGAAGAGTTGTTCAGGGAATTTTGGGACTGAGGATTATTTGGAGGTTGTCGTTCCTGGTGTTTCCAGCTGTTGGATCTTGGACAGTTAGCGCCTTCAGATGGGTGGCTTTGCTTTCAGGATCTATGGACTGTGCGCTAATTCTATTGATATAGAATCATGCATGATAGGGATTGGACTTGGTAGCATGGTAGAATTTGAATGTTATTATTCCTTGTATTTATCTGATGATCGTATGATCTCTTCTGCTTCCTACCACCTGTTAAATTATTGTTATCTTGGAACCTGACCTAGCACCCCCGTCATATGTTGCATGTGTAACCAGACCAGTAGAAAACCCTCACTTGGGTTAGGGTTATTTATGTTTAGACATCCACACATTATGTTCATTCCTGGACTTAGTGTTATCCTCGCCCGGGTAGTGGGCCGAGCGGTCGGGGCTTTTTTTTAGTGTGGGATGCATTTGCACTCGTGCTTGGGAGCAGAGTGGAGTCTGGTAGATGTAGTGTATCGCTTGTCTGTACCGGGAACCGTTTGGGGTAAACGGTGGTCCCGGGAGGTCTTGTTTTCCCCTGTTGGGGTTGTCGCCACTGTGTTAGTGGCAGTAGTTTACTAGTGTTATCCGGACCTAGAACCCAGAACCCTTTTCGACATACACCTGATTTTGGCGTACCAAATGTTTTCTTCCAAGCATCGAAGGGCCGCTGGAGTCTGTTCTTGTTTGATTTGGACAAAGGCATCAGCCCTTCGGGGTTTGGGTAAAATACTTGTTTTGCAACTGTTTTTCCTAAAAGAACTAAAAATCATTAAAAATGGGTTTCTCTTTAAATCAAGATAGTTTTTCAAAAAGGGAACTACTTTTAATCCTCACCCTGTGTGGGCTGAGTGAAAATGGTTTTCAATAGCAAATGTCGCCTTTTTCCTGTAATCTCCCCACTCGAAAGGATTCGAGTGGTCTGGGTTCTAGGGGTCGTTCCTTTGTCGGGACGAAAGCCACGGGGGCCGAGCCTGGAACCTGTTCTTGTTTGATAGGGTTGTAGATGTAGGTCTCCCAGAACTTTCGGGCCCTCGTTGGTGTCTTCTGTGTGTTGTACCGAGGTTGTTGTGTTCCCGAACTATAAGGGGTCGGGAACATCGATAGGCGGAGCCTAGAGTCTGTTCTTGTTTGATAGGGTTCTAAGCACCGGCCTATCGGGTTTCCGAACCCTTATGGTGTCGGTCTTTCCTGTGAGTTTAGTGTTCTGTTGTGGGAGCCGTCTGGTGGACGGTGGTCCTGGCTGTGGAGTATCTCCATCCAGTGTGTTTGTGCTGTGAGCTGTTGGTGAGGCTAGTGCCTCGTGTTTCGTGTGAGCTGATCAGCTGAGTCGTCGAGAGTGCTCCGACCGTTGTGCGAGATGTTTGAGGATTCTGAGTCTTTCCATTCAGAGCGTGAGCGTGGATTTTGGACTATAGCCTGCAGTGCCACCTGAGCTCGATAGAGTACGCGGATACCTTTGTCCTCGTTGGGGTCGCTCCCGTCGAGTGCCACGTCCGGGGTGGGTCTGCACTTTGGTATCGCGACTTGTCGACGCCGTCCCTCTCACTGGCCCAGTTTTGGCAGTCACGGACACAGTCCCTCTGGCTGGCCCAGTTTTGGCAGCTACGGACATCCTACGTCAGTCCGGTCCTCCGGGATGTAATGGCAGTAGGTAGGCGCAGGTTTGACTGGACCCGAGGAGGCAGTCAGGTAGATTGGGTGATCTGGATGTTGAGAGTTAGTAGATGCATCATGTTTCCATATGTTCCACTTTTTGAGCATCTAGATAGAGGCATAGTAGCTGTAGAGTTACTTTTCCAGCCCTTTCATTTCAGTATTATATTGTTACTTTATGCCTCTAGTAGACTTAGTGGGCAGACCGTCGGGCTTGTTGGCGGCACCCACTGAGAACTACTTGGGACGTAGTTCTCACACCCGTCGTGGTGTCTTTTCCTACAGGAACTTCTACTCCTGTTCCTGCTGCTCCAGTTGCTGATCCGGCTGATCGAGGTAAGGGAGTCGCGAGATAGATCCCTACCAGTCGTCATCATCCAGAGAGTAGATGTACCCCTTTACATTTTGAGAGTTCTTGTTGAGAGACTTTTGTAGTGAGGTATAGAGTTGTACTTTTATTTTACTGCTTGAGAGATTTATGTTCTTTTGGGGAGGAGTTTGAGTTGTATATATTTTATTTCTAGCAGTTTACTTTCAGCTCTGATATCCGTTTAGTATAGTTGATCTTTTGCAGGTTAGTCGCTTCATCTATACGGGGCTTCCCGTATGGGCGGCGGATCTGTTGGCGAGTCCGGGTTGCAATTTCGACGCCGGGGCGTGGCAGTTACCCTATGTGATTGATAGCATGCATGATTTAATGTACAACCAACAGGATTGTGATGTAAGCATGGGAAATGGCCTAGATCATGTGGATTGATGATTACTTGATTATTGTACATGTTTCGGTGGATTTGAGATCTAGCATATTGTAGATGGTTGTGTTCATTCTATACTAGATGAGATAGAGATCATGCTTGATTAATCATTGGCCTATGTATGTGGGATTGATATACTATAGTGGTGATATATTAGCATGCCATGTTAGCACATAGCCTTTTATGAGTTTTGATTATCCGAGGGGACATGATGATATATCTATGTGCGGGTACTACTCTGATGATTTATGATGGATCATGGATTATGGGCAGGTGTAGTTGATTAGTGATTTTGGCATGTTGGTTATATACCTATTTGGAGCCACTAGTTGATATACTCTTTCTTTTATCTTCCTTGAGAACACTCGCATGCTTGTATGGACATCTAGATAGGTCATCTTTTACTGCTACACTATCATATTGGGACTTGACTTAGGGGAAACCATGTTTGCTTCTTTTCTCCTTTTTAGTCAGACATGTGATTCATGTTGCTCAGGTTCGAGCAGGGGTTTGGGATAGTGTAGTCGAGACTTTGAGTCTGGGACCGGTTGGACTTGATTGTGGGTTGTGGGGTATTGCGGCGACCGCGGACTTTGAGTAGTTGACCAGATGTTTACATGTGCATCAGATTGGGGATCGGATTTTTCTTTAGTGGATGGATTTTCCCACTTTATGTGTACCTTTGCATCAGATTGGGGATCGGGATTTCATTAGTGGATGGATTTTCCCACTTCGATCAGAGTCATGATCCAGTCCTGCTATATCGTGATACTTGTGACAGAGATACTTTACTCGTGTGGGTCGCTCCCCTCGAGTGCCACTACAGAGGTAGGCTTATGACCGAGCCGTGTGCCGGTCTGTTACTTATATTTTGACCGAGCCGTGTGCTGGTCTGTTACTTATATTAAGATCGAGCCGTGTGCCGATCAGTTACTGGGTTCTTGAGTGCGACAGCAGAGCAGGCAGTACCGGGTTCCATACCGGTCCATCTGATTGGGTTGTTCAGGCAAATATTTTTATTATTGCACTCATGCCTGGGGGCTGAGTGGAGTCTGGTAGCTGTGATTAGACCAGTGCTAGTGTTGTCGGAAATCGTTTGGGTTGACGGTGGTCCCCGATCGTTGTGAGTACTTCGACCGTTGTGCGAGATGCTTGGGGATCTTGAGTCTATCCGTTCTGAGAGAGAGCATGGATTTCGACTATAGCCTGCATGTGCCACTGTTCGTTAGCGAGTTAGTCCGATTGGACACCCTACGTTGATACACTAGGGAGGCGCAGGCTTGACTGGACCAGATGTGGCAGTCAGCTCGATTGGGTCGATTGAGCACCTCGTGTGCGAGTGGTTGCATATCTTTCATCGGTTTTCCCCATTGAGCATTTAGATAGAGGCATGGTAGATGTAGAGTATCTCCAGCTTTACTTATTCAGTCTTTACTACATCTTTATCTTATGCCTCTAGTAGACTTAGTGGGTAGACCGTCGGGCCTGGTGGCGGTACCCACTGAGAACTATGTGTTGGTGTAGTTCTCACACCCGTTGGGGGTGCTCCCCCCCCCCCTCTTTTCTTTCCTCTTCTTTGTTTTGCAGAGTCTTCTGCGGGAGTTGCTGGTTCTACGGTTGCTGTTCGAGGCGAGGGAGTCGCGAGCTAGATCCGTACCTGTCTTTGGAGAGTAGCTGTACCCCCGCATTGGAGATTTGTAGTACAGTCAGTAGATTATTTTACTTCCACATTTGAGAGACTGTTGTATTGTGAGGATCTGACTTGTACTGAGAGCCTGTACACTGATGTATTATTTTAGTTTACCTCCCTGTTTGAGTTCTTAGATGTTGTATCAGGATGATGTATGGATGATCATTTTTGGGAGATAAATATTGTATCATTATTTCCAGTTGTACAGATGGTTGGATTTTAGTTTTACAGCAATTTTCTTTACAGCTCTGATATCTGTTTAGCTGCAGTTTTATCTTTGCAGGTTGGACGCTTCGCCTATGCGGGGTTTTCTATATAGGTGGCGGATCTGTTGGCGAGCCCGGGTCGCAGTTTCGACCCTGGAGCGTGACAGATCCTGCCTATGTGAATGTGTGAGGACCCGGATCCCCGCGATGAGATTACTGGTTGATTGGCAGCTTATGGAGGCCTATGTGGTGTGTCGGTGGTGTTTGTGCACAATTTGGACACAAGTGATGGACTTCGGGTGTTAAATGGATCACGTGGATAATCGGATGACCCCGTCGAATGTTTAAAAGAGGTTTCGCGTGAAATGGATATCAATATTGGACTCAGCGCGAAAAATTAGATTAAGAACACCTTTCCGGATGCCTTCGGTAATTTTTAGAAATGGAATTTGGAAAAACGGACAGCGGATTTGGACTCAGCGCGCGAAAACGATGAAAATGGACTATTTACTTGTATTTTTCGGAGTCCGGATGCAAAAGCACATTTTTCGAGGCAGTGGGTTACTGTTCCGGCAGGCCGGGCATCGCCGGCTGCGGCGGGCAGCGGCGGAGCGCGGCGGCGGAGCAGGTGCGGGCAGGCGTGCGGGCGCGGGCAGGCGCGCGGTGCAGCGCGGGAGAGTGCCACGTGGCATCTTCCTATTTGCTGAGGGTTGGACACGTGGCAGAGTGTGGTTGGCTGGTGCACGGGCACGGTCCACGGAGCAGGGAGGCAGGTGCCTCGGGATGCATATGCTGTTTTTCTGGGATTTTTGGAGGACTGTACGCAGGTGAAATACCCCCTCTTCTCTGCTGGTTGTGAAAATAGCATATGCTGTTTGGTTATTATGGGGTATTGATTATTGTGTTGTGATTGCGAGGTTGGTTGGCGCAGACATTGTGCGACGGAGTACCCAGGGTGCAGTTTCAGCAGATTTTGTTAGCAAGTGGCCACCCCTTCACCGACTCGGCTTTACCTGCGGAAAGCGTTTCAGGTGGGTTGCCTTGTCCCCAGAACCGGTGGACGGTTCTCTAATTCTATTTGATAGAATGCATGCATGTTTATGGTACATTGTTGTGATTGAGAGGTAAGCTTAGTAATGTTGATTGTCTAAGAGAATTGCAAGATTAATATTCAGGTTATATTATGAGGACTTGCATGATTCGAATATCCATGTTGGAGATTAGGGAAAGCTTACCTAAGGGATTGTTACCCTCTGTGACTTATAGCATGCATGATTAAAGTACAACTAATAGAATTGAGATGTATGCGTGGAAAGTGGCCTAGATCATGTGGATTAATGCTTACTTGCTTATTGTACATGCTTAGAGGATTTGAGATCTAGCATTCTTGATGACTATGTTCATGTTATACTAAATGAGATAGAGTTCATGCTCGATTACCCTTTGGCATATTTATGTGGAATTGATATATTATCGTAGCGATTTATTAGCATGCCATTTAGCACATATCCTTTCGTGAGGACTGATCATTCAAGGGGACAGGATGATGCAGCTATATGCGGATATTACTCTGAGGAGATATTATGGATTATGGATCATGGATGTTGGACAGGTGTAGTTCATTAGTGATTCTGGCATGTGCTTATATTTATGTGGAGCTGCTATTTGTTCTATTTGTTTTATCTTCCTTGAGGTCAAATGCATGCTTGTATGGATATCTAGATAGGCCATCTTTTACTGCTACACTATCATGTTGGAATCTGACTTAGGAGAAGCCATGTTTGTTCTTTCTCGTTTTCTTCTAGATTCAGGTTGCTTGGGTTCGAGCAGGGGTTTGGGATAGTGTAGTCGGGACTGTGTGTCTGGGACAGGTTGGATTAGATCGTAGACTTGTGGGGTTTTGCGGCGACCGCCGATATTTGGCGGTTGATCGGATATGTACTTGTGCATCAGATTGGGTATCAGATTTCCTCTAGTGGATAGAGTTTTCCACTCATTGTTTACTGTTGTTTCAGTTTGGGGATCGGGTTTCCCTGTAGTCGGTGAGTTTTCCCACTTTGATCAGAGTCGTGATCCAGTCCTGCTATATCGTGATACTTGTTACAGTGATACTTGTCACAGAGATACTTTAGTCGTGTGGGTCGCTCCCCTCGAGTGCCACTCCGGAGGTAGGCTTGACCGAGCCGTGTGCCGGTTTGTTACTTATATTTTGACCGAGTCGTGTGCCGGTCCGTTACTTATATTGAGATCGAGCCGTGTGCCGATCAGTTACTGAGTTCGACAGCAGAGCAGGCAGTACCGGGTTCCATACCGGTCCATCTGATTGGGTTTATATCAGGCAGGTACCTTTATTGTTGCACTCGTGCCTGGGGGCCGAGTGGAGTCTAGTAGCTGTGATTAGACCAGTGCTAGTGTTGTTGGGGGCCGTTTGGGTTGACGGTGATCCCGTGTCGTTGAGAGTACTTCGACCATTGTGTGAGATGTTGAGGATCTTGAGTCTTTCCATTCTGAGAGAGAGCGTGGATTTCGACTATAGCCTGCATGTGACACTATGCGATAGCAAGTTAGTCCGATTGGACACCCTACGTTGATACACTAGGGAGGCGCAGGCTTGACTGGACCCGATGTGGCAGTCAGCTTGATTGGGTCGATTGTGCACCTCATGTGCGAGTGGTTGCATACCTTTCATTGGTTTTTCCCTTTTGAGCATGTATACAGAGGCTTGGTAGCTGTTGTGTACCTCCAGCTTTCTTGTTCAGCTTTACTGCATTATTATCTTATGCCTCTAGTAGACTTCGTGGGCAGATCGTCGGACTTGGCGGTTGTACCCACTGAGAATTCCCTTTTGGTGTAGTTCTCACACCCATTGGGGGTCCCCCGCCCCCCCCCCCCCCCCCCCCCCCTCTTCTTTCTTTTCTCTCCTTTGTTTTGCAGAGTCTTAGCGGGTGTTGCTGATTCTGCGGTTGCTGTTCGAGGCGAGGGAGTCGCGAGCTAGATCCTTACCTATCTTCGGAAAGTAGTTGTACCCCCTTTCAGTGGAGATCTATAGTACAGTCAGTAGATTAGTTATTTTATTTTCTTTTTGAGAGACTGATGTATTGTGAGGATCTGACTTGTACTGAGAGCCTGTACACTGATGTATTATTTATTTCAGGATTACCTCCCTGTTGAGTTCTGAGTTTTTGTATTGAGGATTTTGTATGATTATTATTTATGGGAGATGGATATTGTATCATTATTCCAGTTGTACAGATGGTTGGTTTTAGTTTTACAACACTTTTATTTTATAGCTCTTATATCTGTTTAGCTGTAGCCCCTTTCTTGCAGGTAGGACGCTTCGCCTACGCGGGGTTTTGCATAGGTGGCGGATCTGTTGGCGAGCCCGGGTCGCAGTTTCGACCCCGGGGAGTGACAGATTAGGTGGTATCAGAGCCTAGGTTGTAGGTCATGGTGGACTTAGAAACCCTAGGCTTATGGTTTGACCCTTGGATGACTTCGTGAGAGTCGTGACTTGTAGCGAGAGTCCTGATTGAGTTTTATACCTCTCCCAAGGGACGGGAGGAGTGATCGGCATGTTTATTCTCCTAAGTGATTATGTTGGCTGCAGACCACATAATGCTGTGGAACGGGTGACATGCTTTAGACTTTCGCTGGATTGGGTCGAGTGTTGTTGTGTGCTGATTTGCGGTTTTGTCGTGGTGAGCGGTGTCTCCCCGATGCTGGGTTTTGACCCGTGTGCATCCTGTCACAGCAGTGGAGCATGAGCGGTTGGATTTGGGCCGGATACCCGGATTGAGGTCTGAGAGCTCCGGACCCAGATGACAGGATTGTTAGAGGCTTATCAGCGGCAGAGTGAGCAGCTGGTCTAGGTGACACAGTTGTCGGAGCAGCGAGCATCCCGACAGTGCTTTTCTCCTGAGACCACCTGATTGTAGTATCCTCAGCGGCAGTGATTTCTGTGGCGCCAATGGAGCGAGTAACCCCCTCCGTGCCAATGTTTAGTGCCGAGGCACCGAGACGGGGTGGATAGCTGACAGCTGATGAGCTGTGGGACATCATCGATCGATGGAGCTAGTTTTGGCAGATGAACCATCCCGATTCGTGGAATTGAGTTGGAGCCTTTGGAGACAGAATCGTGGTTGGTAGTGATGGAGAGACTGTTTGAGAGCCCCATTATGCCGAGAATTTACGCAGTTGTTGAACTGCGCGCTCCATGTTTGAGGGACGAGGCGCATAAGATTTGTGTATCTCGGAGTGAATTGCGCCAGGATACCTTTCAGCTCTTTCGGTTCCCCCCGTTACAGATTTTGGATGCCTCTATGGAGTAGGCATTGAGTGGAGCGTGGCGCTACAGTTCCTTTGGATGGGGTCTGCCGCCAGAGGCGAGTTCTGGATAGAGGCGCTTGACGCTAGATGATGGAGGACAGATTGGCCAGCAGTGGCATTCCTGATTTTCTCCAGGGTAGTGGATTTCTGAGACATCAGAGGTCGGGTGGACCCCGATGGCAGCATCAGCATCTATATCAGAGTAGCGCAGCGGTAGCGTGAATTTGTTGTCGGCGGAGGACCATACCTGTCGCCTCAGTGTGAGCAGAGACAGAGGTCGTGCTCCCTATGTGGTTAATCAAGATATATTCTGGCAGACTGAGCGACGACCACCTGCATTGAGCGGATGAGTTTGTGCCGCCCGGTTGGAGGGCGCCATGGCAGTGGATCGAGATGTCGCAGGTGTGATTCCATCACAGCAGTCTGAGTTAGAGCACTCTGCATTCCGGTATGGACTAGAGGCAGAGTCGTTGCCAAGTGCACTAGAGGTACAGGTTCCTGTTGGTGTGGTGCACGAGGAGGAGACTGTGGATCATGTCCAGTGCAGTTGAGACCATGAGTTATACCGGCAGACTTATTGGTATTGTGGTAGTTGGTATTTTGACCCAGTGCCTGTAATTGGTTGGCACAGTACCACATGATGTTTGACCGCGGAGAGAGAGAATTATGACTGTGAGGACCCGGATCCCCGCGTTGAGTTTTTTGGTTGTTTGGCAGCTTTCGGAGGCCTGCGTGTGGTGTTGGTGGTGTTTGTGCGCAATCTGGACACAAGTGGTGGACTTCGGGCTTAAAAAGGGATCACGGGGGAAGTTGGAGGACCGTCGAGCGTTTAGAAGTGGTTTCGCGCGAAACGGAGATTAAAATTGGACTCAGTGCGAAGTTTGGACAAAAGATCACCCTTCCGGATGCCTTCGGAAAAATTGAGGTTTGGAATTTGGCAAAACGGACTTCGGATTTGGATTCAGCGCGCGAAAACGATGAAAATGGACTATTCACTTGTATTTTTCGGAGCCCGGATAACGCGCACGTTTTTCGAGACAGGTGGTACTGTTTCGGCGGCCGGCGGGCAGGCGCGCGGGCGCGCGGGCAGGCGCGCGGCGCACGGGGGCGCTTTGCCACGTGGCAAATTCCTACAGGATGGGTGCAGACACGTGGAGGGCTGTGGGTGGCCGGTGCAGTGGACCGGGACCACGGAGCAGGCCGGGGCGCCTCGGGGCGCGTGCCTGGCAGGGTGCGCAGGCGGCGCTGGCGCGCGCACGTGCGCGTTGACTGGCTGCCGGGCCACGTGTCGGCGTCTGGGGCGGCCACGTGTCGTGCTGTGAGAGGGTGGCGTTGGCTGTTGCCTGTTGTGCGCTGACGTGGTGCACCCTCCACATTTCGGGCGCCGGTTGGTCCGGTCTACACACCCGGTTTTCGGCGCCCGAAAGATTCGGGCGCCCGAAACCAGGGACACGTTCGGAATTTTCCGAATTGTTTGAGCTGCCTATTTAAGCGATCCGAGCCGCCTTCTTCTTCCCTTTTCCCGCATTTCCGAGCTTTCCCTCACCCCGAGCCCTTAAGCAAAGTTGCCCCCCTTCGTGTTCTGCATCTTCTGGAGAATTTCTAGGATTTTTGGTGGCACGCACTTCGACGTTTCCATTTTTACGACACGGCGCGACGCTCGTTCATTTGTGATCTTCTCCGTCCCGTTTTGGTGCGCGAGCTCCCCCGGCCTACTCCCACCACCTTTTCAGGCGATTCTTGCGCCGTTGGATCGGCGACGGACAGAGCTACGATCTTTGTATTTTTAGCTTCCCCTCATTTCACGTTTTCAGAGGAGTTTTTCCAAGTTTTCTGTGACTCTTTTTGCTGTGTTGAGACTTGGACAGCGGCTCGCTTCTTCGGCGATATCTCCGCACTCGGGCATCGGATCGGGATGTTCCTATACACTTTTTGCATCTACGCGTCGCAAGGATTATTGTCGTATTTTTTGTGGATTTTTTTGATACTTACCCGAAGTTATACTTTTTCCCCTTTATCTGTGCATGGGTTTACAGTTGTGTGGTTGTGAGATTTTGCGCACCTGTACTGTGGAATTTGTAACTCGGCCTATGGGGCTCAGAATTGGACGTGCAGGTACCCGTTTCGAAGATCTCGACGCGAGGATCGCTGTGGTATTTTTATCGGATTTTTCAGAGTCCGTTCTGCAGGTGAAAATTGCATATCTTCGGGACTGATTTTCAGATTGCGTGTACTTGGATATTTTTTGGAATAAAGTGTAACTATGGACTGTATGTTTGTACCAGGAGGAGTTGTTCAGTGTTTTTGGACCGTAGGGACTGCAGATTAGTGGGAATTGTTGCTCCTGGCATTTTCAGCTGTTGGACTTTGGACAGTGTAGTACCTACAGGTGGGTGGCCTCGTCTTCAATACCTATGGGCAGTACAGTAATTCTACTGATGTAGGATCTTGCATGTTTGTGAGTTTATTGTGTAGCATGCAAGAATGTAGGAATTGATATTCCTGGTATTTATTTGTCGATCTTGTGATCTTTTTCTTCCCACCATATGTTAAATTAGTGTTATCTTGGAACTTGTCCTAGCACCCCCGTCATATGTTGCATGTGTAACCAGACCAGTAGAAAACCCTCACTTGGGCTAGGGTTATTTATGTTTAGACATCCACACCTTATATTTCATTCCTGGACATAGTGTTATCCTCGCCCGGGTAGTGGGCCGAGGGGTCGGGACTTCCTTTTAGTGTGGGATGCATGTTACACTCGTGCTTGGGAGCAGAGTGGAGTCTGGTAGATGTTGTTGGTCGTTATCTGTGGCGGGAGCCGTTTGGGAAAACGGTGATCCCGGGATATCTTGTTTCCCTGTTTGTGTTGTCGCCACTGTGTTAGTGGCAGTTGTGTACCAGTGTTAGCAGGACCTAGAACCCATAAGCTTTTTGACATACACATGATTTTAGTCTACCAATGTTTTTCTTCCAAGCATCGAATGGCCGCTGGAGTCTGTTCTTGTTTGATTGGACAAAGGCATTAGCCCTTCGGGGTTTGGGTATAAAATACTTGTTTTCTAACTGTTTTTCCTAAAAGAACTAAAATCATTAAAAATGGGTTTCTTCTTAAATCAAGATAGTTTTTCAAAAAGGGAACTACTTTTAGTCCTCGCCCTGCGTGGGTTGAGTGAAAATGGGTTTCAGTAACAAATGTCACCTTTCTCCTGTAATTCTCCCCACTCGAAAGGATTCGAGTGGTCTGGGTTCTAGGGGCCGTTCCTTTGTCGAGACGAAAGCCACGGGGGCCAAGCCTGGAACCTGTTCTTGTTGATAGGATTGTAGGTCTTAGTCTCCCGGAAATTTCGGGCCCTGGTTGGTCTCTTCTGTGAGTTTGATGTTCTGTCGTGGGGAGCCGTTGTGTAGACGGTGGTCCCGGGCCGTCGAGTATCTTCCGGACTGTGTTGTTGGGAACCGTTGGGGTTGACGGTGGTCCCGGGTCGTTGAGTGTTGTCCGACCAGTTTTGTTAGCCCTGAGTGGTGGGTTGATCCTAGCTGTGGAGTATCTCCAGCCAGTGTGTTTTGTGCTATGAGTTATTGGAGAGGCTAGTGTCTCGTGTTCGTGAGAGCTGATCAGCTGAGTCATCGAGAGTGCTCCGACCGTTGTGCGAGATGATTGAGGATTCTGAGTCTTTCCGTTCAGAGCGTGAGCGTGGATTTTGGACTATAGCCTGCAGTGCCACCTGAGCGACAGAGTGCGCGGATACCTTTTCCTCGGTGGGGTCGTTCCCCTCGAGAGCCACGCCCGGGGTGGATTTGTTACTTTTGTATCGCGACTTGTCGACGCAGTCCCTCTGGCTGGGCCAGTTTTGGCAGTCACGGATGCCCTATGTCAGTCCGGTCCTACGTGGATGTAACGGCAGTAGGTAGGCGCAGGTTTGACTGGACCCGAGGAGGCTGTCAGTGTAGATTGGGTGTGTCACGCCCCGGGGTCGAAACTGCGACCCGGGCTCGCCAACAGATCCGCCGTCGACACGGGAAGCCCCGCACCGACGAAGCGTCTAACCTGCAAAAGATAGAACTACAGCTACACAGATATCAGAGCGGAAAATAAAAGCTGTAATATAAAATCAAACTACTATAAAGCTGAAAATAAATACAAAGTCCATCTCCCAAATACCTGAATAATACAAGGTCAGATACAAATAAAAATCCACCTATACAACATCTATGAAACCAAAAAGGGAGATAAATGAAACTGAAAATACAACAATAAACAGAGAATCCCACAGTCCGGGATGGTACATCTACCTCACTCTAAAAGAACTATGCTGGTAGGGAACTATCTCGTGACTCCCTGTCCTCAGTCCGTCGAGCCAGCTCGGGCAGGAACGGAAGAAAAAGCCTCAGCAACCTGTCACCGACAGAGGGTGTGAGAACTACATCCTACAGTAGTTCTCAGTGGGTACCGTCTCCAAGACCCACGGTCTGCCCACTAAGTCTACAAGAGGCATAAGATAACAGAAAAAGACAGTGATAAAGAAAACTAAGCTGGAAAAGTATCTACAGCTATCATGCCTCTATCTACTATTGTGACGCCCCACTTCCCAGGGGGTCACCCATCCTAGAACTACTCTAGCTCTAGCACGCTTAACTCTCATGTTCCTCTTGGATCTTGCTACCATCCAAAATGCTATAGCTGGGTTTAGAGATTTAGTCCTATTATATCATTTATATAGAGGACTAATCCAACTTCTGGGGGTGTCACATTCTTCCCCCCTTTAAGCCCTGACGTCCACGTCAGGCTCAAGCACACTCACAAGCACCAGGCGATGTGAGATTCGTCTCGCTAGCCTTAGCCGACCTTGTAGGGAGCTGCACTCCACCTACAACGGTCATTAGCCGGGGAGCCACACTCTACCCGCTATATAACCCTGGCTCAGCCGAGACTCATCTCACATTTCCGGCTCGTGAATGGCTCTGATACCAACTATGACGCCCCACTTCCCAGGGGGTCACCCATCCTAGAACTACTCTAGCTCTAGCACGCTTAACTCTCATGTTCCTCTTGGATCTTGCTACCATCCAAAATGCTATAGCCGGGTTTAGAGATTTAGTCCTATTATATCATTTATATAGAGGACTAATCCAACTTCGGGGGGTGTCACATTGATGTGATGACCTGGATCTCCGCAGAGCTGTTGCAGTGCGTTGCGGTGGCCATCGGAGGCCTACGCGGTGTGCCGGAGGTGTTTAGGGCACAATTGGACACAAGTGTTGGACTCCAGGCTCAAATGGATCACATGGGTGATCGGTTGACTCTGTCGGGTCTCTGGAAGTGTTTTCGCGCGAAACAGATATTAAGATTGGGCTCGGCGCGAAATTTGGACAAAGAATACCTTTCCAGGGGCATTTGGCAATTTTCAGAGTGGGAATTTGGCAAAGCGGACGTCAAATTCGGATTCAGCGCGCGAAAACGGTCAAGATGGACTATCTGCTTGATTTTTCTGAGCTTCGGGTACTGTTCACGGCCGGAACAGTAACTCCGGCGATCGCCGGCGGCGGCGGCGGCGGCGGCGGCGGCGCGGCCTCGGGCAGGCGGAACGGCGGCGGCACAGGGCGCGGGCAGCGCGCGGGCGCGCGGGCAGGCGCGCGGTCCACGCGGCCGTCGTGCACCAAGGCGGGGACACGTGGCATCACCCCATAGGCCGGCTCACAGCTCCCGGTCTATGGAGCATGATGGTTGGGTATTGGTTCACGGTGCACCGGGGTGGACACGTGGCAGGGTACCATTGGTTCGGCTTTCGGCGGCTCAGGCACCGGGTGCAGCGGTCAGTGGCAGGGAAACGTGGCGCTTCCCTATTGGCTGGTCAACTGTGCGGGCAGGAGGGGCAGCTGGCGCGGGCAGGCGCGCAGGCGCGACGGTACTGTTGACCGGGGACACGTGTCGACTTCCGGGGTTGGCCACGCGGCGCAGCAGGAGTGGAGGTTTTGGCTGTCGCATGTTCGGGCGACACGTGGCGGGCTCTGAGGCGGGTCAGACGGACCGCGGATCCCGTCCGACGGCGCGCCATGGGTCGGGCCGCACTGTGCGCGCCCGAAAGTCTTGGGCCGGGCCGCACTGTGCGCGCCTGGAAACTTCCGGGCGCCCGAAAGTTGGGACCCGGATGGTATTTTTCTAATTGTTTGGGAGGCCTATTTAAACAGCCCGAGCTCCTTTCTTCTCACTTTTTCCACCATTTCCGAGCCTCCTCTCACCAAGGTGTCTTCAGCAAAGTTGTTCCCCTTCGAGTTCTACATCTTCTGGAGGATTTCCAAGATTTGTGGTGGCACACACTCCGAGGTTTGGATTTTACGGCGCGGCGCGACGCTCGTTCCCTTGTGATTCCCTTCGTCGCATTTCAGTGCACGGACTCTCCCGAGCTACCCCGGCAGTATTTTTCAGCGATTCTTGCGCCATCGTCTTCACGACAAGTAGGGCTACGTTTTTCCGTGTTACTGGATTTTCCCATTCCGAGCTTTTCATGGGGTTTTCGGATCATCTTGTGACCTCACTTTCTGGGGTGGGAATTTGGACAGCGCTGTGTTGTTTCGGTGATATCTTCGCGCACAGACCTCAGATTGGGGCAATTCGAGAGGCGTTTTGCATCTACACATCACGAGGAATCTCCCCAAATTTTCTTGGAATTTCCTGAATTTTTCCCGAAGGTGAGAAGCCTCTGTTTACAGTACTTTCAGATTCAGTTTTTGCGATCGACTTGCTTCGGGATGGTTCTCTTGTCGAATTTGGTTCTCAGCATAGAAAACTCGTGGGTGAACGTGCAGGTACTCGTTTCGACCGGTTCGTCGCGAGGATCGCGATAGTATTTTTCTGGGAATTTCTTGGGTACTTTCCGTAGGTGAAAATGGCTAAACTATTAAACGGATATTTTGGGACAGATTTTGGTGTGAAACTTGGAATATTAATTGCATGTGTTCTTTGGGGTTGTAGCGCAGTGTTGTGGGGGATTTCCGGATCGGGCGTGGACTTTGCTTCCGGGGACCGGAATTAGCGCTCGAGGTGGGTACCGTTGTTAACACTTCTACTTGTAACATCCCCACTAGGCCTATTTGAGTTGCTACCATGTTATATTGCTAAAAGAACCGGTAAAAGCGATTATTGCATGCTAATTGAGAATTGGGCTTATTGTTAGGACTTGCATCTTCAAAGGGACTAAGTATTAATTAATGATTAACTCTTGTAAATAATATGTCGCCGGAAATCACGGGAAGGGTCTTGCTAAATGGATTATGTTGCTTATACATGTGGGAACCTCTTATACATACACATAAACTGATTTGGGGTAACTTAGTAAAATGGAAGTTTATTTGAACAGCATACCTCTACTTTGTGATAACCAAAATACTGGAATCATGTTTTAATAAAGGACTTTGCATGCTTGTATGGACATCTAGCTAGGCCACCCTTTTCTGCTACACTATTATGCGGGAACTGACTTAGGAGAAACCATGCTTTTATTTTCTCTCCTTTTGTCTAGATTTAGGGGATAGTGCGCTCGGGTTCGAGCAGGGGCTGGGGTAGTGTAGTCAGATAGTTGTGGGATTTGGGACAGGCAGGCTGTGAGGGCAGGGCATTGCGGCAACCGCGGATTTTTGGCGGTTGACCGGACAGTGGTCATTGCATCAGATTGGGGGACAGGTTTTGGGCTTCTTTTAGTGGATGGGCTTTCCACTTAGATCAGTGTCGTGATCCAGTCCTGCTGACTTTGATACTTGTTACTGAGGCACTTGACTTGTGTGGGTCGCTCCCCTCGAGTGCCACTCCGGAGTGTGCGGTTTATAGATCTCGAGTCTTCGCGACTCTCATCCCCTATCGGTGTTATGCGTAGGCTGGCATACCCGATTTGGCAGGCAGAGCAGGCAGTACCAGTGCTTACTGGTGTATCGATTGGGTTTAGACAGGCAGGCATTTACATTCTGATGCATCCATTTAGCTATACTTTTAGCTGGCACCTTAGAGGCATGTAGTGGTAGCTCTATTCATCATCCACAGTCTTATTCACAGCTTACCACCTTTGTTTTGTTCTCCGCCTCTTATAGTCCTAGTGGGCATGTCTGAGTAGAGGTTTACCCACTAGGAGGAGGCTACTGTTCTATAGTAGTTCTCACTCCCCACTGTTTTCTTTTTCTCTTCCCCTTTGTTTTGCAGAGTCGTCTGCGGCAGTTGTGGGCCCCTCCTCAGCGGATCGAGGTAAGAGGATCGCGGACTAGATAGCGGTCTACCCAGGCACCAGTTCAGTTACTAGATGTACCCCGATACTCTCAGATACTCTACTTTTCATTTCTTTTGGGTCTGGCTTTGGCCAGCTGGTTGTATTTGATTAGTGAGCTGGGAGAGATATTTGTATTATTGAGAGTTTACTTCTGCACTTTTACTTTCCAGCTTTATCTGAGATGTATTAGTTCTAGTTTAGCTCTGTTTATGCTCTTTTATTATATCATCTTTATTTGAGCAGGTTACCAGCGCTTCGTGTAGACGGAAAATTCCGTGTACACGGCGGATCTGTAAACGAGCCCGGGTTCTGGTTACACCCGGGGCGTGACAGATTAAGTTGGTATCAGAGCTTAGGGATAGGTCAGTTGGGACTTAGGAAACCCTAGGCTTTTGGCAGACCCTAGGAAGGCAAGGCGTGAGTGACGCGACATTACGCAAAAGTCGGCAATTTGGTCATGCGTTTATTTGACTCTTCCAGTGAGGGAAGAGGGATTGGCATGTCCTATTTCTGGCGAACTATTATGTTGGCTGCAGACAACATAAGGTTGCAGAAATAGGAGGATGCCTTTGACTTTCGCTAGATTGGGTCGAGTGTGGTTTTGTTACTGATCTGTGGTTTCTTGTGTGGCAGGATGCCTCCCAGGCGGCGGATTCCTACCCGGGGTACCCCCACACCCCCGGAGGGGCCGGAGCAGTCCGGACCTTCAGAGATTGCCGAGTTGAGGGCCATGGTGGCCCAGCTGGCGGAGGGTCACTGCCGGCAGGAGCAGAGGATCGAGCAGCTGCTTGCTCAGGTTGGGGCCCCTCCCCCTACTTCTGCTGAGGCCCCCGCACCACCTGTTGTACCACCGACTATACCGCTGGTGCCTGTGGCACCATCTTCGAGCAGCGGGGCCCCGGGAGCGATCCGACCTTTGACCCCCGCGAAGGAGCAGGAGTTCACTGATAAACTCACCCAATTCTGTAAGCGGGGACCGCCTAGATTTTCGGGGCGGAGCACCCACCCTTGGGAGGTCGGGACTTGGCTTTCAGCAATGGAGAAGTTGTTCCGAGACTTCTTCATCGATCAGAAGTACAGGGTACACATGGCTGTACATTGCTTGGACGGGGATGCTGACGCGTGGTGGCGTCGGGTGGAGCCCCTGGAGTTTCAGATCACTCGGCAGCTACCGTGGGCAGAGTTCAAGAGGATGGTTCTGGACACGTACTTTTCTACTAGCGTGAAGAAAAAGATGGAGGATGATCTGAAGAATCTCCAGCAAGGCGACCGGTCGGCATGGGACTACTTCCAGGAGTTTTCGCGGTTGCTCAACTGCGTACCCTACGTTGCTAGGGACGGGCCACATCAGGTGGAGCTCTTCGTGTGACGCCCCACTTCCCAGGGGGTCACCCATCCTAGAACTACTCTAGCTCTAGCACGCTTAACTCTCATGTTCCTCTTGGATTTTGCTACCATCCAAAATGCTATAGCCGGGTTAGAGATTTTAGTCCTATTATATCATTTATATATAGGACTAATCCAAATTCCGGGGGTGTCACATTCTTCCCCCCTTTAAGCCCTGACGTCCACGTCAGGCTCAAGCACACTCACAAGCACCAGGCGATGTGAGACTCGTCTCGCTAGCCTTAGCCGACCTTGTGAGGAGCTGCACTACACTCACAACGGTCATTAGCCGGGGAGCCTCGCTCTACCCGCTATATAACCCTGGCTCAACCGAGACTCATCTCACATTTCCGGCTGGTGAATGGCTCTGATACCAACTGTGACGCCCCACTTCCCAGGGGGTCACCCATCCTAGAACTACTCTAGCTCTAGCACGCTTAACTCTCATGTTCCTCTTGGATTTTGCTACCATCCAAAATGCTATAGCCGGGTTAGAGATTTTAGTCCTATTATATCATTTATATATAGGACTAATCCAAATTCCGGGGGTGTCACACTTCGAGTTGGGCCTACGCCCGGAGATCTATACCTTAGTGCATGCGCAGAGACTACAGACCCTGGAGGAGGCGGCAGAGCATGCACAGTGGGTCGAGAGGGGAGACCACGTCGTCGCCAGACGTGGAGGCCTGGTCGCTCAGGGATCTGACAGGAAGCGGCCAGCGCAGGATGATGGGGGACAGGCCAGTTCCTGGAGGCCGCCCCGACCCCCGCCGCCTCAGTTTTCAGGCCGCGGGCGTTCGGAGCGGCGAGGGCCTGGTGGATCCCATAGGCCCCCACAGCAGCAGCAGCAGCAGCAGCACTCACGACAGCAGCAGCATTCACAGCAGCAGAGGTCGCAGTCCCGGCAGCAGGGACCTCAGCGGCAGAGGCAGCAACAGCAGGGGAGGCAGCCCCAGACCCCAGCCAGGTGCATTTTCTGCCGGGGACAGCATCCTTCTGATACTTGTGACCAGAGGTTTGGCCGCTGTTATCGGTGCGGACAGTCGGGCCACGTTCGAGCTACTTGCCCCTATGCGCCAGCACCGGCTCCTTCCTCAGCATCAGCCCCATCGGCACCCCAGCAGCGGTCCTATGCTCCAGCGAGCAGGGCCCCTTCTTCTCACCCGGCAGACTACCGACCACCGGCACAGAGCGGGCGGGTCTATGCCGCCCAGGTTGAGGACTCCCTGGCAGCCGACCACGTGGTGGCAGGTATCGTTTTACTTTCTGGCAGTAGAGCTCGCACTTTATTTGATACCGGTGCATCACATTCTTTTATCAGTAGAGCATTCGCATTATCCCATGGACTAGAGTTAGGTCGGTTGCCACGTGCATTAGAGGTACAGATCCCGGAGCATACTCTGTATGTAGGGGAGTGTTGTTGGTCTTGCCCTGTACAGATCGAGTCGTGGATCTTGCCAGCGGACCTGATGGTCCTGACCCAGTTGCGAGACTTTGATGTAGTCCTTGGGATGGACTGGCTGACTCGCTATTTTGCGACTATTGACTGTGCCGCGAGGACGGTGACTTTTAGCGAGCCGGGCCAGGAGGTGGTTGTGTACAGAGGGTGCCAGAGTGCTTTCTTCGCCTCGATAGTTTCGACTTCTCGTGCGAGGCAGATGATGCGCAGTGGATGCGTGGCCTTTTTGGCCAGTGTGGTTGAGGGGCCTGCGGCGGCACCGGGACTCGCGGATATTCCTATTGTTCACGAGTGTAGTGAACCGGAATTTGGAATATAAATAGATGGAAATAAAAATAGTATGAAATACTATTGTTTATTGAGGTGAAAAATGACCTGGAAAGGAATTGGGCCCAAATCGGGATTGAAATAAGATGTCTAGAATCTTATGTGAGAAATTGGGCCCAGATTATAAGTGGAAAATCCACAGTCTTGGAAAATTCCTAGAAAATTACGGGAGCTCCGTAAATATGTTTTGAGGCCACGGTAAAAGTTTCGCGTTGATCGGACACCCGGATAGCGAGAACGGGCTCCGCCAGCGAATTCGAATACAGTGGGACTTTTGGTGACCCAGAGGTGGTCGAAACTGAAAAGTTCAGGTACCATGAGGTAAATTAAGTTAAACCATGGCTGCCTGTCAAATTTGAGCGTAAACGGGCGAGAAACGGGCAAGAACGGACGAAAACGGGCGAAACTGGGCTTTGGCCCAAGTTTCGGGCGCCCGAAAGTGGGAACCGGGCGCCCGGAAAGTATTGTAGCAAACCTGGTTTTCGGGCTGCAGTGAACCGGGTTCGGACACTGTAGCGAGCCGGTTACTGTAGCAGCCCGGTCCGAAAGGGGTGCGCCCGAAGGTTACTGTAGCAGCCCGGAACCCGAGGCAGTGGCACGGATCCCGAGGCATCGGGCACGGATCCCGAGGCAGTGGCACGGATCCTGAGGCATCGGGCACGGATCCCGAGGCAGTGGCACGGATCCCGAGGCATCGGGCACGGATCCCGAGGCAGTGGCACGGATCCCGAGGCATCGGCATGAATCCCGAGGCGAGCATTTCCCGCGCGAGGCGCGGGGGCACGCGGCCCGAGGCGCGCGTGGTGGGTGAGGACCGCCACGTGGCGTCTCCTCATTGGTCGGTCTGACCGGGGGAGCGTGGGCGTGCGCGGGGAAGGCGCGACGCGCCTGGCGCGTGTCAGCGGCGACGGCCACGTGTCGGCCTCCCGTTCGTCGGTCAGTGCGACGCGACGCGCTGACGCGACGGGACGCTGCGGCGGGCGTCAGAGCAGGCGTGGGTGCGGTCCACGTGGCGGCCTCCCATTGGCCGCCGATGTTTGGTGGTCGCGGTGCACGGGTCCACGGCCACGTGTCGGCCCCTGGTTGGCCGAGCTTGGTGACGTGGCGCTGAGCTGGCGCAGGCGTGGACGCGTAGACCGCGGTGGGCCGGTTATTGTAGCCGCCCGGAAACTTTCGGGCGCCCGAAAGGGTGCGCCCGAAAGTCCGGAAAAGGCCTATAAAGGCCCAAAATGACTTCCTTTTCCTCCTTTTTCCCTTTTCGGCTTCACCCGAGCGCGTGGGGAGGGGAGGAGGGCGATTTCGCCGGGGGTTCTCGAGGGCGCACGAGCGCGCCGTGGACCCCGTGGAGCGTGCAAAGTACTCCAAAGAGACTAAGAGACGCGATGGACGACACGGCATTGTCGAGGTAGGCCCCGTGTGTCGTTTTTGTGGTATTCTTGGCACAGTCTTAAGGTTTCCTTTTGGATTTTGGATTTGACTCCCGTGCTTACATACGTGTTAGGGACCAAGTTTTACTGTGCCATTTTACTGCTCGAGTTTTGCGGGCGTTTTGGGCGCGCCTCGTTTTGCGTGCCGCTCGTGGGAGATATGCGCCGTTTTGCGTGCGGACTCGACAAACGCGCACTGTTTTGAGTGCAAACTGGAAAGGCGCGCACCGTTTTACGTGCACCATTTTGCGTGGCGATACAAGGTATGTACTCCGTTTTGCGCGCAGGTTGGACTAACGGGCACTGTTTTTCGAGCAGACTCTAATAATACGTCTCATTTTACGTGCAGGGTCGGAATAATATGCACCGTTTTGCGTGCGACCCTACAGTCGAATGTGCATCGTTTTGCGTGCAGTTTCGAGGTACGTGCTCCGTTTCGCGTGCAGTTCGCGTTATCGCGCACAGTTTTGCGTGCAGACTCTAACAATGTATTCTGTATTGCGTTTATGACCGGATGAAAATGCACCGTTTTGCGTGCAACCCCGCAGTCGAATGTGCACCGTTTTGCGTGCAGTTTCGAGGTACGTGCACCGTTTCGCGTGCGGTTCGTGTTAACGTGCACCGTTTCGCGTGCCGGTTCTAACGATACATCTTGTGTTGCGTACAGGACTGGATGAAGGTGCATCGTTCCGCGTGCACCCTTATAGTGGATCGTGCATCGTTTTGCATGCCAAATTGAGGTATGTGCTCCGTTTCGCGTGCAGGTCGCGTTGTCGCGCACCGTTTAGCGTGCCGTCACTAATGGTGTGCACCGTTTTACGTGCAGGGCAAGAGAGATCGCGCATCGTTTTGCGTGCAGCCTTAAGATAAGCATGCTCCATTTTGCGTGCAAGCTCGAGGTACAAAGTGGAGCCGCATGGAGGCCAATTGCAAGTGTCTACAAGCAATTGGCAGAATAGTGATCAAGTGTGGAGATATGAAGGGAAATCGGGGACTCCACAAGGTGGGGAATTCTGCCGAAATTGGAAGACCTCTCCCCTTGCTCCATTGCTTTTCGATTCGAAGCATGATAGTAGCCTGTTAGAGGCGTTAGGTAATTATGATTATGATTGCCTGTGTAATTGGAATCAGATGATAAGAGTGCAACTGTTGGTTGCCAGAGATAGATGATAAATGTGCATGTGCGAAAGGACACAGATAAAAGTGCAACTGTTGGTTGCCAAAGATAAAGGATAGATTGCATGCCTAGAGGATAAATGTTATTTATAATGAATGTGAAAATAACTGCATGCATGAATGTGATTAGCCGTTATGATTGTGATCATGTTAGGGTATGACCCTAGGAATCATGTGACATAAGGAAAGGGAACATGTTGGTAGTAAGACTAGGAGAAAACCTAGTTCCAGGGTTCACTGAGTGACATCAAAACTTAGGAGATTATCCTAGGGTTGGACGAGTGGCATTGTCTTAGGTGATAACCTAAGGACACTGGATAGAGTGATCAACATAGAGTCAAGGAAGTCTAGGATGAGTATAATATGGAACTTAGGTAAAGGGAACCTAAAGTGATCCAGAGGAGTTTAAACTCACAGACAAGGAATTAGAGTCAGAGTAACTCTAAGTTAAAAGTGAAACCAAAAATATGGTCAAGTGAACTCTAGGACTCAGTGAGGAATCAGGGAAGTGGGACAGGATCCCAAAGTTAAAGAATTAAACAAATATAACCCTAGAGAGTCATAGGGTGTCCGGGCAAATGGACAATAACTTCAACCTCAATTGGAAGTTAAATGAAATGAAAGAGAAATGTTTAAAGGGTCCAGGAGACTCTAGTTACCCGTGAGGCAGGACCTAGGGTAAGGAATGAAAAAAAAAACTTGGTTAATAAGCAAGACAAGCAAATTGCTCAAGATAGAGCTAAAATTTGGTTAATAAGCAAGACAAGCAAATTGCTTAAGATAAAGAGAATGTAAATGACACCTTCGAATTTGAGACTCGTCAAGTGGAGCAGGACTCCCTGGGCAGTGACCCGTCGAGCGAGGTACTTTCGGAAGGCTTAAAGTGAAAGCAAAGGGCTAGATGCTCAAAGAAAAGAATGATAGTAATTGCCAGTGGCAACGTGAGCTTAAGGCTCGAGTGAATAAGAAAAGAGAAGCAAGTGTTCAAAAGCAAAGAGGCTAAGAACTAAAGTAAAAAGAACAGAAAAGAAAGAGAACATAAAGATCCTCGGTGGAGCCAACCCAGGCTGGAGGTACGGGCAGTTAATCCCTCTCCCGTGCAGTGGCCCGTTCGGGACGCTTCAGCCGTAGGACGAATTATCTAAAATATAAAGATAATAAAACAGGCGTGCCTTCGAAGGCTGAAATGTGGCTCTGTGGGATGTAAAGGGCTTGCCCTCTCCCCGGGCGCATCAGGATCGGACGCAGGGAAGCCCCCTCTGTAGAAATCTAGAATTTGAAAGTCTCTGTTTGCCTTTAAATGTTTAAAATTTGTCATTTTGGCAAAAGTGGAGTGTTAGTGGGCCAATAGTGGGCCCAGAAATATCGACTTATTGATCGGGGTCTGATCTGGAAAATCCGAGATCACCATTGCGATCGTCTCGTCGAAACATAGAAAGTTTCATATTCATATGTTTTCGATCCGACGGTCGGATCTTCCAGAAATCAGAAATCAAAAAGTGGGCCCGCGACTTAAGTGAATAGTAACCTTTGAATTTTTAACCCCTTGTGATCATGAATGGTCGCACCACTATCTAGAATTTTAACATAGGAGTATGAGTAATGGATCCTAGCTAATTTCGACGTTCTGAGCGCAATGGCACTGACGGATTTCGCGTTTGGCGACCCGTGTGCATCGAAGTGCGTGCGTCGATTTGCGACATACAGAACAAGATGGCCCGAGATTTCATACGAGCACCAAATCAAACAAATGATTAGCCTATTTTGAAGGTCTCGACTAGCCGGACGTCGTGGCGAAGTCTGTTTTGCAATTTGACGAGCGGATTGTCTCGAAATGCGTGAAAAGCACCGAAAAAGGGTGTATTTTTGAAGAAATCCTATTATTTTATGTACCAAAATTAAAGAGGCTTATAGGATAAGGAGTTGGGTGCATTTTGCACCTACTGAAAGGATCCCGGAGTCTAGGGTTTGGTGTGAACTGAGTTGAAGAAGATTTTGCAAAGAATCTTGCATTAAATTATTTTGTGACTCTTGGTCTCCTACGGGTGAATGCACGAGGAGTCATAGGGGGGAATCCGAGGCATCAACATCTCCTCTGCATCCTCCACATGATGCCGGGGTTGCTGGGGAGGCCAAGGACACAAACCCATTAGAGACCAAACCCGGGAGAGAGAGCAAGGAAGCTTGAACCAAACTCTTCCAAGGTGGAGTTGGAGTGCTCTGAGGATTTCTCTGGTGACTGTGGACTCTACTGGAGTTGGCCGAGGTCGCGCGAAGAAGAAGAAGAAGAAGGAACCCGGCTTCTTCCTATCTTCCCCGAATCCGGCCAAGGTAAGAACTCATTGACCAAAGGATGTTTGAGCCCGAGACCTTTAGAAGTAGCTTATATAGTTCCCTAGGATGATCCCTGCAAAGCCCTAGCCTTCCATGCAAAGTGCATGGCCGGCGGGAGGTTAGGTTGGCCGGAACCCTAATAGTGCACCGCCTTGGAACAACTCCGTAACTATGGATCTATATGGGCTGTAATTTGGCGTGCTTGGACTGTTGGTGGTAGGGACCAGCTCCACCCAATTTGGTGGAGTAAGGATCACCCAGTGAGTGGCAGTTTTATGCCCTAGAATTCGGGTTTATTGCAAGTTGGCCGAGGATGCAGCTCCGGCGCCGGCGGGCTTCTCCGACGCCGGCCATCTGCCCAGAGGAGATGATGGGACCCAAGGGAGTCCAACCATGCTATCGCATGGCTCCCATGCATCATGAAAATCATGGTGCCATGGATGAACCCGAGAATGGAAGATTTGCGGCCGCCGGCGCTCCGGCCACCTTCGGCCGGGGAGGCATGAACAGGAAGCTTTGTGGTGACCTAAGGAGTAACTTCCTCCAAGTTGCAGAGCTCCAAATTGCCTCGGTTAAAAGATGCCATTAGAGGGCATGAGCTCCAAACCGGAGCTTTGCTCCGCCGCGCCGCCGCCGCACCCCGAGGCCAGCCAAGGGTATGGGAAGCTTACATGCAGCAAATGGCACCTACTGGTGCATTTGGTTGAGCCCCAGACCCTTCGGATGGAGCATCACGAAAATCAATGCAAAGCTTCATCTTCTTCATCATGGGGCTCGGCCAACCCGGGGTTCTGAGGTTGCTCCAGTTGAGGGGAAATACTCCAGAAACTCAGTGGATCTAGTTGATCCAAGTTGGAAGCCCTCAGATGCCTTGGTTGCAGAGAATCAAGTTGTGAATGGTGTTATGGGAATGTTAACAAACTGTGCATACCACCTGTTTGATTGAATGCCACAATGAAGGAAACTTTGGAATTTCACATTACTGTAAATATGAAACTTGCTCCAAATAGTCCCCTGAGCTCTGTGCTCACTTCAGTTCAAACAGAAACTGAGTGGATTAAAGTTTGGTGCATTGTGAATTAGGGTGTAAGCTTGACCTTGGTTCTGCTTGAACCAGCCCACCTGGGCCTCAACCAGGGTGAGCACTGAGGTCCTGGCAGTGCCCAGACCAACTTTGATATACAAAATGTTCTTGTTTGAAGTTTAAATTAAAAGATGTAGTTGAATCAACCTTTTAGTGAAATGTTTAAATAAAACATGGTTCCGGGCTGTTGGCGAAGTCGCGACAGTGCATTCCTAGCTAATTTGGGGTCACTGAACGCGATGCTCGCGTTAGAAACAGTGTTTGAAGAGCCGGAGAAACAAAAATGCATTAAGGCTATGTTAGTAAAGAATTTTATGGCCCGAAGTTTGCCTCGGGTTGCGTGCTGCCACAAATGTGTGAGCACGGTGTTCAGCAAGTTAAAAGTCACCTGCTGGAAGTGACGGTTTGTTAAAATGAGTTTCCAGTTGAAAGAACGAGCGAAAACAGTGCTCAAATGACACTATTAGTTAAATAATTAGAGGTTTTAAAATGGATCTGGGGTTTAAGTTGTGATTAGTGAATTCGAGGTTGATCAATATGTTTGATTCAGGTCTGTCCAGTTTGCATCTGGTTCTGAGCGTACAGTCGATTCAGTCTTGTCGCCTGCGATTTGACAGGTGGGTTATCTTCGGTCCGGGTTTTATCAGTTCGGCCCTCTGGGGTGCGATACTGGTTGGACCCCTGTTGATTGATAGCTTAATCTGATTACTTTGAGCCTGCCTTTCTTTGATATATTATATCTGCTATCTGCCTGATCTATGCCTGTTATCTGTTCTATTTTGCCTTACATGATTGTCTATAGCACCTCTAGTATTCATACTTTTACTCGGACATTTTCATGGTTGATTAGTGAGCCTGTTTGTTCTGTTGATCAAATGATACATCTCTGAGCACATAGATTTATTTAACTGAGGTTTTACCCCGCTTCGTAGGGTCGCCGGAGTCTGTTCTTGTTTGATAGGACAAAGGCACTGCTCTGCGAGGTTTGGACTTAAATCCAAGCTTCGTAGTGTCGCCTGAGTCTGTTCTTGTTTGATAGGACAAGGGCAATGCTCTTCGAGGTTTGGACTTTTCAAAACAGTTTTCTTAAAAATATGTGTTTAAGTTTTGTATCATTTGGTTGGTTTGTGTGGTTGAGTTGAGTTTATCTGTGAGCTTCTGTTGAGAGAGATTTGCCTTGATCTTGCATATGAGTTGACATTTATTGCTGAGTGTTCCTACATGAGTGTTGAGATTCAGTTGGTTTTTGCCCTTGCATCCCAGTGGGGATTTCCCGGCTTGTTGCCGATTACCCGGTCAGTGGACCGTGAGCTTGAGCATTTGCATATGATTCGCCCGCACCGTTGTACTTCACGAATATCAGCAGATTTGCTACCCGTAGCGATGTTCTTTACCGGTAAAGTGGTTAGCTGAGGCAACCCGTGACCCTAGTTTGGGGAATGTCAACCAGGTGGTGCCAAGAGGGCAGCCTCGCCTGAGGTCTTGTGAAGGCCAATATGGTAGCTTGTGATTGGGTCTTTGCGTTTTCATCTATTTGATGCATGAGTTGTTAAGTTGCTTTATATGATTCTATGTGATGCCTCTGATTATAGTTCCATTGTTATCTTGCTGATTGTCCTAACTCCTTGATGTGTTGATTATCCTGATACATGTTCTGCCAAAATTATCTCCTATGCTTGTACCCAGTTTATGAGTTTTACTTTCTTTACAGCACCAGTTATATATCTGCTTTACCCTAACCCCTGATCTATTACTATCCTCTAGCATTGTATACCAGTAGGTACGATCTGCTATTTCTCGGCTCGTCGTGCCCACTGGGATACACTCCGGTGTGTCTCACACCCTCGGGTGACTGTTTTTCAGGTCGAGCGGGTGTTGAGATGTCGGGACGAGTTGGTGAGATCACGAGATAGAGCTTGACCCTGGACAGCCGATAAGCACAAGTATTTAATTATTTGTTGTATCAAATGTAATGCAATGTAATTGAGAAGTTATTGATATTGTAATTTAATCTTGCTTAGTAGATATACGTAGTTAGTACTCTGGTTGTATGCCAAGTGAGCCGTGCATATATAGAAAAGGCTCAATCCCCAGTGGGATTGGGACTCTTTTATATATGTGGCGGTCTGTTGCGCCCTGGCCGGTTTTAAACTCTGATTTCAAAAAAAAAAAAAAAAAAAAAAATTTAGACGCTGGTTTTTAAACTCGGGGCGTGACACCCTCCCTCCGATAGCGGTGGTCCGAAGAGCACATTTACTTCGTAGGACGGGGTAACACTTACGGGTGTTATCGCCAACCTCAGAAACCTTATCTTGTGGTAGCAGGACTACCGGGCTCGGGCCCGTTGGATAAGAATTTCTGGGGGTTAACTTGAACTAAAGCACCAGAATCTAAAGAATAAAGAAAAATAGAGTGGCCAAGGTGGCCGGGTTAGTTTACCCTGTGTACAGCGGCATAGTGGCCGAGTTGGTGCTTAGCAGCCTAGTGCGGCTAGTCAGAGTAGTGCTGGGACGATGAGTACACACAGATAGTGTAGTGATCATGTATATTGCATAGCCGCATTTTGATATTGAGGTTTTTAGTTTCCTAGCACTATTATTATTGCTTCCATTGGACCAAGTGGTGTAGGACACTTTTTCTCGGTGGTTGAACCCACTGGGAACTCTGTCAGGAGTTCTCACACCCCTTGGGTGCACCCCCCCCACAGGTTCAGGTATGGATGCAGCGATCACGACGGTTCAGAGGCAGACGGCGAGGTATACGACAGGGGCAAGGGCCCAGCAGCATAGAGACCTAGAGGATCTAGTAGAGGTATCCCTTTTATATGTTTCTTGAGTGAACCTTGTATGGTGAGGAATTTATGTAAAGGCATTGTAATATTATGTAATTGTAAGTTGAGAGATGTAACATGTAATAAAGTTATTATGGTTCATTCTTATCCTGCTTTCATATCGGCTTAAACTATTTGTTTATTGAATGAAAGTTTTAAATTAGTAGTGATCTTACTCTGATATTATATCTCATCATAAGCATTGTTTTGATTCGAGATGATTGTTACCGTTCCTTTCGGGTAGCGTGAAGTCGTGCTCGATTGGCGGGTCTGTTGGCGTGCCCGAACTGTACAAATTGTCGGTCCCGGGTCGTAACAGATAAGAGTGGTATCAGAGCCTAGGAATAGTCCTAGGCTGTTAGCAACCTTAGGGAGACCCTAGGGATTAGCACAAGAGAGTGCGTGAATTTTTGGGCGAAAGTAATTGATTGGTTGTTATTTGTTCCCACAAAGGATGTTGGGATTGATCGAGGGCAACGAGCTTTCATTTTTCGGATATTACGTTGGGCGGCCGACAACGTAATGTTGGAAATGAAAAGGAGTACCCTCCTATACTTTCGCATGATTGAGTCGACGAGCTTCGTTGTCGGTATATAGGTTACGCGTTGCTCAAATGGCTAAAATTTGAGCAAATCATTTCGTTGTGGTGTGCATACTAGCGATGACACCACGCAGGGATACGCGCTTGTTTGGACTCGTGCCGGGAGGGCGCTCTGAGTCAAACATGGTACACGAGCTGCAATGTCAGGAGACCGCTCTGGTTGATGTGGTCCAGCAGCAGACCGATGCTTCTTAACCAATAAGCGGAGGTTTTCCCGCCGGCAGGGAAGTGGATTACGTCGCCTAGATGGGCGAGTGTCATTATCTCAAGAAAATGGGAAATAGATCAAGCTAAGAGGCAACAGCAGAGAGTGTTGCAGGTGGCCGCTGAACCCTTGTCGGCGCACCCTGCACCTTCTATGAAAGATGCCGTAAGCTTGCGTCAGCTGGTTTGCCGGCAAAGTGTAGTTGATAAGGTCCAGTGAGAGACCGACTCGTGAAACGCTGGTGATCGCTTTGTTGCGAGAGCCAAGTTGCGGTGTCCTAAAGGTTAGGGCAAGAAAGAATTACGGGCCCAGTGGCGAAAGTTCGTCCTGATGACGGTAGTCACTGTGTGGCATGTCTTCATGGATGAGTGCCGCATGGTGGGGCTGGTAAGACCCAGAATAGGTTTCAGATTCGCAAGTAAGCGGGAGTTTTATGGCGCCGGTCTGAGGGATCGGCAAAATGGCAGGGTTGCCACCACAGGGTTGCGTGTTCATCACCAGAGTTGGTGAAACAGTTAGCGTGGTGCCTCGACCTCATTGGGAGAGTTGCACGAGAGCCGTGGTGTGTTTAAGCAAGCCGCTTAGCACTGGGTTTTCGCGAGTTAGCATTGGGGCGCTGGACGCCCGACTGTTGGGTGCTCCTGGAGCACCCGTATCGTTTATAGTGCCAGTGGGTGCGGATTAGGTGGCATATTAGCCTTTGCCCAGTGTGGCCAGAGTCAATAGAAAGTACGGGTCACGGATTGACGACTGGTTAGCTGGTTTTCGCTCAGTGGAGCATAGTGGTTGCGTGGCGACGATTAGCGGGTTCGCTTGGGGACGATCCGTGCTGGACGTGTTTGTGGACTGTGGGCCTGTAGCCCAGTGGGCAGGCGCAGTCAGCTGTGAGAGACAGCAGCCCGAGACCTGATGGCGGGGATGTGATAGAGATTTGGTCAGGGCGGTAGTCCGAGCGATGACCCGGGAACGTGGAATGCCACGTGTGAGCATTGAGGCTATTAGAACACTGAGAGTGTGTTATGACCAGGCCATAGAGCTAGTGGTGATTGAGGTACTGTAGCTCCTAGTGGGAGTATTGGGGTAGTAATCCTAAGTGAGGATCTACCCGTATGACGTTTGGATCTGCGTGCTACCGAGAGCTATTGCACAGTGTGGGACTAGCTTCGGCTATAGGCCCTATTGGACCATGGTCCGTGAAACTGTTAGTAGTCCGAGATGTCGGGTTAGTGAAAACCCGTGGACTTAGAACGCTAGTAGCGTGTGTGATGGCTGAGAACTTGGGAATTGGCCTCTGCACTCCACATCAGGCAGCGGAGTGACCGGAAATTACGGTAACCGTAATTGGTTGCGGGTGCAACCTCCTAGGGAAAGATAAAGTGATCACGGAATTAAGGTGAAGATTTCGCAAGATGAGACTTCGCCCGCTGTGGCAATTGAGAGAGCAAGTGCTCAAATGTGTCTCACGCCTACTTGGTGAAAGTGGCCAGACGCTAGGTCTGAGTTTGTCCCTAAGTTGAGATAGGAATTCATGGATGAGTTGCTGTGTGGTTCGGCGAGCGGGCAATTTGGGCCCAATAACGACATACCGTGAACCCAGTAGTGGGACAAGATTCCTCCCTCTCGATTAAGTAGAAGTCGAGATGTGATTCAGTTTCGAGGACGAAACTTATTTTAAGGGGGGTAGAATGTAGTGAACCGGAATTTGGAAAATAGATGAAATAAAAATAGTATGAAATACTATGTTTATTGAGGTGAAAAATGAACTGGAAAGGAATTGGCCCAAATCGGGATTGAAATAAGATGTCTAGAATCTTATGTGAGAAAGTGGGCCAGATTATAAGTGGAAAATCCACAGTCTCGGAAAATTCCTAGAAATTACGGGAGCTCCGTAAATATGTTTTGAGGCCACGGTAAAAGTTTCGCGTTGATCGGACAACGGATAGCGAGAACGGGCTCCGCAGCGAATTGAATACAGTGGGACTTTTGGTGACCCAGAGGTGGTCCAAACTGAAAAGTTCAGGTACCATGGGTAAATTAAGTTAAACCATGGCTGCCTGTCAAATTTGAGCGTAAACGGGCGAGGAACGGGCAAGAACGGACGAAAACGGGCGAAACTGGGCTTTGGCCAAGTTTCGGGCGCCCGACGAAAGTGGGGAACCGGGCGCCGGAAAGTATTGTAGCAAACCCGGTTTTCGGGCTGCAGTGAACCGAGTTCGGACACTGTAGCGAGCCGGTTACTGTAGCAGCCCAGGGTCCGAAAGGGGTGCGCCCGAAGGTTACTGTAGCAGCCCGGATCCCGAGGCAGTGTGGCACGGATCCCGAGGCATCGGGCACGGATCCCGGGCAGTGGCACGGATCCCGAGGCATCGGGCACGGATCACCGAGGCGTAGTGACGGATCCCGAGGCATCAGGCACGATCCGAGGCATCGGGCACGGATCCCGAGGCAACAGCATGAATCCCGAGGCGAGCATTTCCCGCGCGAGGCGCGGGGGGCGCGGCCCGAGGCGCGGCGTGGGGGTGAGGACCGCCACGTGGCGTCTCCTCATTGGTCGGTTGAGCGGTGGGAGCGTGGGCGTGCGCGGGGAAGGCACGCGCCTGGCGCGTGTCAGCGGCGACGGCCACGTGTCGGCCTCCCTTCGTCGGTCAGCGCGAGCGACGCGCTGACGCGACGGGACGCTGCGGCGGGCGTCAGAGCAGGCGTGGGTGCGGTCCACGTGGCGGCCTCCCATTGGCCGCCGATGTTCGGTGGTCGCGGTGCACGGGTCCACGGCCACGTGTCGGCCCTGGTTGGCCGAGCTTGGTGACGTGGCGCTGAGCTGGCGCGGCGTGGACGCGTAGACCGCGGTGGGCCGGTATTGTAGCAGCCCAGAAACTTTCGGGCGCCCGAAAGGGTGCGCCCGAAAGTCCAGAAAAGGCCTATAAAGGCCCGAATGACTTCTTTTCCTCCTTTTTCCCTTTTCGGCTTCACCGAGCGCGCGGGGAGGGGAGGAGGGCGATTTCGCCGGGGGTTCTCGAGGGCGCACGAGCACGCCGTGGACCCCGTGGAGCGTGCAAAGTACTCCAAAGGACTAAGAGACGCGATGGACGACACGGCATTGTCGAGGTAGGCCCGGTGTGTTTTTGTGGTATTTTGGCACAGTCTTAAGGTTCCTTTTGGATTTTGGATTTGACTCCCATGCTTACATACGTGTTAGGGACCAAGTTTTACTGTGCCATTTTACTGCTCGAGTTTTGCGGGCGTTTTGGGCGCGCCTCGTTTTGCGTGCGCTCTGTGGGAGATATGCGCCGTTTGCGTGCGGACTCGACAAACGCGCACTGTTTTGAGTGCAAACTCGAAAGGCGCGCCACGTTGTACGTGCACCGTTTTGCGTGCCGATACAAGGTATGTACTCCGTTTTGCGCGCAGGTTGGACTAAGCGGCACTTTTTTCGAGCAGACTCTAATAATACGTCTCGTTTTATGTGCAGGGTCGGAATAATATGCACCGTTTTGCGTGCGACCTACGTCGAATGTGCACCGTTTTGCGTGCTTGGCAGTTCGAGGTACGTGCTCCGTTTCGCGTGCAGTTCGCGTTATCGCGCACAGTTTTGCGTGCGACTCTAACAATGTATTCTGTTGGCGTTCAGGGACCGGATGAAAATGCACCGTTTTGCGTGCAACCCCGCAGTCGAATGTGCACCATTTGCGTGCAGTTTTTGAGGTACGTGCACCGTTTCGCGTGCGGTTTGTGTTAACGTGCACCGTTTCACGTGCGGTTCTAACGATACATCTGTGTTGCCTACAGGACTGGATGAAGGTGTGATCGTTCCGCGTGCACCCTACAGTGGAGCGTGCATCGTTTTGCATGCCAAATGAGGTATGTGCTCCGTTTCGCGTGCAGGTCGCGTTGTCGCGCACCGTTTAGCGTGCCGTCACTAGGTGCACAGTTTTAGTGCAGGGCAAGAGAGATCGCGCATCGTTTTGGTGCAGCCTTAAGAGAAGCATGCTCCGTTTTGCGTTCAAGCTCGCGGTACAAGTGGAGCCGCATGGAGGCCATGCAAGTGTCTACAAGCAATTGGGCAGAATAGTGGATCAAGTGTGGAGATATGAAGGAAATCGGGGATCCACAAGGTGGGGAATTCTGCCGAAATTGGGTGACCTCTCCCCTTGCTCCTTTGCTTTTCGATTTCGGAGCAGATAGTAGACTGTTAGAGGAGTTAGGTAATTATGATTATGATTGCCTGTGTAATGGAATCAGATGATAAGAGTGCAACTGTTGGTTGCCAGAGATAGTTATAAATGTGCAGTGCGAAAGGGACACAGATAACCAAAGTGCAACTGTTGGTTCCAAGAAAGGATAGATTGCATGCTAGAGGATAAATGTTTTATAATGAATGTGAAAATAACTGCATGCATGAATGTGATTAGCCGTTATGATTGTGATCATGTTAGGGTAGACCCTAGGAATCATGTGGAATAAGGAAAGGGAACATGTGGTAGTAAGACTAGGAGAAAACCTAGTTCCAGGGTTCACTGCAAGTGACATCAAAACTTAGGAGATTATCCTAGGGTTGGACGAGTGGCATTGTTTAGGTGATAACCTAAGGACACTGGATAGAGTGATCAACATAGAGTCAAGAACTCTAGGCTGAGTATAAATGGAACTTAGGTAAAGGAACCTAAAGTGATCCAGAGGAGTTCGTTAAACTCACAGACAAGGAATTAGAGTCAGAGTAACTCTAAGTTAAAAGTGAAACCAAAACTTATGGTCAAGTGAACTCTAGGACTCAGTGAGGAATCAGGGAAGTGGACAGGATCCAAAGTTAAAGAATTAAACAAATATAACCCTAGAGAGCATAGGGTGTCCGGGCAAATGGACAATAACTTCAACCTCAATGGAAGGTTAAAATGAAATGAAAGAGAAATGT